>JAJJWW010013415.1:0-418717 GCA_023531295.1 Papaver armeniacum
ATAAAACAATTATCCTTTAGTCCAAAAAGTTTAAAAGAAACCGAAATTACCTCTATACCCCCACACACGTTTGTTCGTTTCTTCTTTCGATTTTTTTTTTCGATTTCATCTTCTTCACGTTCAACTCAGTTCATAAACCGTAAAATCGAAAACTCGAAAGTTCAAGAGAGAAACCGTAAAATCATCACATTTGCGTAACCTAATTCATCTCTTCTTCACGATTCTGTAATCTAATTTCATCTCTTCCACAAGGTTGCAAGATCTAATTTCATCTTCTTCACATTGAGCACTAATTTCATCACATTCAATTGAAGAGAGAAAATGGGATTGAATAACACCAAGAGGATTACTGTAAGAAATCGTAGAAGAAAACCTCCTTCTGAGAAAGAGAAGAAGAAAACGATGATGATTCACCAACAAACCCCAAAGAAACCCCCGATGCTACTCCTTCACCAATAACAAGAAGTACGAGCAAAGCCGTTTGCTCCTTCACCAACAAAGAGAAAGCAACATGTCGATCGTAAAATAGGTAAGTTGTTATTCCATTTTCTTTGATTACAATATGCTAATGGGATCAATACATACTGATAAGTATGTTTTCATCCGTTGTGTAAGCAATTTGACACTACATATTGACATGCACGTGTAATTTCATATGTTGTATTATCAATAAAGATCACTACATATCAATATTTACCGTCCGATTTACATGTTTTATGCTCAATAGAGTGATTCATGTTGTATGCTCAATAGCATCACTACATATCAATATTTACTGTCTGATTTAATGTCTGATTTACATGTTGTATGCTCAATAGCATCACTACATATCAATATTTGCAGTGTGTGATTCATATGTTGTAATGCTTCAATGGAGTCACTACATCTCGTATGTAGTGTGTTGTTGACATGTTTTTCATCTCATGTATGTTATTTAACACAACATATCAATATGTAGGACAACCGCATGTTTTCGTCCGATGTTGTTTTTGGTTTTATACAAAGAAAACCAAAAAGAAAGAGCGCCAGCCTACCCTAAAGCAAAGAATTACTCCTAAAGCAAAAAGCAAAAGAAAAAGCGCAGAAGGAACTACTAAAGCAAAAGGACAAAAAGCGACAAAGGTACTACTCCTTCACCGCAAGCAAAGGGGAACAAAGTGCTTGTCACGAAGCTCCTACCCTTCACCAAAAGCAAAGGGGAAAGCAAAAAGGGGGGAACAAAATGTACCTCAAAGAAGGTATGTGGTGTTTTGATATGTACCGCTAACAATATGTATTGTTAATAATATGTATTGTTAATAATACGAGGTGGTAATAAGCGTAAGAAAGGAGCTGGAAAACCACGAAGTTTATACCGTAAGGGTTTTAGGGGTTTGTGGGGGCTTGTGAAGACTATTAAGACCTGGAAGAACTTAGGTTGAGTGAGTTGCGATGGTCGATTGGCATCATACGGGGAACTGTTCTAATGTTCGCATACTAAATCGAGTTGGAACATTGGTTGAAGATTGAAGATGCAATGACCAAAATGTTACGTCATATGTGAGAGGTGAAGATCCAAACAAGCTTACATTTTGCTTTGAAAGGCATGGCTCACGAATGAGCTAGTATCCACACCGTAAGAAATGGCACTTGTTTATGGATGCCAAGAATTCCAAATAGGGAATATTATGATTGAGGCTTACACAAGTCAATAAAAAAAGTGGATGGCGTGGAAACAGAATTCTTCAAAAGGACTTTTCCCGCCGATATGAAAAAGCCGGTGATAAAGTGACTAGGCCAATGATTGTGAAGGCAATCTTGAAAACTTTAAACGAACACCAATTAACAAAAACAAGAAGTCTCGATGAAGAGTCTCGCAGCGTGGGTGATCAATCAAATGAAGATTCCTCAAGAATCGAGGAAGACGAGGAAGATAAGAAGATCTTGTTAGGGCTTATCTCGTCGTATATGTGCACTTCATTGTTTTTCGTAACAAGTGATGCAAATGCTTGACTAAAAATATACGTTGGTTTCGGTTTCTGATCTTGAGAAGGCCAAGAATATTTCATGGTTCGATTTCATCCATTCTCATTTAGAGAAAGAGCCGAATGAAAACGTGAACTGAGAACACACAAATGGTCAGGCTGCTTATTTGTCAGGTAAGAATCTTTTGATTTGTTTATTCTACTTTAAAAAAATCTTTTGTTTTGTGCGTGTTTTCTACATTTTGGTAGTATATCTAACACCGCGTATCAATACTTGTAGCCATGGTTTGAAAGAGCATACCCATTTGGTGGCCTGAGGATATAGTGGACCTGAATCCTAAAGGAACAATGTTCCAAGAGTGGCTAGGTGGAATCATACAAAGATATGTACTCGAGTTCCTAAAGGATATTGATCTTTCCGAGTATGAGGTAAACTTGCAAAGGCATATTTTGTTTAATAAAAATATATATTGATAAGTACATGTATGTGGATACCGGGAGTAACTAGTTATTCATATATGCGCCTGTTTTGATTTATGAATATGTAGTGATACATTGTTGTGAGTTTGTTTAGTGGAGGGCGCCGCCCTCGACCCCCGTGAATATGATGCACGAGTCTAAGTAGCATATCAAGAATCATCGTGCTACATTTGTTCTATATATATGTTACTACATACTACATATTAATACTAGTATACGCTCACATACTACATAATTACATTGTTCTATATATATGTATGCGCCTGCTTTGACCCACGTAAATGGTGATGCACGTAGTCTAAGTAAGATATCAAGAACCATCGTTACATATCAATATGTAGTGGTAGATACCTACATTCTTGTAGTGGTATCTACCAATTACATATTGATGTACTCTACATAATATTAATATGTGTAATGCTACAATATTAATATATAATATTAATATGTTACATATTGATATGTTACCATATTGATGTGTAATCGCTACATTCTTGTAGTGATATATGATACTTTTCTGTGTTTGTTTTAATTATAATATCTAATATGTAGTTTATTTTAAATTTATTTGATTCATTACCCATGTTGATTTTAAAGACGAAGATCACAAACCAAGAAAGACAAATCCTTAATCGTATATCAAGAAGGATTCAAGAGGAAGAAAATAATGAATCTTTTATTTAGATCACATCCGAATCTAAGAAGAGAAAGAAGAAGAGAAAGAAGAAGAGGAAGAAGAAAAAGATGACTCAAGACAAGGTAGAAGATTGGAAGATCAAATACGATGATTTGAGGAGTAACATCCGCTAAATGAGTGAAGTCAACACAATGCAAAACAAGAAGGCGAAACGGCCGACGCCCAAAGCTGATTCATGTCGATGAAATTTACCTAAAGCTTTCCCTTTGCGTAGGAGTAGCTGTTCCTAAGATTAGTGTTAGCTTGGGATGTACACTACTCAAATTAAACCTGCAATGAAGAGTTGAATGTGGGACCAATAGTCGTATCAAATGCAAGATTCGGGCCAGTGATCAAACAGATACATGTCAAACAATGCCGGTTAGTTTGTCAACACCGAAAGACTTAATGTCATGCTAATGCCACCTCTTGGGCTATTTCGGTCAACACAAAGATCAATGTCATACACTAATTCTCCGGCCGGGTTTGTCAACACGCAAAGATCAATGTCATGCTAATGCCACCGAAGCAAGGTTTGTCAACACCGAAAGATCAATCTAATGCTAATGCCACTCCGGTTGAATTGTCAACAACACCCGCAAACATCGGGTTCCATGATGTCGGGTTCAGCCGCCGGAGGTTAAAAACTGGGCTAAATCTAATTTGGAGCAAAAGTCAAAGAGATACAAGAGAAAAAAAGGCAAAGAAAACACACACTGTAAGTAGCATCTCACGAAAGGTCTATGCAGCATATCAAGAATTAAAGTAGTATATCCCTAACTAATGCTATTATTGATATTTTGTAAAGGGTGTCTACCATTTTGCATATTGATATGTACCGTTAAATATCAATATGTAGTGGTAGATATTTTATTTTTTAGGTGGTGTTCTACCATTACATATTGATATAGCCGTTAAATATCAACATGGTAGTGGTAGATACTTACATTCTCAGAGGGTGTCTATCATTACATATTGCTATGTAATAAAAAACTCACCTAAGTAGGTTTTTTGCTGATGCTTTCGATTGCTTTTTGGCAGTGCTGATCAACTTGAAGTTAGCAGATGCAAGAAAGGAGTTGCTTACAACTATGCTAGAAACGAAGGCTTAAATAGTAGTTAATTCGCGAAATCACAGAAAGATAACGCCTCGAGATGGCGGCCGAAGAGTTTCATTTGCTGGATGTAAACTCTTGTTTATCGAGATGTCGAGTTTGGAACACATCGAAAGCTCTCTATGGAGATTATATAGACATGGCAAACTCCTCGGCATTGGAATTTATGTCGAAGAGAGTATGCCGACCTCCTTCCAGATGGTGCCGCCGATCAAAACCTTGGTCTTTTTGGCATCGACTTACAACAATGTTTTCATAATGTAATTGGAAGAGATTTGGAACACGTAGAAATTATCCCACACAACTAAGGCAACAAGAACCCATTGAACCGAAAGATGCGGTAAATTTAAAGCTAAGCAACAAGGTACTTTGAGGTTCCATCGGTTATGCGGAGGTTCCATCCCAAGATACTTTCGGCTCTTCATCACAGATACTTTCGAAGTTCCACTTTAAAGATGTTCTTGAGGTTCCATCACTACAGCACTTGATGCTATTTTGCATACTTAGTTTCGTATAAAAAATTGAATGTCAACTGCCAGCCTATGTTGTGTGTTTACATATCTTTATGTTTTATAGAACGTTTGTAAATGCAGAAACCAATTACACAAGCGAAACAAAAAGGGTAGCAAGTTGATCAAAAAGACCGTCAAAGGGCCCGGGAAGGAAGCAAAATACACCGCGCGACTCCGTGACTCGTGCCCATCCCGCAAAAAGAAAGATGATATTTACGAAAGTGGAAGTAAGTTCTTTCCATCATATAAAGAACCTAAGAAGTCAAATCGGAGCAATGTATGGGATACCACCAAAGAAAAACAACAAGCTTAGATCGTACCCGCAAAGTCTTCCTAAAACCGAATAAATCACCATTCTATAATGACATGAAGGATGAACAAAAGACTACCCTTCCACATTCATCGATAATGCAAAAATTGCTGAAGTGAGTTATTAATTGACACTATTATTTGGAATATCCGATATACATAAAAATTGATCCATATAGTACTAATTTTTTGTGTACTTATATTAGGAACACTGTGATATACAAAAATTGATTCAAATTTTGATATTGGTATCCATACCTCTACTACATAACTGATATGTATAAGTAATTGATATTGATATGTACCATTATTTGGGAAATACTAACTTTTACGTCATATTTACCGCCACCAATTGCTTGGAGAACGGGAGAAGGTGGTCTTTGTAAGTGGAATATGGTTGATGACTTTGATCTGAACGATTTATTAGAGCAAGATCTTCTCAACTACACAATACAAGCTTAAGAACAAGTTTCGTAAAAGAATATGGGATGCACGCAAATAGTGTTGTAAAATATCATTTGCCTTGCATCTCGATCCGTCCGCAGGTAAGTTGTTATCTTACAATGGCGGTTACTACAAAGACATGTTCATATTAAAAGTATAGGGATAGGTACACTATATATCTATATTGCATAAAAACATAATTAGATATACTATTCAAAGTACATCCATGTTTTTCAATTTAATGTCGAGTTCTTGATAAGTTCAAAGGAGGAGAGAAGATTCTGCTTTTACAAACCAATATTGATATGGATCAAAATATCAAGAAGATTCTTGTACCAATGTGCCATAACAATCTTCATTGACGTTGCTTGAGTATGACTGCGAAAAATGGTGTTCAACCACTACAATTCTTCTAAGGCCGAATGGGGAGGAATATGTTATCCAAATGCCACAATAATGGCGCATTACATGTTCAAACCTATCAACCTGTACGGTGGAGAATAATAAAGAAACATGAAGAATGTAATAATCAATGAATGTGAAGCACCTCAACAAGGTAAGTCACCGTGACTCTACTATTTGTGATGTATTTGATGAAGATGTGAGTTTAAAAGCAAATTTGTAGGAGTATCTTTGGGAAATGATGATGAAGTGCAAGTGAAGATTCGTAACAAAAAGGGTCATTAGCATGCAAATTGCCGACATAAAGATTCCACCGAAATCGTTTGAATAGATCCTAAATGCTAAATGTAGTCCGACAAAGACATATTAGTATTAACTAATTTTCTTTTTAGTCCAATTTCTGGTTACATTTCTAAGGAGTTCAAGAATGTTCAAAAAACACATTTTAAATATAGCTTTAATTGTTACTTGTAGTCTAACTTATTAGTGATTTTGTATTGTTGATACTAATATTGATTGAGTATGTAGTGGAAGATGTTAGTATTGATTGAATTGTTGCAACAATGTCGGTATGGTTACACCACAACCGCATAAATGTAGTATTCTTGTTGTCAATGTCGCATGGTTACATCATTGAAATCCGATTATTCTTGTTATAATGCCGCATGGTTACACCACTATAATTGTTACTTGTAGTCTAACTTATTAGTGATTTTGTATTGTTGATAGATGGCGCCGCCTCGACCCCCTGCCGCATGGTGAATCAACTGGAAACTACAAAAGCTTTAATTATTCCGATGCAAATGTGAGTATGTAGTGGAAGATCTTTGTCGGCAAATCTTGATTGAATTGTTGCTACAATGTCGCGATGGTTACACCACAATCAAGACATATCGATGAAATACCGATTGTATTCTTGTTACAATGTCAGTATGGTTACACTACAGTCATTACATATCAGTATGTAGTGGAAAGATCCTTAATTACCACATATTTCATTATCAAAATATGTTACTACATATTTTACTACATACTACATATTAATACATACATACTACATATTAATACTAGTATACTAGTAACTAGTAGTATATGTAATATGTTACAACATATTACATATGTTGCTAATAACATACATATTTCATGAGCATATCGGTATGTAGTGGAAAAGATGTTTAATTAACAACATACTCATTATTATTCAGCTTAATGACACTTAAATGACATATTTCATTATTCGAAAAATCAATATAACTACATTTTTGATAGACTTATAATGGTGCTACCGACGAATCAAAAGAAAACGGAAAAATAGAACAAAGGACTATAGGAAAAAAATGGTGGTGATCTTTCCAAATAATAATCGTGGAAAAGAACGGCAACGCATCGTACGATGGTCGTATGTCCAAGCCTGTGATAAAGAAAAGGAGAAATCAAAACACCACTTACTTTTAAAAACATTGTATTGTATCATCCAAATCCCAAGACATATCTGCATTTATTAAACACATATATATGCTTTGAAACACATACTCCGACACAAAAATCATTCTTCAAAGTTATAACTTTGATAAGCGCTTTTATATGTTGTCTTTGTTGTGATGAGTCTTCAAATTCATGTTTGAACACTTGACATTTTCTACTAGTCTCATGTGCACTTTTAATACGCTTTCCCCTTCTCCCCCACGTGGAGCCCTAATTACTTCCGGTGGAGAACTGTGACGCCTACGTGATACTCATCGTGTCCGTGAGAAAAAAATACAAGATCATAACTACATATGAATATGTATACGCATATTGTTCCTCAAAACAATATCAAAAATGTACCGATTAAAGACACATACCATGGTTAGAATGTGTCTAATAGCATTGAATATAGCCGATTAAAAGTGGTAACTTCAAGTAATCGTCGACGTAATCAGCATCCTTGCTCCGTATTTAGTAATAGCTTGAAGAGCGTGCGAGCATGGAAAACCATAAACGCGCCACCGTTGGCAAGTACAAGTTTTTCTCTCTAGATCTACCATATGAGACCCGCACACACACAAAAAAAAAACATATTATCTACCGAATATATTCACGTGACAAATTAATATGTTATCATACGTACACCTAAGATACTAGTTTGGTGGATATCACATCACAAAGGCATGTTACTTAAAAAAGAAGAGAAAATAACTAAAATTAGGATGATAGAGATTAGGGTAAAATGCTAACCTTGGAGAATGCACTTTATAATGTTTAGCATCCGTGGCTAACTTTCCAGGACGGCCAATTTGATGTGTAGTTCAAGCAAGGCTTGATAGACGGGGTTGCTAGATTGCGGGGTTCATCAAGACACTTTGTTCACGACGTTCTGACATCAATTCCATCATACGTAGCCTACACGACAAGAGAATAGCGAGTCTATTATGTTACATTATACGTAGATGAACAAATAGCTCAGACCGTGACCAAGGAAACCGATACGAACCTCGATCGAGTCAACGAACGCACATTGGGTAACTTCTTCTCGCGGTTAATCCAGCTTATTGAACGATTCAAAGAACGCTGAAGAAGTCCGACCATACCTACAGCCCTTGAAGAACGACTGACCACTTTTCCTTTGAATGTCATGCGTAGAGGCCGCAACCCAAGGCCTTCCAGTGATTAATCCATTTCTTGGAAGAGCTTCCCGTATGTTGCAGAGAAAGAGCATATGTCGCCTTTCTAAAGCATCAGTCACTTCTTTATACTTTTCATGAGACTTTGCAATGGGTAAGTTTTTGTCCAAGTGGAAGTAACAATAGCTTTGATGAGAATTAGGGAATACTTTGGGAATATATTTAACCAACCTTATTTCGGCCAATCATAAAAGTGATTGGGCGATCATCATCCAAAGCATCCTTCGATTCTTGAAAACCATTCCCGCTGTCATTCGTTTCACCGCATACTAATCCAAATGCGAGGATAAAAACCGCAAAAGATATTAGTTGTTAAACAACAAAGTAAAATGCAAAACAACCACTACATCTTTGCTATAAACAACATGTCGCTTTTTTCGACACTCACATATTGACATGCAAAGATGGTTTATATCATACCACTAAGGTCAATATGTAGTATCGTTTACCTCTTTGTCAATATGTGAAAGCCGACATTACATATTGACATGCAACAGGGAGCCTGTTTCCAATATGTAGTACTATCCTCATTGTCAAGATCACAAGATTGTACCTGAAAAAAAAAACTACCTTGATTGCCATTAAGACATGTTGTCCGCCATGAGACCCTCTAAAAGTTCCAGGGAGAAATGTACAATCGGTAATATCATCTGACGACATAGTTTATAGCCCTCTACAAGCTTCCAAAGCAAACAAAAAGTCTTTGAATCTTTTTGTAGCATCATTGAAATCGAAATCAATAAATGACCCGGTTCAAGTTTCCATGTAAAGATTCACCCACCAAACAAGATGGCAGTGTAGGACTTGACATCATTACCAAAAATCATTTATGCGAACAACTCAATTGCATGATACGTGGATATACCGGATTTCGATCCCGCCAAAGAACTTTAATATAATCTATGATCTCTCGCTGGTGTTATGCGAGGGTTGTGCCGACGTGCTCATGAATTAGATTGTTCATGAGTTTTCTCGTAACTTTTGGATTCTTCAACATATAACCACCGCCACAGTGTGCCTTCCCTCATATTCCTTTATCTTAAAAACATCAAGAGAACTACCAATGGCAGTTGCATGAAGCTTCCATGAACAACCTTTCACGCCGCATACTACGGTGAATCTCTCAAGGTCATTCTTCTTCTTAATTACCTCATATCCAGTTCTCATGCGGTATTTTTGGCATGCTAGACGTACAACATCAACACCACCATGAATAATTGTTTTGGATCATCAAATATCTTTCCCAACCATCCAAAAAAAACGTTTGGGACCTCTTTACCATCTTTCAAGAAATTGCAATTTTGCGCTAACAACTAAATCCGCATTATCGTCAACTTCCACACGCCAGAAGAACTAGATGCCGCTGAAATTACATCCACCGCAAATCAAAGAAAGTTTCCATTCCTTTGCGTAATCGTAATGCAACATGCCCTGGAGCGTTACGCTCGGCAAGAATAGGAACTACCGATTGATTCGGGAGTAATTCACTGTAATAGTCACGGAGTCAACCAAACTCCACATATTACAGATGCAAAATTTCAAATCTCTTAAAGTTGAAAACGATGTAACCAAATATGCAAAATGGTATTGCTATGGTATACATGGCAATAGCAAGAAAATCAAGTTCCGGGAGCAACGTCGACATGTTAACCCCGTATTTTAAATGATCCACAAGTTAACTATATGATACGTATAACTCGATCTGAGTCTAAAAAAAGAGTCTCTATACGACGTTTATGATATCACAGTTTATTGACATGTACCGAGACGAACTATAAAGTGTCTCGTATGGATATGTATTGTATCATTTCTATATGACACTACGTTTCTGATCGAGGCATGTAGTATGGTTTATCTCATACTCAAGAAGGGCCAATATGTAGTATGGTTTACCTCTTTGTCAATTTGTGAAAAGTCAGAATTCACATACCGACGCAAGATGGTTTACCCCGAACTCGCATCGACATGCACAAGCGATGAACCAAAAAGAGTCTCGTATGGATATGTATTGTATCATTTCGACATGTATCGACATGTCGTCAGAGCATGCATTACGTAGATGACATGTACTGACTCATATTGACTCATATTGATATGTATTGGTATTACGTATTGACATGTACTGACATATGTTGATATGTATTGATATGTATTGTAGGATAAATGGGAGCATGCTATATGCAGACGTACATGGGATGTAATAAGATCATGTATCATAGAATAATTAGTATTTTGAGAATCATGATCATATCAACAAAAAAAGCATGCTAATGAACAATACATTACTACACGATCCGTCTAATGAAACTAAACCGTAATGGCCAGTTGTAAAAAAAATAAAAATCAGATTACAAAAACAGTAACATACCTTGTTCGAACCGAGATAAACCTAATTCAAGCTCGATACCTAATGAGCCACAAAAATCACGCAAATTACTTAAAACTCAAACTAAAACCGAATTGAACAATGTAAATCATCATAAACCTAAAATCATAAAAGAAATATAACAATGTACATCAGAGACAATTATCCTCGATAGAAATCGGATTTAATAAACCTAATTATTCATCAAGATTCCAAGAACAAAAATTTAAAAAAAGATAAATACCTTGATTCGAAGCTCGGATGAACATAATCTCTCTCTGATGAAGATGATTGAAAACGCAGCAGAGAGAAAAGTGGGAGAACCTAATCCAAAACGCAAACAGAGAGAAGCGAGAGAAACTCCGATTTGAGAATCGAGAAGAGAGGAAAGAAACCGATTTTGTTCATCACTTTTGAAGTCACGAAGGGTATATTTGGAATATTTTGAATCTTTGTGTGTCGGTGTCGCCGCACGTGGATGGACTAGGATTAAGTTTCTAGGTCCAAAAACATGTTTTGGACCATGGATAATTCTAATCTGGGGTGGACTACACATTAACAGTTCTCTCATTTATGGACTAACTAGCAATTCCTAGATCCCAATATCGTCCCATACGGCTTTGGCAAGTTATGTATTTTTTACATTGCCATAGGCCCATATGATTTCCCTCTTCTTCTTCTCCTTCTTTCTTATATTCTCTTTCTTCTTATTCTTCTTCTTTCAGTGGTGGAAGTGAAAATGTTTCGATCCTTGTGATGTAGAGTAAGAGCAAATCTGCAAAAGACGACCCGGGTACCTTCTCCATCATCATCATCATCAGCAGCAGCAGCAGTATCTAGGTATATTTTCCACACACTACAAAATCCGAATGTTGTCAATAGAACTAGGGTTAGTTCCACGTTCTATTCCTTCTCTACTACTGGCGGTAATAATGTTAGGTCATATTCTTCTTCTCTTTTGGTTGATTATCTGATTAATTCATGTGGATTGTCTGAAAATGAAGCTCTTTCTGTTATCATTATTTGAAAACTATGGATTCACTAAACCCCACATTTCAATACTCATCACTAAGCGTCCATCAATTTTGTTGTTTGATCCTCTTAAAACCCTAAAACCCAAATTAGATTTTTTCAATTCTAAAGGGCTAGATGGAATAAAACTTTCCAGCATCATTAGGAAGGACCCAAACATTCTGACACTGAGCTTAAAGAACACTATAATCCCTTCATTTGATATTCTTGAAAGCATTCTTCATATTCACACAAATATTGATAAATTCCTTGAACAATCTACCATTTGGGTTCTTAGAATAAACGGGCTTAAGCATTTGAGGGTCAATGTATAAAGCTTTTGAGATATGAAGGTGTCCCTGAACCTTATATTATTAAGCATCTTATCAGCAAACCTAGATCGTTTATGGGAGATGCTGATAAGTTTAATAAGATTGTTGAAAAGGTTAAAGGAATGGGTTTCGACCCGCTACAACATTTCTTCAAGCTATAGAGAGATTGACGTCGATGACTGAAGCCACCTGGAGAAAAAAAATGGATGTTTACAAGAGATGGGGTTGGTCTGAGGATCACTTACATACAGCATTTAGGAAATGTCCTTCTTGTATCTTGGCTTCTGAGAAGAAGATTACGGCAGTTATGGATTTCCTTGTGAATGAAATTGGTTATGATTCGTTGATTATTGTGGAAAAACCATGGATTTTCACTAACAGCTTGAAGGAAAGGATTATCCCTAGGTTCTCTGTTATAAGAATTTTGGTCTCAAAGGGTCTGATTGAGGAAAAAATTTCTCTGGTATCACTTGGAAGCCTGACAGATAAGTCCTTTTCGGATAAGTTTGTGAAGCCGTATGAGCAAGAAGCTCCTGCATTAATGAAGGTTTTGCGGTGAGTTGAATTAGAGAGAGCTACTACTGAAATGAAGGACTTGGTGAGATGAATATGGGGTATGTAGTTTGATTATCTGAGTTCGAAGTTCTTGTATACATTATCTTTTCTCCTTTTGTTTGCTTGCTGGCTTTTTTTATTAATTTAGCTCATAATCTTGCCAATACTTGCCACTTTTCTTGTTTTGCCTATATGGATATAATGCGCACGACATTTTAAAACTTTGTTACAGATTATGCTTTATATTACATGGTTTTCTAATCTCATACATGATGAATATATGTCATCAGTGTTGTTGTTTGCTTTATCATCGCTATGTTTATCCTGAACATTGAACTTTGGTAGTTTGCTAATCTTTGATGAAAGCGGTAATAGGAATAAGTCTAAAGAACTTGCTTAAATCTAGTGACTAAACTTTCTTGAGCTATTCAAGAATTAAGATAAATCTAGTTTAAGCTTGAGTCTGTTAGAATCTCAATCTGGCTAAGATATCTACACTTATTCTATAAGTATGGTTTTCTGTGAATAACTTTCCTATTGGAACTCATGGAATATTTTTATGTTGTTGTGTACCAATTTTGTATAGTATGTGTTTGAACTTTCTTATAGTTAGTCATATACACATCAATCTTTACTTTCCTCGTCCTTATATTTGTCATGATAGTCTAATTAGGTTGAACGACTCCGCCTGTGTAGTTTCTACACAGCCTGTCCCAAGCCAGGATAAAGGAGGAGGGGGTCGCGATTGGCGTGGCTAGCCAGTGACTGACAAAAAGAGGGCGAAAATAGTACTAAGATGGGTAACCTCTTGGAGAAGTCCTCGTGTTATACTTTTTTTTTGGTTGAAAACCAGCCATCCTTTGGAAATGGCGAGAGCAGTACTCAGGTGGGTGGCAGCTTAGGAAGTCTTCGTGTTTCCTTTATAGCTTACCCCAGCTTGTTTGGAAATAAAGGCTTCGAAGAAGAAATCTAATTAGGATAAACATTGTTTTGTTGAGTTTCTTTATCTTGTTGAGTTTGAAAATTGAGTTATGCCAAATCATGTCATACTGAAAAACTCAAATACTGAGCGTGGATTGTTTTCTTTATCTGCTTTCTTACCTCTTTTGGATGTTTTACAGGAACCATCGTAGTTTGAAGCATTACTGGGGTCTCAGAGTCTGAGGACATCACACGAAGACTACAGGTCGCAGGGGTAAGACTGTTGGTGTCTCCAAGAAGCATTGAGGACTGTTGTTATTCTTTTGATCAGAGAAGTTATTATGGTGAGAAGTCTGTCTTTCTGCTTTAGAGTTGGAACCTGGGAGGACTTTAATTATGATACTAGTATAGTTTAGGATTTTGAATATCTCGGAATTTGAATGTCCTTCGTTTTTTCTTTATGAAATCTGAGACAACATTTTCATATGGGAACTTCCTTGTATTTGGCTTTCTTAATCGTCAACGATATCCTGCACCGACATCTCAGGAAATTTGATTTGTTTTCATTGTTTTCTTTTGAAGTTCAGTTTGAGTTTTGTCACTTTTTACCCTGTATCAAGGAGACGCATTTCATTGAACTCGAAAAGTTGAACATAGTTTTAGGGTATGTGCGAACCACAGTACACCTCCTTTAGCTTTAAGGCTCAACAATATAATGACATCCAGGATCTAAGCAATCATGGCAGCCTGATCATTTATATAGATCATGATTAGAGTCCCAAATTATTTCATTAATATCCAGCCTTTAGTTTTGTCATTCTCTTTCTTTGTGTTCTGTAATTTGTACTAATTTGCGAAGAAATTACTCCAAGATCATACCAGGACTTCAAAAACTTGTTGGATTATCCAGTACTGAGGGGATATAAGCTTAAGTTTATAGTTTACTTCTCAGATGCTATGAACTATTAGAGAAAGATACTTTGCTCTCCATTAAACGAAAATAAAGTTTATTTTTGGTTGATTTCAGAAGTTTTTATTTGGACTTTTATATTTTGGAAAATCTTGTCTCTATGCTCCTTTTAGTATTTGTGAAACTTGTCTCTATGCTCCTTTTAGTATTTTGGAAAATCTTGTTTCAAGTTAAACAGTATTTGTTATCATGGCAAATTTTGGGCCACGTTGTGGCCATTGTTTTCTGATTGCTTATAGAACCAGAATGCTCTATAGTCGTAAGCTTCACTATAAGCATCGCTAAATTTCGCCAGTCCAGCTTCGATTCTTTCCGGAGGAACATAAACTTCATTAGGAAAGTGTAAAGACCAGTCGGAAGATTATGATCCGTGACTAACCAATAAGGCTTAGGGTAGGTCTGAAAATTTCACCAAGCACTCTTCTCTTTGTCTTTTTTCTGATTGAGAACCAGGTTTTAAATTTATCTGATAGCAACGCTGAAGCAAAAAAGCACAATTATCCTGGATTTTCCTCTGTAAACTATAGCTGATCTGTTAATTTTAAACTATAGCTGATCTATTGAATATAAGACATGTTACCTATCCAAGTGTCACTTCTCACTGCAACATGAAAGTATGGGGTTTTCTTGAACTCACATCCAGTTCATTCTCTTGAATGTAAAGCCATAACTGTATTCGCATTACGCGTAGCATGTGATAAATAAGTCTTGTTAGCTTGGTAGCATGTGATAAATAAGTCTTGTTAGCTTGGGACCTTGTTGTATTTTTCTTGTTGAGTTGAGGTCGTGTTTGAAAAATGAGTTAGGAAATTTTTGTCATACTGAAAGAACTCAAATACTGAACATCCGTTGATTTTGTTTACCTCTTTTGACTGTTTTACAGGAACCATCATGGTATGAGGCATTTACTGGGTCTCAGAGTTCGTGGACAGCATACCAAGACTACAGGTTGCGGAGGTAAGTCTGTTGGTGTCTCCAAGAAACGTCGAAGACTGGTTGTTATTCTTTTGATCTGAAAAGTTCTTAATGTGAGAAGTTTGTCTTTCTGCTATAGAGTTGGAACCTAGGACATAGTTTAGGATTTTGTATATCTCAGAATTTTAATGTCCTTCGTTTTTCTTACTGAAATGAAATCTGAACAGCATTTTGATATGGGAATTTCTTTGTATTTGGCTTTCTTAATGCTCAACAGTTAGATATGTATGCTGTCCCGAAATCCCAATTATTTTTTTCTTTTAAAGTTCAGTCTCAGTTAGTCAGTTTGAACCTTTTATTTAAAAGATCGTCCTCCTCCTGTGCACCTTTTGTTTGTTGATGACTGAGTAACATGATGACATTTTATTGTACTTTAATAGTTGAACATAGTTTTAGGGTGTGATTAGAGTCCAAGATATTTCATTAATATCCAACGTTCAGTTTTGTCATTATTTCTTTTCTTTCTTTATTTTATTTTTTTAATTTGGAGGTTAAAATTCCTTCCCAAGATCATACTAGAACTTGAAAAACTTGTTGTATTGAATGTGCAGTGCTGAGGCGATATAAGCTTGAATAAGTAATTTGCATCTAGGACGGTATGAACCAATAGAGAGGATACTTTGCTCTCCATTGATAGAAAAGGAAGCTTATTTTCAGTTATTTCAGAAGTTTTTTATTGTACGTATTTTCACTGCTGCTATTTTCTTTTTTGTTTGATGGCTGAATAATGTAGTGATATAGCTTATAGTGAGACATGACATTTTTTCACATTTATCATTCATCTGTTTGATTTGTAAGAGCGAGAACTACTTAGCACACCCTGAATAAGAAATCATCTCTATAGTTGAGCACAACAAGGTTCGTGGAAATGTCAGCTTGTTCAGTACTTGTTCGTTGAAGGCAAAGCCCTATTTGCTGTTTCATTTTAGTTTCTTGTACTTGATAGCCTACCTGCCTTGTTTAATGTATTGTTGCTGAAGATGAAGAGTTCTGCCATTTTTACATTGTTGATGCTGAAAAATCTAGTATACTCTCTGAATGCTCATTGTATATGACCATCCTAACATGTATTTGATATCTGGATGCCTTATGTAGAGGCCTTCAGCCTTCTATGAATGTAGCATCTGCAAAACCTGAGTATATAGGTTTAGATTTGTCCATGAGGTATTTCTTACGGAAAATCCATGTCACCTTCTTTCAACTTGATCAGCTCAGTTCCCCTTAAGATCTTGTTTTCCACTTCTTGATCAGCTAAGTTCCCCTTAAGATCTTCTTTTCAGCAAGATTATTTTCCATAATATTGATTCTTGTGTTCCTTCATATTTTTAGTGTTCAGCAAAATTACTTTCTGTAATATTGACTTGCAGTGTCTGGTGTATTCGAACCTCAACTGTGGAAACCATTCAGTCTGAGCACCATGGCTATACGACACACATGTACACTACACATATAGCTTCGCCAATGCCAGAGTTATAGTAGAATATCTGCTATCATGGCAGAATTTGGACCGCGTTGGCAAAAAAAGATAGCCACAACAAAGCTTTTGAAGTATAGAATCGCAACGCTGTATACACCGGACGCTTCACTATAAGCAAGCAAGCATCACTAAATCTCGCCAGTCCAGCTCCAATTCTTTCCGTAGGAACACAAACTTCGTAAGATTATGATCCTTGATTAATCGATTTCGCTTAGGGTATGTCTTAAAATGCACCTAGCACTCTTCTTTTTGTCTTTATTTTTTCCCCGGTTGGGAACCAGGTTTTAAACTGTATCTGATAGCAACATTGAAGTAAAACAGCAGAAATTTTCTGCATCCCCACCAAAAAAATCAAGCGACAGCAACTACAAATCTAACTTTCTTTTGAAACGTTTTTCTCTGAAAAGTTCTGCAGAAACATGTCATAAGATTGTACTACATCTAATACATTAAGACTTCTCAATCCGCCCTAGCTGTTTGTATGTACATACAGCCCTTTGCTTCAGTAGAATTAAACTGTATACTCATCAGGCACATAAATCAGTCTCCTTAGCCTGGAATCCTATGGTCATATTTCTTGTTGGGTTTAAAAAATGAGTTAAGCAAATTCATGTTGTCCTGAAAAAACTCAAATACTGAACATGGATTGTTGTCTGTATCCAATTTTCTTACCTCTTTTGGCTGTTTTACAGGAACCTTCGTGGTCCGTGGACAGCACACCAAGACTACAGGTCGCAGGGGTACGACTGTTGGTGTCTCCAAGAAGCATTGGAGACTGGTTGTTATTCTTTTGACCGGAGAAGTTTTATGGTGAGAAGTCTGTCTTCTGCTATAGAGTTGGAACCTAGGACTTAAATTATGATACTACTATAGTTTAGGATTTTGAATATCTCCGAATTGACAAATTTTAATGTCCTGCATTTTTCTTACTGAAATCTGTGACACCATTTTGAGATGGGAACTTCTCTGTGTTTGGCTTTCTTAATCGTCAACAGTTAGATATGCTGCACCGAAATCTCATGAAATTTGATTTGTTTTGATTGTTTTCTTTTAAAGTTCAGTTGAGTTTCTCAATTTTAACCTTGTTCCAAAAACCTTCTTACTTGCTGTGAACGTTTAGTTTTATGACTAAGTAATGTAATCAATTTCATTGAACTCGGAAAGTTGAACATAGTTTTAGGGTTTGTACTTAGCCAGAATTTAACCCCTTCAGCTTTAAGGGTCAACAATATAATGACATCTAGGATCTAAGCAATCATGGCAGCCTAATCATATATCTTGGTTATGATTAGGGTATATGTTATCTTGTTAATATTTTTGTTCTCTTTCTCTTTCTTTTAGTTGTTTTTATATGTTAATTTAGAAAATAAATTACTGTACCAAGATCATAGTAGGACTTGAAAACTTGTTGGATTGTCCAATACTGAGGGGATATGAGCTTGAATTTGTAGTCTACATATCAGATGCTATGAACTACGAGTATTAGGAAAGATACCTTGCTCTCCATTAGCGGAAAAGAAAGCTTTATTTTTGGTTGATTTCAGAAGTTTTTATTTGGACCTAGGGACCCTGATCTCTACAGTTGAACACAACAAGGTTCATGGTAAATGTCAGCTTGTTCAGTACTTGTTCGTTGCTGGTAGAAGCGCTATTGGCTGTCAGCTTGTTCAGTACTTGTACGTTGCTGGTAGAAGCGCTATTGGCTGTCAGCTTGTTCAGTACTTGTTCGTTGCTGGTAGAAGCGCTATTGGCCGTCAGCTTGTTCAGTACTTGTTCGTTGCTGGTAGAAGCGCTACTGGCCGTCAGCTTGTTCAGTACTTGTTCGTTGCTGGTACAGGCGCTATTGGCTGGTAAATGTCAGCTTGTTCATTTTAGTTTTTTTATTCAGCAGTCTACTTGCCTTAGTATTGTTGCTGAAGAAGATACAGGGTTCTGACCAATTCACACTTAGGATGCTGCTGAGAAATCCAGTATACTCTTTGGACGATCACTGTGTGCGACCATCCTAACAATGTACTGGATCTATTATCTAGATGCCATTTATAGATGCCATACTAAAACATGAGTTTTACTTTTTAGACCGCTCATGGCAATCTTATTTTTCAACCCCCGTACATGAATGTAGCATCTGCAACAGTCACTGATGCAACTATGCCAAACCTGAGGTTTTAGATTGCTCCATGAGGTATTTGTCTCTGTAAATACTATGTCACTTTCTTTCAACTTGATCAGCCAAGTTCCCTAGATTTTTTTTTTCTGTGCACATTGATTTTTGTGGTGTTCTTTAATTTTGTCGATTTTGAATGAGAGTGTTCATTATAATGTATAGATTTGCAGTCTAGAGCATCCCAACCTCGACTGTGGAAGAGAGGAGGTTCATTGACCATTCAGTCTGAGCCTCATGTCAGTGCCAAGTTATATACTAGTATTTTTTCGATCACTTATAGGACCACAATGCTGTTTAAGTCGTAAGCTTCATTAAATCTCATCACTCCAGCTTCGGTTCTTTCGGAAGGAACATAAACTTCATTAGGAAAGAGTTTAAGACCAGTGGGAAGATTATGATCCCTGATTAATCAATTAGGCATAGGGTATGTCTGAAAAATGCACCTAGCACTCTTCTTTTTTGTCTTTTTTCTTTTCCCAGCTGTGAACCAGGTCTTAAACTGTATCTGATAGCAACATTGAAGTAAAAACGCAGAAATTTTCTGCATCCCCAACCAAAAATAAGTGAATATCAAGTGACAGCAACTACAAAACTTTCTTGTGCAGAAACTTGTCATAAGATTGTACTACATCTAAATATTGAGACTTCTCAATCGCTCTTAGCTGTTGGTACATGCATACAGCCCTTTGATTCAAGGGATGATTTTAAGTTTTTAACATTTGTGAATCTATGTTTCCGTGACCGTCATGGTGTGTTAACAGTGCAGGGACTATCCTATGGGGCCTTAATACAGAAGAAACTTGGAAAATAGTCAAATACAAACATGGGCACATTTACTAGGTCAGCTATTGCGGTCGATGGACATGGACGGAAAGAAAGCTGATGGTTATGGGGCCAAAGCACAGGATTTTCTTTCCAGAAAAACTCATCTGAATGAAACCATATGGGCAACCCCTCCTTTTGGTGATTGCGAGCAAACATTTGCCAGGACTCATTTAACTTCTTTGGACTCGGAACGTTGGACTGTCTTGGACGATCGTATTGGTTTCAGGTATAGCCTTACCCTGTTCTTTCATGTGGTGAAGACAGATACACCGTGCAATCGACTAATCAATTCACACTTTTCCATCAAAAGTGTCTTAATTGTACAATTATCGGATTAGGCTGCCAGCTTTTTGTCCTTACAGTCCCATGATTAAAGGGATGACAACATTAGCTTTTAAGCAATGTTTGCGAACAGTTGTGCTTTAGGATTTCTTACTAGTCATGGACCATTAACAAAGTTGAACCACATAAAATTTTAGTCGACCAGTTGTCCGCGGACAGCTTGCTACCCCATGAGGTCTGAGCACACAAACTTGGAAAAAAAAACAAGTTCCTGGTCCTTCATAAACCAACAAACATTGAAATTTTAGATGAAACCGAACTTTTTAGATAACCAACATTATGGCTCTCTACTATGTTTGTTATTGCACTAGATGACCGGTAAGAAAGCTGAATGCCGTATGTAGACAAGACAATCCATTTTCATTAAACGAAACATGTAAACAAAATACTTCGTACATAGAGATGATCTAAGAGTTGATTTGTCTCGGATCATCCTGAGTTCCAACACTTGCGCTTAGAATTTTTTTACAGCACTTGCATGTTTTTGAATAACATGGTTCTCAAGGGGGGGATTTTCATAGAATGTGGCCAAATTCTTGGAGAGGCCATGAGAGCTGCAAATAAGGAGGTCATTCTCAACATTTCAACCTGTCATCAGTACTACTGCATTAGTGAATGCAGGTATGGGGTGTGTGGGCCCTACAAATATGAATGAGTAGACCCCACACTGCTCAGCAATTCAACTGATTTTTTCCGTTCTTCTGCTGCTGGGCACTGATGATGAGTGATGACCGGTGATGTGATGAGCGAAGAGGTACTGTATTTATCGTAGCATTTAGGCAGAGTTTGATTGATGAAGAAGACAAAAATTACTGTTTTTGTTTTTCTGGTCATGGAAAATGAAAAATTTATTATTATTATTATATCAGATTCAATAACAGCACCCTTTTGTTTCCAGTGACTGTGTGACTTCATTCATTCATCATCTGATCTGACTGACTCCAACCTCATCATCATCCATCTAATCTAATAATAAGTTCTTTTAACTTCTTCTTCTTCTGTGTCATTTCCTGACATGTCTGACTCCACCACCATGTTATATACGGAAATACAGTCTTCTTTTAACGGACCTAGAGAAAATAACCGAGCTATAAGAGACCAACATTTGGGTGATCATTTAATGGAGAGGTGGTGGTTCTATCACCTGAATGGTGAACAGGAGCCGCATCACCATCATGTCCATATATACTGTGCAGTAACAATTGGAAGCTTATTCATCCAGGGTATTCGTACAGTGAATTTCCTCTACAGTTTACTTCTTGCATGCCTAACTAACACTCCTAAACGGGTTAGACAACTAGTATATATATATATATATAGATGAATCAAAAATTAAGGCATGCAGAAGAGAAAGATAGAAGACTGGATTTTGTAGCAGAATCCAACAGACTTCCCTAAATGAGGTAAATGTTGCTTCCAAAAGTGGTCACAAATAATTAGACACCCATTTATAATAAAAAAAAAAAAAAAAAAAAAAAAAATCTAAATGATTCATAATTTTGTTTACACTTCTGAAATATAAAAAAATGGGGAACAAGATATATATATGAACATTCCACTAGCTACATGATTTAATTATCACGCCCATAATTAGATTAAGTTCTAGGAGTAATATGCAAAGCATTATACTATATTTAGCCAAATTATAACTATATTTGTCATGTTAATTAGTAACATGAAACCCTGATTTCATGCACTAATATGAACTTCGTGCAACAATGACAAAGTTTTGATTTAGGAAAATTGTAATTGTCGAAGTGTTAGTTTCAATTCCAATAACATGTCAAAAGGAATGTGGTGGCTGGGATTTTAGTTCCACCGGGGTCCAATAATCGAGGTAAAAGGACTCAGTGTGTTATGAGGGAGAGACCTAGGCAGGCGAGGACAATTGATCCTACATGTAAACTGGTTTTCTACGATTAATTAAATTTATGCATATTTTAACACAAATTCTCCTAAATTTATATAGTTACGCAGTTGGATATTTTTTCTTCCCCGCTTCAATCCTTGTGTTCTTGTTTATTTAGAACTCTATTTTCAGCTCATGACCTTACCAAAGAGTATGTCGACTATCCTTGCATCCAAACACACGATATCTCTTAGGAAACTTCAATTAGTATCTTGACCCAACAGTCTAAAGATATGATTAAGAGAAAGGAACAAAAGGCATTCAAGTATGGGACAAATTTTCTAAAGAGCACTGCTACCTACGTGACTCCTACTAATCCCTCCTTAGTACTTGTTTATTTCTACGTTGTTCACGTACTTACAAACCAATGCCTCATTTCTCTATACAGACAGACATTTTTTTAATGTTTAACATCATGATTTAGCCACCCATTATCACCACCAAAGAGAGAGTCCCAAAGCTCCATGAAGATAATGGTGTTAATTAATAACAAGGTTTTCTATATATAGTTGAGTGGTTGGCTCAAGTAAGGATACTCCAAACGCCAACTTGAGTCTTGATCACCTCTTCTTTTGTCAATAACTCGCGTCTATTACAGACGGGTGGCTCGATCTATATGCTCTCACTTCTAAACTCTTTAGCATTATACCGAAACAGAAACTCATGTTGAAATTATTTGACGGAGGATAACAAATCACCAGATTCAGGTGTTCGTTTCTCGTGGAATTTGGTAATCCTCCTAACTGAGTGAGTTTTTGTAATAAAATTTATGTCCGTGAAACTAAAACACCCCGGAAAAAGCAAAAAAAGGAAAATGCCCACCTCGAGAATCAACTTAAAAATGAGTAATAATGCAAGTAAGATACTAGTGCAACAAGAACTTCTCTTAGAATGCACCTAGGAATAGAGACCAAAAATGAAGCACGTGGACCCTCGTGAGTATCAAATTCATAAAATCCCCCCCTTCCAAGTACCACCAAATGATTATTATATTGCATGTATTAGCTTAAAAAATCCAAATAAACTTAAAAGCCTGAGCTAGTAGAGAGCTCTGCTGAAAGCTCGTAAAAAGCGGAGCGTGACGAGAGAGAGCAAAACACAAAAAACTATACCACATTGCAATATTTTAATTCAAGCTCGAGCGCATAAAACAAGAAAGGAAATGATAAAGGTAATTAAGGATTATATATATTATAATAATAATAATCATCTAAGCCGTCGGGTTTCGACCTTATCTCAAGCCGAAGAAGACTCTACAAAGTGGGGTCCACCTAACCAAACGGGCTTGGGAGGGGGTTCAATGCACGTGGCTGTCATCCTATTAGGCCACCATACAATGCCCTAAGTTTGTCTGCTGCCCGGTACTTACGCCGGTCAGGTTATGCACGTGAGGACGTTTTAGTATATTTAATGTGTTCCGGGTCCCCATCTGGGTTGATGGCGATCTAACGGTGGAATGTGTTTGCGGTGTAGTCCCATGGATTGTTACTGGGAACCCGACAATTTTGTTTTCACTTGCCGTTTGCATGAATGGGAATCTTCAGAGCTATATGGATGATCGAGAGGAGATGTACGTTAGTAAAAAAAATGACCTTCCAGTTCATAACAACAACTTTAGGTCTCTTTCCATGGAGTTTTGCGGAAGTCGATGTCGTCCGGTCGGTTGTGGAAGAGCTGGTGGCCTTGAGAGGATATATATGATGCAAGAAATGTTACCATCAAGTTTTGTAAACAAAATGTACGTTAAAATAATGCACATTATAGGTGGACATGACTGCCAAGTAAAATAATGTACGGTAACAATGTATCTGTGCTTGCAAAGTTGTTACTTGTTAGTAGTACTAGTGTCTAACCCGTGCTACGCACCGGGGCCGGTGGGATTGGCTAATTTAGCGTGGCGGGGCTTCGCCCCGCACCCGTAGACAAATGCATTATTATTATTATTTTTTAAAATTGTGGTTAGTTTTATTTTTAAAGAGATAGGAAATTTTGATACCCATTAAGTGTCTTATTATCCGATGGTTTAAATTTGATATAAAAAATTTATGTTAATGTATTGGTTTCATGGTCAGATATTAAAATAATTGAAAAGAAATTGACTCTATAATTAAATTAATTTTTATTTACAATTGAACAAAATTATACACTTATTTATTTATGTTGAGATTTAAGAAGTCGATTAATGCATTTAATATTGCTTATAGTTAGCAATATCCTAAAAGTCGATTAATACCTAGAAACCTCTATTTCTATATGTGTACTATGTGGAGTAGTGCTTTCTGAAATACTCCAAATGCAAATTATATTAACAGTATCCATCTTAATGTGTCTCTATGAACAATTTGAGGGATTGTTTCTGAATACTTTCAAGTTATGGCAGTTGATTTTATCTATGTATCAAAGTGGAGGTTAATTTTATTTAATGTGGTTTCTTTTGTTTTAATTGTCTATCTGTCACTTGCATAATGGCATTAAGTTGAGCTAGTCAGCTACAGAGCTAAACGTTTTCATTACAGGAAGAGATAATTTCTACATAGGGGGCCATTTCTTACTTAGGCGTGGTGTGAATGTCGGCAAGTCATTTAAGAATCTTAAAATTGGGAAGAGTCTCTATTAAGAAGTGCAACCGTGACGACCTTTGGTTTTTGAAATCTTCAAGGTACTATGTTAAGCAAAACTGTTATTTGTAGAGACAAAAGAATTTCTGTTTTGGGTCATTTTTGGGAAGGGTAGAAGATATACATGATTCCTCGAGCTAGAACTGAATAAACCGAACATGAATGTATAAAAAGCTAAATAGACCTTATCAAAAATGGGCAATGGTCCCAAGAAAGTACATTATTATAGCATTTTTAATTATACGACTTGAATCCATTTAGTTTAAAATTTTCACGATTGGTTTTTGGTTTAAAGAAATTTAAATAATATATTATAGTAAAATAATAATATGTTTCAAAAGCAGTGTGTCTTAAAATAAATAATCATGTTATCCATAATCTCTACTAATAAGTAAACACTTCATTGTCATCTTCATCTATCTCGACCAATGGTGGCATGTCAGGATCCCTCTCCATAATACCGTCCACTTCACTATCATGTTCGGCCCGGCCTTATCAATGTCGACATGTCGTAGGTACTTCCTTTTGTTTTTCAGATCCTTCTTGGGAGGTGTTTGGAGTTGTTCTATGTCAGGAATAAATACATCGCCAGTTGTTTGTTTTTCGTAGAGACCTTTCACTTCTGATCTGTATGGACATAAAAATTGGTCTCCAATTGTATTTATATCCTGCAAAACATATATTTTCATTGTTTGTGACCAAATCGGTTTCACTGAATTCTACATAATTTGTACTGGTATGTTTGAAATAATGCTAGCATGTACTTACCTTTTCTTTTATATTCAATAGATATGCTTTCTCTAAGGTATCATCATAATGAAATATGTCATGTGCGGTTAGACTGTGATAAAGGAAGCTACTTTCATCAAGGGTGAGTCTAAAGACCATTGTTTGACCTATTGCATCTATTATTTCTTCAACGCAGTCTGCCCTGTTTCTTTACAAAAGAAAATCATTACTCAAGAGTTACGTTGACCACAAATTTTTCTTATTTAAGATATTTTAGTTATCTTTACATCCACCATTGGCAATGACTTCATTTTTGTTACTCTAATGTTGTCTACAACCATTTCAGCCATTCGTCCCATTATTGTGATTACACCACTACTATTGTCGTCATATATTGTTTGTTAGAGAATATAACTGTCACAAAGCATGAGTTAGTTTTCCATTTTTTAATTTATTTAAACATTATAAGATATATATGAACTTTTATCGTTTAATATTTTACTTATTACCGTGGCATTGGTGCATTTACCATGACTACACATGTATTGCACCATGGTTTGTGTTCCATGTACACATATTTTTCTCTACATACTGGACATGCCATAATGTACCGCGGATATCCTTCCTGAATTCCAATTATAGTTGTTTTTATGGTAAAAGTTGCATATCGCATTGCATTTGATTCATTCATAAGATATTTTTGGTAGCGAAATATAATTTAAATTGAATTACTTTTTAGATCTCACCATAAACTTTCCTCATCATGTAACATTTTCGGTGCTTCGTTGAGTGGTATACGATTTTCAAACATCAATTTTTCCTTTGTCTGGTTTGAAATTCCTGAAGTACTTAGTTCTTCCACCGGTGTATATTTCATGTTGCCAATGTGTCAGTGTTAAAATCATAAACAATTTTTTACACATTAAGTTGATTAACTCAAACATGTATGTATCATAACATACATTTCCTTATATATTTCCAAATCCGGTACATCGAGAATTATGTAAATTCTTGTAGCTTTAATGGACTGCAGATAGATCTCTCTTGTGATTAGTCACATTTGTTATGTCAATGTTTAGCTCAAAATTGCCCAAAAATGATGTCATGTCGTGCATGGCTTTCAATCTATGCTAAAATATGATGCTCAGATCAATTTTATACAAATGTTATATGTACCTTGGAGCTGCTCAACAATTGTTGATGTTATTGTTACTATTCGAGTAACCCCATCATTTCCCACCATATAATCACTTAGTTGGGTGGTCAGATTATCCCATATAGTCACCTTTATCGAAATTCCATTGTGGCTTTGTATTAGGACATCACGTGTTGGTGCATCATTTTTTATTTTTTTTTACGTTTCATCTGACTCTTTGAAAGATCCCTTAGCATCTCAACAACATATGTAAAAAATAATTATTCATTTTGGATATTCTTAACATATACATACAATCGCGTGCTATGGTTATTATAAAGAATTTTTAACATTTAGTATTACCTATTAGATCTGTTTTATTATCTATCTTTTCTCTAAGTGCTGTAAAATCTGATATCGCAAATTTGTATCTTGGTATTTGTTGATCCTTTTCAGTCAGAAGAACTATGATTGTGTATGTATTCACCAGATTTTCTTGCGTCTTGTGACTTGGTTGACAACCTCCATGGTACTTTGTAGGTTAAAATGTTGGATTCGAATGATTTGTTGATCTTTAATTTTGTCCTTGAAGTAAGGAATATCCTTTAGCTTAAAGTAAGCATGCATCTGGTTTCCCTGTTTATATTGTTTTATCAGTATCGTGTAAGAATAACTCTTATAATACATTGCTAAAGATGTCTTACCTCTGCATTTATGAGAATCATCTCCAAATTATACACCAGTCCTGTCTTATTGTTGATTGCATTCCATGTTCTTTCAATTCTTGCTATAACCGGTCTTGAGCATATCCCTTCTCCTATCATTGCGAGTAGGAGATTTTGTTGGTTTTGATTTTTTGCCATTCTTTGTGTCCGTTCTTTTATGCTTGTCTCAACTTCTGTATGTTTCTCTCCTAGTGCAGGTGTTTGGTACGCCGACGATACAACCTATATATAAATCACTTATAAACAACTTAAATATCATTATCCAAAGCATTTTTATATTATTTTTTTCCTTAAATTACCTGTTGAGGTCCAAACACAACTTCATGCTCTTTGAATTAGAGTATTTTGTGATCCTTGGTTGGGTAAGTCCAAAATTGTTTGTTCTTCTTTCTCTCTCTTCGTCTCTGTTGTGCAGCGCTTATAGCCTGTTTCATATTTTTTAAATCATTACCGCCAATACAGTGAAATACATACATGGTCGTTAAGACAGTAAGTTCCTTGATTTATAATCAGTTGCTTAATCAGAATATCTGGCAAACTGTGTTGTAATTGTGTATTTTGTAATCCCTGTGCTGAACCTATTCGTTCTTCTTTTTCTCTTTCTCTTCGACTTCTTTGTGCAGCGATCATAACCTGTTGCATATTTTCGTTGAGCATATCCCTTCTCTAGTGTGTAACTCGTGCTAGGCACCGTGGCGGGTGGGAATTATTGACTCGGTGTGGCGGGGCTTCGGCCCGCTCCCGTAGTCCACATACATTATTTTTTCTTGATTAGTAAATTATTTTTTACTTAATAGAAAAAATTGGTGCCATTTGGTAATTAATATATTGCAGGAATATTTAAGTATGCACGCAAAATAATAATGATTACAAAGATAAATTTTCTCATTATAAATTGTTATCTTACTATGCAACTGAATATGATTTTTAAATTATTGTTTGTTGTATATTATGTAAAATCGTGTTTGTGCAAGAAAACAACAAATAAGAACATTGATTTATAATTCTCACATATCACAGCTAAAGAAATTAAAGAAACGCGCAATCAACTGAAAATTTAAAAATCATTAAAGGGAGGGATCCGTTCACATGGTAATTATCACGTTATCTTGCAATTTCCGCGCCAATTTATTTATAGAATCCAAATGATAATATGTTCCACTTACAAAGTTTTATTAATACCAAAAATACGCACAATTTTGAATCGTATAGCAATGCCATTTCAAAATTAAGCTTTCTAACTTATATTTACGAATGATTTAGTCAACCCAAAAACCAATAGCCATTAGCCTAATCATAATAGATAGATGTAACCATCGTCGAATCATAATGGAAACATAACAAAATAAATAATAAAATCATTGTTTTGCATAATCCAACTCCCAATTTATCAACTTTACACAGATAAAAATGTTATCCTTGTTCCATAATGGAACTACCTGCGCCACCGCTAGTTTCATAATCAATAAGGTCGTACACATCTTTCACATACTTTTTTCCACCGGAACCATAAACACCCTTATTGGGCTGAGTCCATACTAATAGCGAACACAACAAAGTAATAAGTATCGGAAAACCGGAAAACCACTACTGCAATAGACGTGTCATTTTCGTTTAACATATTAAGCTTTTTTTTTTTTTTGACCCGAGTGGAACCACTCCCATGCTCGAACTGAGCCATAACTACAATAAAACTGGCAGTTTAAATTTCCCTCGATCCACCTTAAGAATTATACATCCTCAATAGAATTACTTTTTCTCCAACAACATTTGTTAAATTCAAAGAAAGTGAAAAAATAATAAAGTAGTTCAACGATAGATTAAATAGTCTAGAGAAAATGAAAATGTTGGGTAGATCTTTTAAGTGATACATAGATAAAGTAGTAAGTTCATTTATGATCATTTTACATGTATATGGTGCATTCCTATCTCCTAATAAAAGCAAACAAAAGCAAAAATTAATTTTCAAGAGATAGAAAAGAAAAAATGTCCAAAAACTATAATATTTTCTTGTAGAAATGTTAGTGTTCAACGAACCTTGTTCCTGTTTTTCAAATAAAATGAGCATATGCATGTACCACATCACATCCCTCCTACTTATCTTACATAAAGAAGTGGTAGGGTAGACGCCCCTGTATTCCAAGTGTATAAATACCCACACAACGGAAGCATATCTTACGAAATGGTAGGGTAGATCGTCATGTATTGCAGGTGTATAAATACTCATGCAATGGAAGCAGAACTAAAATGCCAATAATGATATATAAGACCAAGACACCTGCTTAGAGACTAACTTAACTCTACACAGTCATAAAAACAAAGACTTGAGTTCAATGGAGATTTTTATTAAGATATTCTTAAGCTTGATATAAAGAGGGACCTGCATTACCAAACATCAGCGGATTTTTTTTTTTTGCATTCCCTGCCAATGCTGGAAATTCTATGCATGTTATTTCTTCCCACTTTCAACTGTCAACTGCAGATCTGTTCAGCCACACATGCATAAGTAACATCATAATGGATCAAAAAATAGCAAAAAAAATATTCTTACAATCCCCAATAGGAATTTTTTTGAATATATTCACCTAAAATCAGCTTTAAGAAAGTCCGAATTGCCTGACGTGAACCGTTTTTACCGTGACCGCATCACCCAATCCGTGGTGAAAATTTTCCATTGCTGCACCTCTTTCGCTACAGAACCCGTGAACCCACCTACTTATTCACTCGGTACAAATCAAGGGAAATAAACCTTGTTTTAACTATGATCATCCTATATATGTATATATATATATATATATGCAGTTGAAAGAGAACTACTAAGCTTATGCATGTATTATGTAACTTCAATGTAATGTTTTTCTACTTGAAAATCCATCAGTCCACCACCGTTTTAATCATTCTTAAGCATTTAACAACCACCCCCACCATCTCAAAGTATATATCGGAAAAAATAACTCCGACAACCTAACCTATTTTCAGATTATTAAAAAGTAAAAACAAACAAAAGGTTTACTTGTTGCACACAAAAATGTCATTTTACAATGCAACAGATTATGGTAGCTGACTCCAACTATAGAAGACAATCTCAAATGATTAAGACAATCTCATCTCAAATGATCATCTCAAATGATTATGATCTAATTACTGATCATAATTTCCTTTAACTACCATAATCCCGCTAGCTCACTCAAACAAAAGAAATATTAAAAAATTTCTTGACCACAGATGAAAAACATCGTTTTAATTGCGAAAAACTATGTTAACCGATCCATTGCCTAGCCTTAGCTTAACAAAGATTGAAGACAAAGAATAAGTTTCTTCTTACTGCACTCAAAAGTTGCATCTGCTCAAAAGTTGCAACTGCAAATGCTATCTGACTTTAACCATAGCGAGAAAGCTCAATTTATTTTGCTCAGCCCATCAATAAATACTTCCACCACAGTAAAAACGTCACTTCAAATGTAACGAAATGTGAAATGTACAATTAACCAAGTAATGTGATTATGCAACTAAAAATTGAAACTTTAATGAACAAAGAAAGTGAAATCCAACAATGCTAGCAAAAAATGTAACGAAATGTGAAATGCACAATTAACAAATGCTAGCAAAATGTTCCGAGCAGAAACAAACCATCACAGGTGTAAAGGAAAATAAACCATTTATTTTCGGAAGGAAAATAAGTATGTATAAAGACTTGAATTTTTATTGACTTAATTGACAGTTGACATTCTTAGTGCGCGATCATTTTTCTTACAACCAATACTTCCAAGTATAATAGCTCTAAAGGAGCAAAAAATTGACGTAATTGACATTGAAACCCTACCAAGTGAAAAAATTTACACTGTAATAGACAAAAATTTCAAAATTAGGGCCATATTTGCACCAACCTGATCCCCGTCCTAAGTATCTCATCCCCGAGGTAGTGAATTTGCTTCTTTATCATCTGTGTTGCGTCAATACTATCATGTAATCCATGTGCATTAAGCTGCATAACGGCCAAGCGTATCAAAAGTAATTTGAACACGGATAACTTTTTCACTAGGAAACCAAAAAGATAAGAAAAGAGATTCAGTTACATATGCGCATACCTGCTGCAATCTGACTACAGGCGGTTTGAAACACAACGACCAAGCACAATAACTTCAAAAAGCAAAAAATAATAGCATCACATTTAAGGAAAACTGTTTCCGTCTATGCTTGTATGGTCGATCTATCATCTTTGCTAGCTTCTCACTTCGCTTCTTAGGCTAGGATAATATATAATTAAATTTAAATGTTGGGGACAGCTAACATATATCCATTAGAGGAAAATAATACTCAATAAGATGAAGTTCATGACCCCATACTTTCTCACTTTTCTTATTTTCGAACTTCCACATATGCAATACCAATGCTTTCACAACCTTACGTCCTGTTTGAGATTGACGAATGGTGTGTATACTGTCCCTACAGATATGTCAACCAACAAAACAAACAATCAATCTCCAATAAAGCACAATCTTAAATAACTAAACACAACTGCATATTTATGAATATGCACATACTATCAAAGCTTCCGTCCAAGAAAATCAACATCCAATCATAACTTGTTCAGTGTTTACGTCCCACAAAGTATAGCAATCAGTATAACGATATTCTAATCATAACTTGTTTAGTGTTTACGTCCCACAAAGTATTCATGTAGCTATCAGTATATTGATATTGGTTCTATGGTATTAATATATTCTTCGCTGACTTGGCCTAAGATCGATTCAAATTTCTTTAAATTAATCCTGCAAGTTACATAGTGAACACTGACAGTTCACCTGAATATGCCCAGTTAGATCTGGGAAACATATTGAAGTTCAAGTTAACATGTCATTTATTTATTTTCTAGGTCTTTATATCCAGCCGAATTAAAGCATTACGAAACATTCCACCGCATACCATGAATATGTATATACAATCAAGGCATCAATTTAAAGAAAAATTAGACGATAATTCAATAGGCAACTTCTTTTGTAAACTTATTCCATCAACATCACAATTATGAAAAGAAACATATATTGGTAATTTGGCTGGGGTTACAAAATCTGACAATGAATGAGCAAAAAAAAAATCGTAATATATGGGTAGGGTTACAAACCTTAGTTCTTCATTATTTTTTGATTTCCCTCCCCAACCACTGAAAGTGCGAGTTTGATAGCTTGGTATCCTATACGTGTTTGTAGCTTGGTATCCTATACGTGTTTGTAGCTTGGTATCCATACATTGCCTTAATGTAGCTTCTTAGTCACTTCAAACAAAGATATTATATTTTCATGGATTTTGTTCTTCCTCCAGATCTATTTTATTGTTCTTCCTCCAGATCTAAATGGAATCTAAATCAAGTATAAAAAAAAGAATTATGACATAATAGTTGCAACAGTGTGTACTAATTATTAATACTTACAACACCTGAAATTCATGCACTTGCTGGACATCCAGATTGACGAATACCCTTGATGCCCTTGATGCAGCTGTAATACAGAGGCTTAGTGTACCTGTAATACCACATTAAGTTAAATACATAGCTACAGCACAAAAGGAAATTAACATCTTCAGCACCAATCAGCGTAAAGCACACATGACTTATTCAATCAATCAAATACATCAAAAATCAAAACTCTAAAAGATTCTTGCAGCAATGCAACACAGTAATGATACATTAAAAGAAATCCCTAAATTAGAACCAAAAGAATCCAAATTTTTCTTAATAAGTGAAAGAAATTCAAGACCAAGCAGATTCTGCTCAATGCTAAACTTAGATAAGTTAACCATTATTATTTTTATTGTAATTGCATGTCCTGATAGAATAATTCTTTTATGTGATGCCAAATAAAACTGCCCTAATTTCAAACCTAATCAAAATATTGGTGTAACAATAAGAAAACAATACGCTTTTACCTGTATGCTTCTCCATTCGAAACGAAATTAGGACTTCACTCTTTGACTAAAGTCAAACAAAAAACCTATACGAAATCTAATAATGAACGCAAAAATAAAGAAATCTAATTTGATTACCATAGAAAACTAACCACACGCGATGAGATGAAAATAAGAAACAATCCACAAAGTAGTCTTGTATCCGTTATATAGAACTCTGGAACTTGATAAAACTCCTAAAAATATACATTTCGAGATACCATATTCTTGTCCATTATCATCGATACTTAAAATAGGATTCCGTATTTATACTAATTTGCTTTTTTTTTTTTTTTTTTTGCTAAATTTGTGATTTTTCGATTAATATTTATCCTAATTTGCTATTTTTGGCATAAGTTCGCCTAATTTGTGTTGCGATTATATTCTTACCGTAAGCAAGCCATTTTTAGGCTTAATAATATAAATATAAATACGGTATAAATATGGCAGTGCGATCATATTCCATCCGAAGATATATCAAATTAACTGAAAAGATATTTCCAGAAATTTTGATTATATTTGGCTGAGAATCTAAATGAGAACCCCAAAGTCGTGACATGCACGCAAGCACAATATTTGGAAATTTTGATTATATTTGGCTAAGAATCTACGCAAATCTGGCAAACAATCTCTACGTTGATGAATTCCAATTGAATTTTACTAATTTTAATCTAGCATTAAAAATCAAAATAGGGAAATAATCAGATTTTCCCAAAGGTTTTACCGTTTTTTTCTTTTTATTAAATCCTGATTAAATCTGGGACATCGGATCAAATCAATTCCATCAGAAATTAACGGTCACGAAATGTAAGGGGGCTAACTTTGATTTCGGCCAATCAGGAGCGAGAGTTCCGTTCACCGGCCAATGGGAGGGGAGGTTTTTGCAACTCTCGACGTGGTGTGAGAGATGTGATTGGGTGTTTAGGTTATTGATAAGTTTCGTTCGTTAAAAAATATATATATATATTTATTAGGAGGCTGTGGCTAATTTTGGATCACAATTTCGAGTTGGAGCCTCCCGGTCTCCCGCTCTAATTAAATGCGTAAACCGGCCTAACCATAATTTAGTCTTGGCATTACGATCCAGAGAGTCCACACAACACTTGTATGTATCATGTCTAATGTGATGCTCGTAGCTGCCAAGTGACAACCATTTTCTTTCCGCAGTAATGAGATGCAACCATATATCCAACTAATAATACAGTTTTCGTAATATGATCCTACAGCAATAGGGATGAACTAAAACTTAACAACGTTCATAATTAGGTACGTTTGAAGTACTTGACTGAATATTAAAGGCGGAGATAACCGGAGCATTAATCCGTGCATCGAAGGAAAACGTACATGGAGACGCATTCACTCTCGCTATTATAACTGGAGCCAGAAACTAAACTAAGGGTAAGCATAACTTCTTTAGTGTAGCATGAAAGGAAAAATATACTTTGAAGAAAATATGCAGACCAGAAAGATCCATCACTGGAGAATATGCAGACCAGTTAGGATATAAAGTAGGTGTCATTTTAGTATAGTCACTAATTTCGAAAATACCAAGGTGATATCCGAGTTTTAAACTCGCCACTACCAAATCTTTTGCTGATCAAAAATAGATTTAGAAACATAAAGCGCTCAATATACAGTTATCGGATGTGAAATGTTGAAAAATATATATCGAGTACTAAATATTATGTGGAGGTATATTTGAAAGTTTTAGTTGTCAAAGCGGAGCCGATCCTACTGGCTGTCCTCTCACAAATGCTGATTTTATTTTTGTTGCCAGTTGCACGAAACACTAGTTAGGTTGGTGATTAACAGTAGATCCATCACATTACATGGTGTGCATGCGATTGTCAACTATTACAACCACTAGACTAGATCATATCATAATCCACAACTAATTCCACCGATTCTCATTTACAGTGGTACACCCAATTAGTACAAAAACAATCAATTTATGTGATGGAAGTGGAACCATCTTAACAAATCTTCCTCTCCTAAAGGTAAAAGTCCACTTTTTCGACGGCTAAGATAGGTCAAACTTCGATTGGTGGTGTTGGTGGATATCTCAAAATCATTAGTTTTCTCCGTGACGGCCTACTTTTGTCCGTCCGAATATGCACGCTTTGGAACAGTGATATACGTTTTATTTCCAACAGTAACACCAACTTTATATTATACAGTAAGTAGAATTTTCTTCTTATATCCGTATAATTAGGACGACTTATAATAATTGTACGTGTGTACATTATTAGGGTTGGTGCACATATTAAGTTTACCAGCACATGCATATGGTGAGGTAGAATCATTTTCGTTTCTGGTTGCATAAGCATTTCTGCCTATGATCGCAGGGACGGAGCTACTCAGGATCTAATGGGGACAGCAGTCCCCCCTAGATTCTATAATATTAGCTTTATATCTTTAGTAATTTGGTAATTCTAAGACATGAGGGGACAAATTTAAGGCATAATACTGATAAATTAAGGCATAGTACTGATAAATTATGAAACATATGAATTTCTTATCTCCCCTCAATTACCGGTGGCTAATTAAGAAAGAAAATATGGAAAGTTGCTGCTTTCCTGGATTAAATGACATATTCTTAGCAAATTCAAGAGTCAGATAGCTAATATTACAATAGTTAACTAATTCAAAATAATAGGATAACTTTGAAACAGCCAATTAAACCCTTAGATAGTAAGTGTTATATGCGAATTCATATATTAACACAATTTAACAAGTATTGCGTTGTGCTATCAACCAAAATACAGTTAAGGAAAGGTGAAAAATTTTTGCGGCCTTCGGCCGCCTACCAAGTTTCGTTCATCAATATTAATATATATATTTGTCCCCCTAAACAAAAGTTCTAGCTCCATCCCTGTATGATCGGCAAACAGGCTTTAAATCGGGTGCCCAATGAAATGATCAGCTGACCAGCTTTTTGCATATACTAGTCAATGTAGTTAATATCGGATATCGGTTTATCTCGGCCGGGACCGATATACTGGTACGACTTTATATCGGGGATATTATCGTTGAAATATCGGTATAATATAGGTTCCAAATTTTAAGACTATAATTTTATAACAAACATTTTATATTAAGATATAATAGATACCATTAATTTTATCAAAAACACAAAAGAGTAACTTCAATAACTTTAAAGTTCACTATCTAAAATGATTATTAAACAAGTTCAAACCAGAAACATGAGAGTAACTTCAACAACTTTAAAGTTTACAACCTAAAATGGTAATTAAACAAGGGTATTACAATTTTAATCAAAATCATACGAGTCATTATAGATATCGGACGATATTATCAGGAAAATACCCTTATTCTTTATCTAAAATGACTAATTTCCCAATATCGGATTATCGGAAAGATATCGATCGGCTCATATCGAGACGATATTATCTAAAGATATCAGATCGTCGAGATATCGCTTCTTCTCGTATCGCTCCAGAGCGATATCCGATATTCATTGATATATCGGCCGATATGACCGATATTCATTTACATTTATACTTGATTCTTAGTAAGAAATGCTACTGTCGGATAAGTAGTCTTCTGGTCAGCCATGCTTCGGTAGCACTTATATCTTCCTGTGGTGATGAAAAATTTAACTTTTCACCTGACCTACTTTCCCAAGCGTGTGCAAGCAACGGGCATATAATTCCAGTGCACAGTTATAATAATTAATGGCCATACACGTGAAGACAAAACTCCTCACGTACTCATCAGTTACTAACGCGGTAAGCTTTTTTAGTTTTGTCCATTTTGTAGATGCTAAGGGGTGTCGAAATTATGACATCACTAAATAAGTCTAGTGTGTACCCCATTAGTTTTCCAAGGGTAGAAGTTATTAGCACTCCTCTATAGAGCTAAGGGGCATGTATGAGATCAAATTTATAATTTGTCGTATTTAAAATAAAATCTCAGTCTTGAGATTAACTTGATCGATCTTTCAAACTTTAACTTAATGTGTTTGCATTATTGGGTCTCCTTAATATCTCTTTGTGTGCGAACAAAGTTTAAATGTATATTCCTAAAACACTTTCCAGGATGAGAAAACTTTCGGGTCAATTTTTGGTTTGGGAAATGGAAAAGGACTGTAGCTTGCATGAAAGAGGACGTTTTGGGATACCGTCATAACAAACAGACATGCCCACGCCCTGAATGGACCCATATGTTCCTTACTAACTCGCCCATAGCTCGTGTTACCGAAAGCTATAGCTTCTCAGCCTTTCTACCACCAAATGATTTGAATGGATTGCCCCTTAACACGTAATTGTTTTAGGATTATATATCTGAACAATATCTTTTGTATGGCATCATTTGACCCCCACCATGAAGAAAAAATGGCACTAAGATATGTGATGCTCCGGTAGTAATGTATATCTCTGTATATAGGACCTTGACGGCTTTTTTTCTAGGCCCTCTGCCTTTTTGCTCCAATTAACATATTTTGTCTAGTTTCTTTCTTTTGATTAATGTACTCTTTTGTATCGATCAAAAAAAAAAAAAAATGTTAAGCCAGTCGAATAAAACTAACTTCACGCATGAATAATTCTCATTGTTACCTTGAAAACTCATGTCCTTCTGATGTGTTAGTTTTTACATAAGAGTTATAAGTCAAGGATTTGCATCAATCTTACGATTTTACCTGGTAGTGTAGAACCACTCACTACCAGATCTTATTTTTAAGTCGTAAAAATTCGTTTTGATAAATATCAACCTCAAGTTATCGGTATCATCATGCAATGATATTACCAAAGACACTATAGGTGATGCGGCCGGAAGCTGGGCCTGTATGGTCGCACTCTGCAACCTCAGGCCCGGCTCTGCTCATAAATTATTTTGGATTTGAGTCACTAATGGCACTAGTTAAGAGTTGGGCGGACCAACTTATTCCAGTTCATCCGCATTTTTCATGTACACGCTATTCATTCATGAAGTCTTATCAAAAGTCTATGCGTAAGATTGAAGGGAACCATTTGATGGAAACCATATCACGTTCCTTTTCTCCAGTATTTTGTCAACCAATTCCTCTAATTAAGGGGTATTAAAATTTGATTTGATGTGTGATTCCATCCATATGTCATGAAAGAAAGAAAAATGTCATGAATTCTATAAAGAAGTAAATTAATGTGAAAGCTTGGCTGGATTATTAAGTTTAAGAAGATAAGACAAATCATAAACACATGCAACTATAAAGTAATTGGGGGATGCAGATTTCAAATTTAGTGGCTGCAGCAATTAAAATCCATTCATGCAAGTTGAAACATAATTTATTAACCTCAACTAGTTTAACAGAAAATAATAGCCAGATACCAATTATAGGAGCAAAAACAAGTTGCAACAATGATTATGTACATGCTATAAGAAAATCAAGATTTTGATTAAGAAACCAATTAAAAGATTAGTAAATAACGCTGCGAATAATTATGGTTTCGATATGGACCGTTGACCCTTGGCGTGTATTAATCCGTCGTGCGATAACATGCAAAGTAGGTGAAAAAACTATAAATTTAGTTGTCATAATCAAAATGATTATGCTAATACAATCTAAAACTGGTTTGTAAACCCCAAATGAGTAGAAAAATGTTTAAAAAATATGCATTACACTTTCTTTATCAAAGAAGGTATCCTTTGACTACATAAAACCATCAATCTTTTTGTATCCTAAGTTAAAGGTATAATCAAAAAGGGAGATAATAGACTGAGTAACAAGGAAATAAAGAAAAGTTTTTTAGATTATTTTATAGGGGGTATCCAAAAAAGAAAAGAAAAATCCCCAAACTTGGTCACAATCAGTTGATGTCAGGGAAGCAGATGGAACCCCATTTAAGGATTTTTATGTTATGATGAAATGAGTTTGGAGGAACATAAATCTTTAAATAATAGTCGTTGTGCTTATAATATAGCGCTAAATTTACTGGATAATATAGTCAATTATCTGAGTTGGCCTCGGCAAAAACAAATGTCAAATGTTTTACTGATAATTTTTTTTTTTTTTTTTTTTTGAATAATAACCATCTTATATTATCTTCTTATATGTACACAAAATAAAAAGAAGAAAATTTTGGGGGTAATCCAAAAAGAAAAACAAACTTAAGAACATCCTTCCTTCTATGTATGTATAAATGACAAAGAAAGTTTAAAACAAAGATGAGATATATTACATACAATGGATTCATTAAAAGAAGACAACAAAATGATGGGGGCTTTAAAGAATCCTTTTTTCTGAAAATTGTGGGAACTGCTTGCTTCCATTTTGTTGTTGTGGTACAAGAACACTAGCATGGGTGTGTAGTTCTTGACCTTCTTTTTATAGTCATTTCAACCATATCAATGGTATGAAAACTTCCGTCTTGATCGATTGTACTGACCGATGAATCGATACTTGAACCTGCTTGGATTTCTTTGAACGATGCCATGACTTGAATCATTGTAGGTGCGCTACGGTCGGTCGTCTAAACAAGCACAAGCAACTTTAAGATGTTGTAATAGCTCAATCTCTAATGTCGGCTCTTCTTTCATGAGTTCCGGATCAAAAACATCGCTTATTTTGAGTTTCGCGTGTTGCTTTACCCATCCGACTAGATTGTTGTCACCAAAATCTGCTGAATCTGTTGGTTTACCAGTAAGTAACTCCAGAAGGACTACACCGTAACTGTAAACGTCCCCTTTTGCTGAACATCTGAAACTCTGGTAGTATTCTGGTGGAACATAACCTGGTGTACCAAGCAAGAGTGCTTACGCCTGAGATGCGTATCCATTGCACTCATTAGCCTCGCCATTCCGAAATCTGAAACTCTAGCTTCTAAGTTTTCGTCTAGAAGAACATTACTCGATTTCATGTCTCTGTGGATAATGTGAGGAACGCACATATGGGCAAGAAAGCTAGACCTTTTGCTGCTCCGACTGCAATTTTTTCTTCTTGCAGCCCATTTAAGCTTGATACCGCCTTTCTTTCGATCATGTAAAACGTCTTCTAAACTGCCAAACCTCATGTACTCGTAGACTAACAGCCGTTCTTCTCCAACCTTACAGTAACCCAATAAAGGAACAAGATTTCGATGCTTAACTTTACCAATTGTTTCCATCTCAGCTGTGAATTCCCTGTCGCCTTGCCCACTAATCTGAATTAGTTTCTTTACCCGCGACAATGCTACCATCCTTGAGCTGTGCTTTATAAACATCCCCAAAACCACCTGAGCCAATTAAACTGTCATTGTGGAAGCCGTTAGTAGCTTCAAGAAGATCAGCAAATGTAAGCTTCCGGAGAGGTCTATCGAAGGTAGACAGGTTGATACTCAGAGCTTCACGAACACTGGTTGTTTCAATTGGTATGCGCAGTACCAGAATGTGATCGGCTGTCGATGTAAATATCTAAGGCCGCTTCTTTCTTCTTCTGCCGCTTATTTCTCTCCACTATAACAATAATCACTCCGAAGATGCAGAACAGTGAAAACAATAAGCCCATAGCAACACTCCCAGCTAAAGAAGCTTGTCTTGGTGAGATTTCCGATGCGAAGAAGCTGACGAATTCGAAGCTGAATCTCCACAAGGAGAAGTGGATAGCCGCAGAGACCATCGTTATTTTGGTACCGGTAAGGAGGAAATGTTGCTAGCTGACCACCTTCAGGAATCAACCCAGAGAGCTGTTGTTTGAAAGATCAATCTCAGCTAACAGAGTAAGACCAGATAGCGAACCCGGAATTGGACCTTCCAACTTATTGAAAGAAAGATCAAGAATGCCAACATTCTTCAAGTTACCGAAATGATTCGGAATTGCACCGTGGTGAGATTATTATGCCCCAAATTCAGAACAGACAGATAATACATGTCTCCAAGCTCTTTAGGAATACTATTCTCCAGTTTATTGTACGAGAGATCGAGAAAAATCATCGAGCCATTGTTGTTGAATGTGTACTGAGTATTACCCATATAAACTCTGGTGAAATTGCACTGTCGTCTCGTCGGAACTCTATCCAAGCCCTCCGGTCGAATCCCAGCAAATTCAAGAAGACTACCAGCTCCATGACAACCAGGACTACCATCATTCTTCAAATACACATATCTTTTCCCTGCAACCAAACCTCCAGCAATATTTCCAGCTTGCTTCGACAGAGTAGCAGGAATGCTGCCACTCAAGGAATTGCTGTTAAGATCCAACCAAATCAAACTCCGACAATCTCCGAGCTCCGCCGGAATTGCACCCGAAAATGAATTGTTCCCTAGCTTGAGAATTGCTAGCTTATTAAGCGTACCAATCCACGACGGAATCTCCCCGCTTAACAAATTACTCGATAACGAAATCCAATTCAAATTAGTACAATTACTTAAACCAGATGGAATGCCTCCTGTAAGCCCATTATTATCAAGAATCAAATTCTCAAGTGTTTTGATGTTCTCAAGCTCAGTCGGAATCTCACCGGTTAACTGATTCAACCACATTATCAAATCCCGAAGCTGAGATAATGAACCGAAACTTGAAGGTATGGTTCCAGTAAGATAATTTGAACTAAGATCAAGAGTAATGAGCTTAGAACACTTACTCAAACTCGACGGCACAGTTCCTGTAAACATATTGTTCTGAAGATACAATTCTTTCAAATTACTTTCATTACTTTCACATAGTCCCGGTGGAATCAACCCAGAAAGATTATTTGCACTTAAATCAAGCATCTCCAAATTCGTAAGCTTAGACATAGAATCAGACACCCCACCATCGAAATAATTGTAAGATAAGACCAACTTCTTCAATTTAGTCATCTGAATCAGAATATTTGAAGGAAACTCACCGGAGAAGCTGTTGTTGGAGAGATTAATCTGTTCTAACGAAGTACAAGAAGCGAAACCAGAAGGTAAAGAACCAACTAATTGATTAAAAGAAAGATCAATCTCCATCAAAGTAGTACAAGAATCAGTAATCTCCAGAGGAATTTCTCCATGAAAACTATTGTATGAAAGATTCAAGTAACTTAATGATTTAAACCCAGTGAAGTATCTGCCAATATCTCCAGAAAATTTGTTTGCAGAAAGATCAAGGTGGTTTAAAACACCCAGAGGACTCAAAGATGGGATTTTTCCAGTGAAACTATTTGTAGAAAGATCAAGTTTTTGTAAACTTGGTGGCAATTTCAACCCAGAATAATCCTTATTTCCTCCTCCACCCAATGAATTTCTGGATAAATTTAGAGAAACCAAATTTGAGCAAGAACTCAGAGATGAAATATCTGAGATAGAACCAGTTAAGTTATTTCCAGATAGATCCAACTCTTGAAGCTTCTTACTACAAGAACTTGAAGAAGATGAAGGAGAAGAGAGATTTCCAGTGAGGTTAGAAAATCTTAAAGATAATTTCTCAAGAGAATCCAAACTCATTAGAAATGAAGAAACAAACTTGAAATCCAAATTCAAATTAACAAAACTAAGATCCAACCCAGAAACAGAGTCTTTATTATTATTACAGGAAACACCAGTGAAGTAACAAGGATCTTGATTCTGTACCCAGTTTTGTAATACACTTGGATTTATTAACTTACTTTTAAAAGCAAGTAATTTCTCAACATCTTTAGAAAAACCAACTCCTGATGAAGATGAATCAACTTCTTTTCCAATACTATACAAAAACAACAAGCTTGGAATGAAGAAAAACAGCACTCTTCATTTTTCTTTTTTCCTTTTAGCTGCAGATAGAGATAGATTTCTAGGGTTTCATTTAGAGAGAGCTTTTTAGGGTTTCATACAGACACAGACACAGAGTTTTAGAAGAGAGAAAGAAAGAAACAGAAAAAACAGAGAAAAACAGAGTTTACAGAAGAAGAAGAGTAAAAAAGAAAAGGGTGGAGAATTAGAGGATTATATATAGGGAAATAAGTATGGGACATAACAGCTGTTTGGTCACATGGTTTATGACCCACAGTGCAGTCCGTCCTCCGTCGTCTCTGCCTCCGAGGGTGGTGGTGGTGGTGGTGATGGTGAAGTGAAGTCTGAGCAATCATGTTACAGTGGTCCATATCTCATTGAATTTTGAATGGACCTACTCACAGTAAAAATACACGTGGCGTGTTATGTTTCACAACTGACACGTTTGATGGAGGGACCGACTACTATTTCATCATGAATTATTTCCTTTTTGTTTTCGTTTCTTTTTGAGAAGCTTTTGGTTTATGGGACAAGGCGAGACCGGCTTTTGGTTTTGGTTTAAGAAGCTAGCTGTTGTGTGTTAAAGTCTTTCATTATTGTTGTGCCAAACTCGCATCTGACTTCTTAGATGATCTGAAGGGAAATAACCTCACGGTACTCACCGATTATAGTAGATCCTAAATTCTAAAAATTGGTGATTTAGCCAAGAAAGAAATTTGGGGCAATTGTATAATCGGAAGTCTTATTAACTACCGAATATTCTAGTTCCCAAATTCGAAAAAAAATGACATTTCGCAAAAAAACTAAATTTGGGGAAAAACGTATAATCGTAAGTTTATTAGCTACCGATTATTCTAGTTCCCAAATTCAAAAAATTGAGATTTCTGAGATAAACAAAATTTGGGGCAATCAGTATAACCTGGAAGTGAAAATACTTCATTTGACTACCGATTATACGGTTGCCCTAACAAAATAGAGCAGTTGGAACTCTAAACTCTATATAAGGATTGTATCCTTTTACTCTCTATGAACACAAATACCTTTAAACTCTCTCCAACATCATCTTCAACATAATGGCACAACCATTCATTAATCCTACTGAGTTCACGATCGAAGAAGATTTATCTTTATGTAGGCGCTATGTTCAATTCTATCCTAGACGAGGGGGAAGAACGTAGGCTAGGAGGCATAATGAGTATGAGTTATTTGGGGAAATTCAATAAAAATTCTGCGACGACACCTAGAACTCAAACAACCGGGTCACCCGCTGATCTTTTCGAGTTGGTTGATAAATGGACACGTCCAAGAATTCCATTTAACTTATCTTGTGAATCAATATCGATTGAGGGGTGAAACCAATGATGACTTTATAGAACGATCTCTTGGGGAATGGCGGAGATGGAAAAGATCAAGCTTCCGTTATCAAGCCCATTTTAGAATCCTTAGGGCGATGGAAAGATTTAATGTTTAGGACTTTGTCAAACACGCCCGCGACGCTAATCACAATACCTTGTAATAGAATTGATGGAGTTCAATGTAAAATTATTATGATGTGTAGGTGATATTGTTATGAATTTCAAATATTTATGAAAATCGGAAGTTTTAATTGTTGATCTAACTACCGATTATACTCCAACTGCCAGTTCTGCTCAAAATAAACTAGCCGTGCCTCAAAACCAAACACAATCAGTAGATAATACATATTGACAAACCTCCGCTATACTACTTACTCTGAAACCGAGAACTCTGTTGACAAAACATCCTATAATCGAGCGTATATAACAATACATATTTACCGATTACGAATAATGTTTGCTTTGTTCAAACATTTACTACCGATTGTGTGTAATAATTGTACGTAATTTCAAAAGAGTCTTATAAAAGTACGCATCAACGGCCATATTTTCAAAAAAAAGAGACGTTGGGACTCTCATCTATATAAGGAGGGTAAACTCTTCTTATTTATGCACCAAACGACACATATATAGCATCGTGTATTCTACAAATAGATTTTCCATCGTCTACTCTTGTGAATTCATTGTATATCTCAACTTACAAGCATGGCAACGTTTGACGTAGATGAAGATTTGGTCATTGTGAAAACATGGTATCGTGAAACAAGACGTGAAGATGTCATAGCAGGAGGTTAACACCAAGTCTTTTGGGCGAGGTATATAGCCAATTTGTGCGAGAGTATGGAAATCCAAATCAAAGATCACTCCAACAAGTTCATGATCGTTCCGACTTGTCCAAAAAGGGGTAAATGATTACATAACGATACAAAAGAGGATGTCTAGCCACTTAAGCTTGTCGATCCAACAATTTGTAAGTATAACGCTCGGTTATTCTTTTTAAATAACACCGGTGTTTAATCTTTCTTACTAAAACGAAGTTGACATTATTTTATGTTTGTTTATATAGGAGACACTCGCAAAAAGACAAGATTTAGTGGAAAAGGGTGAAGAATTCACTTATGATGGAAGTTATGAATTTTAAGTCCGTCGTAACAGGATAAATGTTGATTGATGGTTACAATCGGAAGTTATTATTTTATATTGTCTATGATTAAGGAAGATTTTCACCTATTTTGTCATACTTTGGTGACAATCGGAAGTTTATGCAGATGTTGTCTACCGATTCAGGGAAGATTTTCGGCCTTTTTGTCGACTCATGGTGACATCGGAAGTTAATGCGTATGTTGTCTACCGATTCAGGAAGATTTTCACTTTTTTGTCGACTATGGTGACAATCGGAAGTTTATTCAATATGTTGTCTACCGAGTCCAGGGAAAATTTACGCTTTATTTTTGTCGTAGTTTGGTGACAATCGGATGTTTATATAATATGTAATCTACCGATTCTGGGAAAACTACCGATTATGGTAGATTTCAAAATTCATCACATGAAGGATTTTAGGAAAAACTCAATTTGGGGCAACCTATAATCGGTAGGTTGTGGAACCAATTTGGCTTACGATTATAGATACATCCAAATCACGAACCACATGGTCATGCCTGGCTCTGTACACTCAAAACCTATGGAATTTGGCAAGGGTTCGATCTGGGGCTCCTTATAATCGGTAGGTTGTCAAGTCGGTAACGCTACCGATTATGGTATATTTCAAATTTCCTTGCATGAAGGATTTTTGAAAAAACTCATTTTGGGGCAACCCATAATCGGATGGTTTGGTAATATATTTAACTCCCGATTTTATTTGCATCCAAAACACGAACCAAGTGGTTATGGTGTTGTGTGCACTCCAAACCTATGAAATATGGCAAAGGTTGGATCAGGGGCTCGTTATAATCGTGGGTTATATAATTATATACCCTACCGATTATGGTATATTTCAAAATTCATCACGTGAAGGATTTTAGAAAAACTCATTTTGGGCAACTCGATAATCGGTAGTATGTAACCTATTAGGCTTCCGATTATGGCTACATCCACAGCCGAAGCCAAGTGGTTATGGTTGGCTCGCACCTCAAAACCTATGGAATTTGGCCAAATTTGAATATGGGGCTCCTTATAATGGTAGTCTTACAAGTTGGATAAGCTCATAGATTATAAAAAGGGATTATTAGTCGATATCTACACAATAATCGGTAGGTATAGTTTAAATTTAAGCTACCGATTCACCTTTAACCTACCGATTATTGTGTTGGCTACCGATTATATAAGGGCATATTGGCCATTTCGAAAAATCGAAAATAAGGGGTAGCTTAGATTTACGTTTGGGTGACCTTTTTTGTCTTTTAGTGTCGCCCCTAATTCTTTCGGGGTCTCCCTAAAAATGCTAGGTTATTTTTTTGTTTCTATTTACCGTGTAATTTAGTAATAATAACAGGTATCCGAGTTAATCTAAAAATAAACTAAAATAAAAAAGTGATAATAATATTTTTGCAGAAATGATGAAGGAAGTATATGTTTAGATAACGTTGATCATGAGCTGCACATGTACTTATGCTAAATTGTAACTGGACCATAATATAGTTCGACAATGAATACACACGCGGTTAAGACAAGGTTGCTACAAGAAGTTATCAGACTCTCTGGAGCTATCAATTAAACTTCATATGATTGAAATGTAATTTTTACTTGTTACCGTTAAATTTCCTGGAATTTTATAACCCCCGTAACAGACATGGAATTTTTACTCGCAAGAACTAGATATGATTATTGTTTGTGTACAATAAAGTGATAAACACATAATAGGGGTCCAACTTACGACGGCTTGCACGCATTAAAGCTTAACAGTAAGTGTGATAAGATCGGTCATTGAGTGAGCTTTGAGCTTTATAAAGGTCTAATGCATGTTAGACACGTAAAACAGAAAAAGGATTATGTCTAAATGAATTATATCTTAGATAATTATAAGTAAAGTATAATCAAATAAAGCCATTTTTGTTTTTAAATATCACATTCATGCACACATGAAAATCTCTTAGAAAGGTTTATAAATGGGAACCAAAAACTTCCAGCCCAAAAGAAAAAGAAACATAGGAAAACAAATCAAAACAAAAATGATTATAAATCAAGATTGTGATTAATTAAGAAAATCAACTTTGAAGAATCAAATGATTATGTCATATATTGGATCATCAGTTGAAAGATGATTTTTTTTTTTTTGAGATGTCCAGATTCATCATCAGAACAAGATGATTTCAGGTATATTCATATGTGGAAACATACATCAACATTTTTGTTAATTGTAGGGTCAAGGACTCCAAAGATGTAGTTTGATTCATGGAATCCTTCTAGTTTCTTTTTAGGTACACGGCCCATTCTTTTTGTAGCAACAAAAAAATGATGTAAAAAGCTAATTCAAAAAGTACTCTATGGAATGACAGATTACCATTCACAAATTGCATCATATCCGTGACCTATCCATCCATCCTAGCAGCCAGCAGCTACATCCCTAATCTTTGGCGCGCAAAAATCTGCTGGCAAATTCGGGATCTCACCTGAGCAAACTTTCAGCCGGTCCAAATTGCCGCGTCTATGACGGGACGCGGCAAGTAATGACCGTCATCCCTGGCAGTAAAAACAAGACATTTACTACTACATTTTTCAAGTGAAGTGACCAGTAGAGATAAACTGGCGTGGGTCCCACAGAAATAAACTCAAAATACCTGGGACCAGTGATTTAGGTTTGTGTTCCCTCCCTGACAGTAAAAACCTAACAAGGTAGATTCCACAGAGAAATTACAGCATGTATGGGATTTGATGGTTTTGCAAGATTTTTTTTTCTTTCTTTTTACCTGATCAGGATTTGTATGCAGGAGGGGTGTTTTGTGATGTAAATTAGACTTGTTTTGTCGTTACAAGATCGGGACAAAGAAAAGAAGACATCAGGTGTTTGTTTCTCAAGGTGCCGATTTCATTATCCTTGAGATGAGAAGATGTTCATAACTTCTTCACGTGTTTGATACGTTTACACCATGATATCAAGTTTGCCGTTTTGGTTGAACATGGTCATAATTGTGAAAAATGAATTGTGGCTTGTGCTCCATGCAGAAATAAAGTTAGAGGGACACAATTTTAACTTCATATAGTTTTTTAAATAACGGTTTTAAGTGGTGTGAAATGAATTATTGTGTTTCATTTCATCAAGTTCGAATCGTGATCAGGTTCAAACAAACAGCTCCCGAGTTCGAGTAACCTAAAATCCATCTTGAGAGGATATTCTAGTCGTTAAAATGGATAAAATATCCAGCAAACTTTCCGGCTTAAGTTTCGGCAGAAATTATCATGGCTGAATAGAATAGTCCAGTCAACTCAGCTAGTAGGGTAGTAGGTTAAATAGATGATTGACCGAAACTGTTTAGTGGGGCCCATCCAATAGCTATGGGCACTGAATCTCGAGTTTTCTGTACATGGTCACGTCACCAATGATGAGATCCTATCCTTATAACCGTTAGATTATACGACTTTGCTATGATCCTACTATCGACGACTAATCTCCGCCGACAAAACTTCCATGCTGTGAATGGGAAGCTAAAAAAGATTGTTGTAGGTTTAAAGCATCTTAACGTGCACCACCTTTGTGTGTGGATGCATTAATCATCAAGACACCGCACGTGTATTTACACGATCGAACAATTATTAGAAGGAGATTAGGAACTTGGTGGGACCCAACAACATACTGGCTTTGAAGACGTGTGGTTGTTGTATTCATTGTTTTTCTTTCCAATGAGTGCTAGACCGTTTTTCTACACGATCATGTATATTTCGCACCATTGGAGTTGAAGTGTTGTGTATTGCTCTCTTAGGACAGTGCCGGCACCTGGATCAAGAGTATAAATAAATAAAAGTTTGATAAATTTTATAAGCTCCGGAACCAACGGGGGTTACATCTATAGTAGCTTGATATTTTTGACTCAACGCGGGGTTACATCCATATTTTTGTGATTAGGAGTAGAATTTAAGAGAGGTAGAGGAGATAAGGTATTTTGGAAACAAACATTAAAAGAAACGAAGAAAGAGAGATAGTCTGTGGGACCCACATCTTTTTGGTCTTATCAGGAATGAAACGAAGGACAAAGGATGGCGTTTGGCACGTGAGTCACTATTAAAAAAGGAATTAATTAAGTTCTTTTAACTCATTTTGGAAAGTTTTAATAATTGAGAAAATGAGTTTAGTGTGTGATAGATAACACGTGTCTGGAGTTCTAAGGACAACAATATTTTGAAGTTACCAAAGAAAATTCTACTGCAGTAGTATAACGCAGTGAAAAATGGTTTTCAATGTAAATATAAACTTTGCGTAAACAAATGACATGATTTCTTCTAATTATTAAAGCAAAATTGTTCATTCAAAGGCAAAAAAAAAAAAAGAGCAATCCAAATCCTCGGATTTCGGTTTTGCTTCACAGACGGACATCTTTTGAGTCAACCTAAGTTGACGGATAAAATCGGTTGTTCGTCCATGTATTTTAAGTTTTGTTATTTTTTTCCACTTTTGCTCCTCAACCATAGTTAATAAAAGATGATGTGGTTAATCCTTGAATCGATTTGGAATACGGATAAATCTAAGATCCGAATCTAATATGGAAGATTAAAATTGATCTCTAACGATAAGCATGTTTCCCTATCAAATTTTTCCCCATTGATCAGAAAATCACCAAATCCTCATACTCGATTTATTTGTTTCATGCGATACGATGGTTAGTAATTGATGAAGAAACCATAATTCAATTCCTCCTACTCGCGATCTTGTGTAGATGAAGTGTATGGGTTGTTGACTCCATTTTCGGTGGTTTGGTTTCTTATGAATCAAGGTATTTTTGGAAATGATTCAAAAATATTTTGAGACTTGGAGTAATCTATTCTATGAGTGATAAGTGGTTTGTTATATTTTTCTTGTCCTGTAAGTGTGGATTTGAGTTCATCTAAACTTGAACTTGAGATTATGCGAGAATCGGGTATGTCGGGGTTTATCATACGCAAGCCAAAACGTAACACCCAAATCTTTCGATCCTAGTCTTTTAGTGTTCCTTCAGGTATGTCGGTCTATTTGCTTTGAGTGGTTATTGATAGGGTGTAGAATACATCCTATTTACTATCTATTGTTTATGCTTTCTTTGCTATTTTTCTTGTAAATTATGTATTTTACTCTTGTTTTGAGTTTTGTAGCTACTTTGGAGTCACACGGAGGGAAAAGAAGAAGAAATTACTCTATTTGAGCCAAAGGGCAAAATTGTCATTTCATGGGCGATCACTATCCTGGAGCCCGACCAAGGTTAAGGGCTACTCTCTATTGGAGGAGCACTAAAGACAAGTCAATGAGGTTAAGGGGGCGTCTACCGTTATTCACTTATGGGATTGCCAATCGGGTATCCCTTATCGTGGAGACTTGGGGTGCATATATCCTATTCTGGTCTATTACCTAACCCTACATCTCGATATCCTCTCATTCATTGTCACCTGAAAGAGATGAAAGTAAAAAGCAGCGGCTGCTGCTGTGGCGATCATGAGAACCAGAGATTGATTAATGGAAGAGACTCAGGAGGAATCAAGAACGATCGAAAACAGTGAGAGAGGTTGAGAGAGAATGAATGAGCTGGTTCAATTCGACCGAATCGAAGATTCAATGGAGATGAAGGCGGTTCGATATTGTTTGAAGGAAGGAAACGAGGGTTTGATGTTGCGTTGAATCGATTCAAGCCATCTTTGTTGATATGGATCGATGGGTATTGTTCCGGGGCTGGAGGTTCAGAAGATGGGTTCGACTTGATTTAGAAATTAGCAAAGTGGTGATGAGAAAGATCAGATGGGTTTCTTTGGTTGAATTTGTGAGGAAGAGATAAGTAATCGAAGATGGGTTCGATCTGTGAAGAGGTGTAGATCTTTGTTCTTTGTTCGATGGATTTGAAGTGGGTTATGTGTATTGAATGTGAAGTTGGTGGTCTTTGAGTTGATGGTGGCGATCCTGAAGTGTTGAGTATTGGTCACGTTGTTATGAAGTAAAGCTCGGGGAGAATGGGTTCTCGCTAATCGATTGAAAAGAAATGGAAGTAGTCGTTGTTGAATGAGTGCATCTCGAGGTCGTTATTGAGCACGGGTCGGGCAAGGAAATGGTTGGATCTGTGATGAATCACAGGGGAGGTGTTCTTTGCTATAGTCTTTGTTTCTATTCTGAGGAAGATTAATGGGTTGTGAGTGATTGAAAGTAGATGAATGTCTAGGAATGATGCAGAATGGAGCTTAAATGAGGCCCTCAAACAAAGGGGTGGAAGTCTCAGAATCGTGAAACTCGGCCAAATTCCCCCACCGAGTCAACTCCGTGAGTCACCAAGCACCGATCCCAACCGAGTTTAGTGACCGATTCAGGTTAGTCAATTAGATCAAGTCACCCGAGTAAGCAAACGACTCAAGAATCGACACCCGAGTAAGCCAGATTAGTCGAGTAGGAAGCTAACCCGAGTCCCACTCTCCTTCCCTTTGACCATTCTAACTGGGCCGATCATAGTTTGACCTAACTAAAGAATCTTGGACGGAATATTCCTCGACTTTATTTAATTTTCAGTGTGGCCGTGGCGATTATTCCTACTGGATTAAGCCCAATACTGAGCTTTTCCATGAGCCAAAATTCTCCAATTTTCTATGGATTTCTCTCATGGGTGTGAAGACTTGGACTAGGAATTGGATGGAGAATTGGGCTCAAATTTGGAAAGAGAAGATGAAGAGTTGAGAAAGACTTGAATTTGGAAATTGAATGGCAAAGGAAAAGGATTCTATTCCTTAGAAGATTTGGAGAATATTGAAGCCTATAAACAGAGAAGTTTTCTACATCTTTTACATCTCTCACACACAACAATCTCTTCTTTATTCTTTGTGTGAACTCCTTAACATGAGTAGCTAATTTTATTATTGATTGAGGATGAATTCCTAGTTCTTAATATATGATTTGAGTTTTTGTTTTCAATTCTATCTTGAAGTTTTTCACATGATTTTCGTTTGTTTTTACTAATAGGAATGATCTTAATGACATTCATGATTGATTGATAGATTGTTTAGGTGGCCAACTAAATTGATTTGTTAATTTGATCTAAAGCTAGTGAAAGTTGGGGATAAGTAATCGTTTCTTGACTCTTTACATAAGTAGCGAACACGAGACCTTCGGAGGGATTCCGTGGAGCAATTGTGTGTGAAAATAACGTTAGCAAGTAGACCTTGATCTAAGAGTCTAACTACTAATATTGACCTAATAAGTTCATGAATCTTAATGCGTTTATTTAAATTACATCTAGAGTGATCTACTACTAGGTGGTTTGGTAAATAGAATCCTTAGTCGAGAACTTCCGTGTCCGGGGTGATATAAGGGATTTAGGGTTTAGCACCGATCTATCGCTTTACCTACGGTTGGTGATAATTTGTGACTAACAAGTAGAAAAGAACATAACTTAATTCATTGTTTCAGAACGAAGAAGGATTCCTTGGTCTTGTCTCTCTTATTGCTTTCAACTTTCGATTTTAATTGCTTTGTTTATTTTCTTTTGCTTTTTACACCCCCCTTTGTGACAATTTTTACAACTAGAATCTCTTGCTCCTCGTGGGAACGAACTTGACTTCCATTATATTATTTTTAATTGAGGAAATATTGATTAATTTGATTGCACCTATGACACGCATCAAATTTTTTTGCTGCTTCGGGGAGCAAATGGACGATTTTAGTTGTTTTTATTCTTTTGCTATATTCTTGCTTTGTTAGATTCTATACCGTATCTAACTTAGTTTTTGAGAATCTTGTTTGGTGTGATCCTTTGGGTGAATGCTTAGAAGAAGGGCAGGCCGAGTCCAATACGTCTTCGATCCTAGGACTCAACTAAAGGATTTCATTCGAGCGATTAACACTCCACTTCCTCCTTCTTCATCAAGTGATTTGGACAAAGAGGAAGAAACGATGGCTGATCGTTACACTCAAAGGACCTAGCTTCTCACCCAGGCTTGATACCCAACAATGGTGTATCCAAACTAACTCAACCTTCGAGATCAAGCCGGGGTTGATTAGAGAGTTACCAAAGTTCCATGGCATGGTGAATGAGGACCCAAACAAACATCTTATGGACTTCTATACCATAGTTATGGCTATGCTTCCACAGGAGACTAATGCGGATGGAGCAATGTTGAAAGCTTTCCGTTTTCTTTGGCGGGCAATGCTAAGGAATGGTTATATTATTTGCCTTCCGGAGTATCACAACATGGAATGGGATGAAGAAACTTTTCCTCGAGAGATATTTTCCCGCATCCAAAGCTACTCAAATTCGCAAGGAGAATTGTGGATTGAAACAACAAGTGGGAGAATCATTGTATGAATGTTGGGAGCGATATAAGAGGTTGGTGGAAAGCTGTCCACACAATCAATTCAGTGAGGTTATGATACTCCAATACTTCTACGAAGCTCTCAACCCAAGCGATAGGTCTCTTCTTGACGCCGCGGGTGGTGGTGCACTAGTGAACAAGACGGTGACCCAAGCTACCGAGTTGATTGAAAGTATGGCTGCGAACTCGCAACAATTCTACACAAGGGATGAACCAATGGTTAGGCGAGTGCATGAAGTTAGTGATTCATCATCACATCTTGATCAAAGGATGAGTAACATGGAGATAATGATGCAAAGGACGCGGTAATTATTCCAGGATGGTGAGACCGAACAAGTGAATGCTTTATATCCAAATCAAAGGCCAAGGTCGATCCATACTCCAATACCTATAATCCGGTTGGAAGGATCATCCCAACTTTAGTTATGCAAACAAGCAAGCGGCGGCTCCCTAATCCATATGCGCAACAAGGTGGTTTCCAACAATCACGCTTTGAACCTCAACAACAAGGTGGTTCTCAACAATTCCAACCACAACAAGTCAAGGAGCGTGATTCTTTGAATGATGACAAGCTCAATACGTTAATGCAAGGTGTGCAAGGTCTTACTTCTATGTTTCAACAAAGCCAACAAAAGACCGATTCGGCCATCAAGGATTTACAAACTCAAATGGGACAATTGGTGACCGATGTGAACCTATTAAAATCTCAAGCATCCACAAAACTTCCTTCACAACCATTTGTGAATCCAAGAGAGAATGTTAATGCGGTTACTTTAATAAGTGGAAGACAAGTGGATAGTCCAAGTCATCATGAAGAAACTATTGAAGAGGTAGTCCAAGACAAGGAGGAAGTTGCACCAAAGGAGAATTCAACACCAACCGACCAATCCAAGGAACCGGTGCCTACTTTCACTACTCCACCTCCTTTTCCTAGTCGTTTTGCTAAATCCAAGAAAGAAGCTCAAGACAAGGTACTTATGGATATTTTCAAGAAGATTGAAATCAACATCCCATTCATTGAGGCCATTAAGACAATGCCACGGTATGCGAAGTTCATGAAGGAATTATGCACAAAGAAGGATAGGTTGCTTGATAATGAAATTACTAAAGTTGGTGAGAGTGCGTCGGCTATGCTATTGAAGAAGATGCCTACAAAGTGCACGGATCCGGTGGTTTCACGGTGCCAATTACTATTGGTAAGCAAAGGTTTGAACATGCTTTACTTGACTTGGGTGCTTCCATTAGTGTGATGTATGTACGAAATATATGACTCCTTGAATCTTGGACCTTTGAAAGAGACAAGAGTTATTATCCAATTGGCAAACAAGTCTAACATATATCCTAAGGGGCTTGTAGAAGACGTGCTAGTGAAAAAGTAAATGAGCTTATTTTTCCGGTGGACTTCTTCGTGGTGGATATGGACAACAATGAGAAATCATCTACTTCTTTACTTCTTGGGAGGCCATTTATGAAAACCGCAAAGACGAAGATTGATGTTGATAAGGGTACACTCACTATGGAATTCGACAAGGAGATAATACACTTTAACATATTTGAAGCCATGCGTTACCCAAGTGATGTGCACTCCGTTTACTCCATTGATGTGGTTGATTCATTAGCGCAACAAATGGTGGAATTGAACCAAGAGGATGAACTTGATGTGGTGTTGCAAAAGAGCATTGAATTGGACGTCCATGGCTTGTCTAACTTGATGTTGAAATCTCCAAGGAGTTGGTGGAGATGTGTGGTGCGTTGGCGATATTGCAAGAAGCTAAAAAGGGTAATGTTTCATATATTTCTCACCCGTGAATGATGAAATACTTGTACCATCTATTGTGGAGCGCCCAAGCTAGAATTGAAGCCACTTCGGACCATTTGAAGTATGCTTTCTTGGGAGATGGAGATGAGCTTAGATGATTATTTCAAACAACCTCACACCGGTACAAGAAGACCGATTTTGCTTAGAGTCTTGAGAGAGCACAAAACGGCTATTGGGTGGACAATTGCGGACATCAAAGGCATTAGTCCATCTATGTGCATGCATAGGATTCTAATGGAAGAAAACGTGAAGCCCGATACGTGATGCTCCAACGTCGGCTTAATCCTCCCATGATGGAGGTTGTGAAAAAGAGATACTCAAATTGCTAAGTGTGGGGGTAATCTACCCAATTCCGATAGCAAGTGGGTTAGTCCGGTACAAGTGGTACCAAAGAACCTGAGTCACGGTTGTTCGAAATCAAGACGATGAACTTGTTCCTACAAGAGTTCAAAGGTTGAGAGTGTGCATTGACTATAGAAAGCTTAATTCCGCAACCCGAAAAGGATCACTTTCCTTTACCTTTCATTGATCAAATGTTGGAGCGGTTAGCGGGCATTCTTATTATTATTTCTTGGATGGTTATTCGGATACAACCAAATTGTTATTGCACCGGAGGACCAAGAGAAGACCACTTTCACTTGTCCGTTTGAAACGTTTGCATATAGACGGATGCCGCTTGGCCTTTGCAATGCGCCGGCTACTTTTTCAAAGATGCATGGTGAGTATATTCTCGGATTATGTGGAGCGCATCATCGAGGTATTTATGGATGACTTTAGTGTTTATGGCAATTCTTTTGATGGATGTTTAAACAACCTTGAACTAGTTCTTAAACGATGCATAGACACAAACCTTGTCCTTAATTAGGAGAAATGTCACTTTATGGTAAACCACGGCATAGTACTTGGTCACATTGTGTCCTCTCGAGGGCTCGAAGTGGACAAGTCAAAGATAGATTTAATAAGAAACTTACAATATCCCACTTGGGTGAGGGAAATCCGTTCTTTTCTTGGCCATGCAGGTTTCTATAGGCGGTTTATCCAGGATTTCTCCAAAATCTCCATGCCGAATGTGCAAGTTATTACAAAAGGAGGTGCCTTTTGACTTCAACAAGGAATGCGAGGATGCTTTTGACAAATTGAAGGAAATGTTGACAAGTCGCCAATTATCAAATCACCGGATTGGAATCTTCCATTTGAATTAATGTGTGATGCTAGTGATTATGCGGTTGGAGCCGTTTTGGGTCAAAGAGTGGACAAGTTGTCCCATGTTATCTATTATGCATCTAGGACCCTTAATGATGCACAAATCAATTATTCTACCACGGAAAAGGAGTTATTGGCTATAGTTTTTGCGTTGGAAAAATTTCGATCATACTTGGTGGGTACAAAGGTTATTGTGTATTCCGATCACGCCCGCACTAAGACACTTAATAAAGAAGAAAGAAGCTAAGCCAAGATTAATCGGTGGATCTATTGTTACAAGAGTTCGACATAGAAATTCGTGATAAGAGGGTGTGGAGGAATACCGTTATGGATCATCTTAGTAGACTTGTTATGTCTCATGAAGAACTTCCATTACATGACCGCTTCCTGGACGAACAACTTTTCTCCATGGAAGAATCAACACCTTGGTATGCGGATATAGTGAATTACTTGGTGACAAGGAAAGTACCTAATACAATGTCCAACTTCCAAAAGATGAAACTTAAGAAGGTAACTAAGCAATATGTGTGGGATGAACCATACTTATGGAAATATGGGGTTGATCAAATAATGCGAAGGTGCGTGCCTAATTCCGAATTTCCCCAATCCATTTCTCTCCTTTTGCCACACTTTTGCTTGTGGTGGCCACTTTGGTTCGAAACGTACCGCTCTCAAAGTTCTGAGTGGATTTTGTTGGCCCACCTTGTTTGAAGATTCATATGTTTTTGTAAATCGTGTGATAGATGTCAACGAATTCAGGCAATTTAGGTGCTCGAAATCAAATGCCACTCACACCAATTATCGCAGTTGAGATTTTTGATGTGTGGGGTATCGATTTTATGGGCCCTTTTGTCAATTCGAATGGGAACTTTTATATACTTCTTGCCGTAGATTATGTTTGAAATGGGTGGAAGCTAGAGCCACCAAAACTAATGACTCTCAAGTTGTTTGTGATTTTGTAAGAGAAAACATATTCAATAGGCATGGTACACCAAGAGTGGTGATAAGCGATGGAGGCTCACATTTCAAGAAGGCTTTCCACGCTCTCCTCAAGAAGTACAACATAACACACAAAATTGGTACTTTTACCATCCACAAACTAGTGGACAAGCGGAAATTTCAAATCGTGAGATCAAGTCCATTCTTGAGAAAACGGTGAATACCACAAGGAAAGATTGGAGCTTTAAAAGCTTAATGATGCACTTTGGGCGTATAGAACGTATAAGACATTTGCGATTGGTATGTCTCCATATAGGTTGGTTTATGGTAAGGCTTGTCATCTTCCAGTTGAACTTGAACATAAGGCTTATCAGGCGATAAAGAAATTCAACATGGAGTATGACGTAGGCGGGAAACAAAGGAAGTTACAACTACATGAATTAGAGGAGATACGTAATGATGCTTACGAGAGTGCCCGTATTTACAAGGAAAAGACCAAGCTTTTTCATGACAAGATGATTTCTCGTAAAGCTTTATTGTGGGACAAAAAGTCATTTATATCATTCTCGCCTTAAATTATTTCTGAAAGTTAAGGTCGATGGATTGGACCATATGTTGTTACTAATGTTTTTCCTCATGGTGTGATTGAAATTACTAGGCTTAGAGACAATTCGGTTCCAAAGTCAACGGCCATAGATTGAAGCCATACTATGAGAACATCGCTATGTGAATTTTGATGAACTTTCATTTGAGATGCACTCCCTCCTGGAGGAGTAATGTGCGCAAGAGCTAAGTCGGGCCGTCGACTTTAAAAAGCGCTTAATGGGAGGCAACCCATAGGTTTTGTATTTCTTATCCTTTTGCTTTTTATTTTTGTTATTTCTTTTTTCTTGTTTCTTATCATGATAAAATTTCCCACCTTGACTTTACTAGGAGGATTCAATTACATTGAGGACAATGTAAGGTTTAAGTGTGGGGGAGTGGTTAAGCATGTTTCTTAAAAAAAAATTAAAATTTTTTTTTAAAAAAAAGGTTTTACATAAAACCTCCAACTTTTAGAGATTTTAGAGTCACTAGCATACTTCTAGGTATGTATACATAGAGATTTTGACCGACATAATTGAACTTGGAAATGTTAGAGAACTACATTCGGATTTCTTGTTTGTTAGAGTGTTAAATAATGGATTTAATCATGCCGGTGATGCGAATTTGGTGCAGGAGAAATGCGTTATTAGAGTTGCTGATCAATCATTAGTGGAGACTACCCCGTATTCATATCATGTGAGGTGACCGAGCCATCTACTAAAGAGCTTTCTTTTGAGTGTGTGTCACCGTAAGTAAATTCGGGTAGAATGGTGAGCTACCCAACCTCCCACCAATAGAAGCACTACTCTTTGATCTCTTGAGTGCTAATTTTGTCAATCATGAGGGTGACGCTATAGATGAAAGCCTCCTTCTTGTAGTTCGATTTGCATTAGCACCATTCTCTCGCAACAACAACGGATCCATAAACCATCATCATCATCAACATGAGCGACATCAAAATCTACAAGGAAAGTTGGAAAAGTTCAAGGTTTACAAGCAACTAATGAGAAAAAAAGAGCAAATTTCAAATACAAGTAAAGCAAACATACAAATGAAATGGATTTTACATATATGTTGAGGACTTACAATACAATGAGGTAATTCTATATCCAAGTATGAAGACTTATTCATGAAAGCAAAGAAAATCAAAAGGTGAGAATTTTTGAAGTTTATGATTTTGAACGATACAAGTTGTGAAGAATCAAGCGGTAAAATACTTCTCCCACGGCCATGGTTGTATTTAATTTCTTTTGTTTTTCAAAAAAAAAAAAAAAAAAAAAAAACAAGAGAAATATTTGTTTTGTTTTTATTTATTTAATAAGCCGTGGGAAGGAAAATTTATAAGGAAGTTTCAAGCGACAAGGATTTAAGGTAAAAGAGTTACAAATTGTTAAGGATTTATGAAATTCGAGAGTTTATCATCAATAGTTGAAACCAAGACGAAGACCGAGAAGATCAAGACGAGGAGCGGAAGACGCTTCTATTGGATGCCGTGAGAGTGGTGTTATCATAATTGGCGATCGGATGTGAAGGTGAGTAAGTAATCTCATCCTCAATAATAAATGGTTGATTTCCGTTAGAGAGATCGTGGAAAAATGGTTTTTCAAAATATTAAAAGATGTGGGTTTTTAAAAATATTTCTAAGTTGTCCTTCCCACCATTCAACGTGTTGCAGAATTCTCTTCATTCCTACCGCACACATGTGAGACCCATAAAAAAGCCGTCTTTTTGAGTGCAATTATCATAAAATCCTTTTTTGTGAGGCAGTAAGTCGAGGCGAAATGCTTATTGATCGTTTCTCAAACACGCATTCTCTCATTATGGTGTGGTTATTTCACTCAATATTTAAGAATGAGAATATGTTCTTTAGTATTTCTAACTTCTTATTACTAGCATGCGTAAACTCTATGTCCTCATAACTTTTTGGATGCTTAGGACGCTTTGAATGCTTTGAAGTTGTGAGTTTTTAGTTTGATTTGCTCGAGGACTAGCAAAGTCTAAGTGTGGGGGAATTTGATAGGGTGTAGAATACATCCTATTTACTATCTATTGTTTATGCTTTTGCTATTTTCTTGTAAATTATGTATTTTACTCTTGTTTTGAGTTTTGTAGCTACTTTGGAGTCACACGGAGGAAAAGAAGAAGAAATTACTCTATTTGAGCCAAAAAGGCAAAATTGTCATTTCATGGGCGATCACTATCCGGAGCCCAACATAAGGTTAAGGGCTACTCTCTATTGGAGGAGCACTAAAGACAAGTCAATGAGGTTAAGGGCGTCTCACATTATTCACTTATGGGATTGCTAACGGGTATCCTTTATCAAAGAGACTGGGGTGCATATATCCTATTCTCGGTCTATTACCTAACCCTACATCTCGATATCCTCTCATTCATTGTCACCCGAAAGAGATGAAAGTAAAAGCGAGGCGGGCCACACTGTATGATCATGAGAACAGAGATTGATTAATGGAAGAGACTGGGGGAGGAATCAAGAATGATCGAGAAACAGTGAGTAGAGGTTGAGAGAATGAATGAGCTGTTCTGGCCGAATCGAGAAGATTCAATGGAGATGAAGGCGGTTCTGATATTGTTTGAAGGAAGGAAACGAGGGTTTGATGTTGCAGTGAATCGATTCAAGCGACTGCTGTTGAGATGGATCGATGGGTATTGTTCCAAGGAGGTTCTAAGATGGGTTCGACTTGATTTAGAAATTAGCAAATGGTGATGAGAAAGATGGATGGGTTCATTGGTTGAATTTGTGAGGAAGAGATAAGTAATCGAAGATGGGTTCGATCCGTGAAGAGGTGTAGATGTTGTTGCCGTTCTCGATGGATTTGAAGTGGGTTATGTGTATTGAATCAGAAGTTGGTGGTTGAGTTGATGGTGGTAGATCCTGGTGTTGATATTGGGCATTGTTATGAAGTAAAGCTCGGGGAGAATGGGTTCGCTAATCGATTGAAAAGAAATGGAAGTATTTGTTGTTGAATGTAGGCATCCGAGGTCGTTATTGATCTTGGTCGGGCGTAAAATGGTTGATCTGTGATGAATTGAAGCAGGGAGGTGTTGCTGCTATAGTGCTGTTTCTATTACAGGGAAGATTAATGGGTTGTGAGTGATTGAAATCATAGATGAATGTCTAGGAATGATGCAGGAATGGAGCTTAAATGAGGCCCAAAAAATGGGTCGGGAAGTCCTGTGAATCGCCCGAAACTAGGCCATTTTCCCTACCGGCGAGTCAACTCGCTAAGCCAAGACCGATCCCAACCGAGTTGGTGACCGATTCCTTAGTATCAATTAGATCAAGTCACCGAGTAAGCACTGACTCAAGAATCGACAAATTCGAGTAAGCCAGTTAGCTGAGTCAAGCTAACTCGAGTCCGACTCTCTCCCTTCCCTTGACCATTGACTAACGGTTGATCGGTTAGCTTGACCTAACTGATAATGAGTAATCTTGGACGGAATATTCCCTCGACGGATTTAATTTTCAGTGGCTCGGCGGCGATTATTCCGGCCGGATTCGGACCACAATACCAGTTTTCCCAAGGAGCCAAAAAATCCTGAATTTTCTATGGATTTCTCTCATGGGTGTGAAGACTTGGACTAGAATTGGATGGAGAATTGGGCTCAAATTTGGAAAGAGAAGATGAAGAGTTGAGAAAGACTTGAATTTGAAATTGAATGGCTAAAGGAAAAGGATTCTATTCCTCTAGAAGATTTGGAGAATATTGAAGCCTATAAATAGAGAAGTTTTCTACATCTTTTACACATCTCTACACACACAACAATTCTCTTCTTTATTCTTTGTGTGAACTCCTTAACATGAGTAGCTAATTTTCTTATTGATTGAGGATGAATTCCTAGTTCTTAATATATGATTTGAGTTTTTGTTTTTCAATTCTATCTTGAAGTTTTCACATGATTTTCGTTTGTTTTTACTAATAGGAATGATCTTAATGACATTCATGATTGATTGATAGATTGTTTAGGTGGCCAACTAAATTGATTTGTTAATTTGATCTAAAGCTAGTGAAAGTTAGGGGGATAAGTAATCGTTTTTTGACTCTTTACATAAGTAGCGAACACGAGACCTCATGAGGGATTCCGTGGAGCAATTGGTGTGAAAAATAACGTTAGCAAGTAGACCTTGATCTAAGAGTCTAACTACTAATATTGACCTAATAAGTTCATGAATCTTAATGCGTTTATTTAAATTACATCTAGAGTGATCTACTACTAGGTGGTTTGGTAAATAGAACCTAGAGGTCGAGAACTTCCGTGTCCTATGATATAAGGGATTTAGGGGTTTAGTAATCGATCTAGGCCGCTTTACCTACGGCTGGTGATAATTTGTGACTAATAACAAGTAGAAAAGAACATAACTTGATTCATTGTTTCGTAACGCAAGAAGGATTCCTTGGTCTTGTCTCTCTTATTGCTTTCAACTTTCGATTTTAATTGCTTTGTTTATTTTCTTTTGCTTTTACACCCCCCTTTTGTGACAATTTTTACAACTAGAATCTCTTGCTCCTCGTGGGAACGAACTTGACTTCCATTATATTATTTTTAATTGAGTGGAAATATTGATTAATTTGATTTCACCTACGACACGCATCAGTTATTGATAATTTTTACACCTATTTGAAAACATGAATTAGGAATTTGATGTTTAGTACAACACATGAATGAGTATGATCAGAATGTATAATACCAGTCAATACCATTTAATAAGAAAATGTGAAGTGGTCGTGGAAAGTTCTACTTGATTCCCATTTGGAACCTAAACAAATAGAGCCTAGTTTCTTGCATGTGCAGGACCAACTAGTTTTATATGACACAACCTTATATTCTCTATGGCTTATCAACCTTCTTCTTCAGATGATCCTGTTGTATTAATTGAAAAATCCTCACCACCATCTTCTTAACATGATTAGTGATATAGTAACAAATTTTCATAAATTTATTGTCCAGTACATATATCGTTCCCAACAATGTCCAATAAAATAAATTGGGTACTATTTTATGAATGTCATAAAATAAATTGGGTGAACAATAGAAGAATCAGAAAATAAATTGGGTCAACTAGTCTGCACGTGACCATCTCCTTGTTGGTTTCTTTCATAGTAATTCAGTCCATTCATTCTTAACTTGATCAATGTTCTGAACCATACATGCATAGTTCCATCTTCTATTAACTTATCAACTGATATAATGTACTGATTCATTCGTAATTTATGAAAATTATCGGTGTAGGAGTGGGAAGGGAGGGAAAGTATGAGAATGCCTCGGTTCGTGGATAACCGTTATTCAGCCAAAGTCTCCGATTAACGTCCATTGATAAAACTAACACCACTGACAAAAGAGACTGTGCTTCTTTTGAACATGTTAGCGCATTAATTCGTCGTATGTGATTCTTCTTTTCAGTGCTGTTTTGGCATATTGAAACTTATTATTCCCTATTGAAATATCGATATTCATGTCCTAAAAATGTAAGCTTAATTTGTTTAGCCTAGGTTGAAATCTAATCTTTACTTTGGATTTGTTCAGCATGTGATCCAAGAACTTGTTCAAAATGCTGAATCGTGTTATATTTGATGACATTAATGGCTGCATTTCTACTGGGAAACAAGTAGGTTTCATATACTATCAACCCGTTCTTGCCGACTTTTTGTTTTATCATTCACTCTCTTGATCTCATTTCATATTCTTTTCATCTCTTTATGTTTCTAGATATGATTTCGGTTCCTTGTTGACATTGATTTGATTTCTTGTTTTAGTTATTGATCCCACATTTGCGATTCGACTTTTTTAGATTTCTTACTTTCTTGATTTTTTAAACTTCGAACTCTCTTGGTTTTTCTCAAGCGTTTGTTTTATGTCAACGATAACTGGCAGGTGAACTGGTTCATTTAGTTGTGTGAGTATGGTGATTTTTTTCTCAGATCTTGTTGGTCCGGGTCCAAGCAAGGAGTGTTTATGGTGCTTAGGGTGTTTGATGTTACACTTGTGTACCTGCAGTGCTCTATGCCTATTTGCGAGCTCCACGGATACGGTTAGTGAGTATTTATCACTTATCAAACTCGATTTCCTATTTTTTAATTGGCATGAGATGTTCTTAAGCTTGTTGTGTGTTGTACATAGATAAAGATTGTGCATGGAGGCCGCTTTGCTTTTCCCTTTGCTAGTAGTTTAAGGTGTGTGTGGAATTTTATGCATCACATGTTTGTTTTTAAACCTCAAGCTGTATGGTTGTTTGTTCACAAATAAATGCAAGATATGGAACAATCTTGCTAGTTTCCTTCAACCATTGGTTTCTTTAGCATGTGTATGATGTTAAGTGAAGATGATGTTACTCAACTGTTTGTGGTGTATGAGATCTTTGTTGTTGGTATGTCAAGCTTTGAGTATACATATTGAATTTGAAATGGTGATGGTATAAGAGATGTGGTTTATATGGATTTTTCAATAATCGGGTTCATTGCTGTTAAGGGTGTGAATATTTTTATCTCCGCTAGTCTTGCGTTGCAACCTGCATCCCCGTGATATTTTCCAAATATCTACACCAACTCAATAGCATGTGTGTAGTATGAGTGTATTTGTGTTGCTAATTCTAGTTATGCAGGTACCTTTGTTATACAATGCAACAACACAAGATTTTTTACATATCCGATTGATGGTCTTCAAAACCATATACTAGCTACTCACTTATGCACTAACTCTTAGTTCAACTGGTACTGTTTCAAATGATACAAGACTCGGCTGATGATGTTGCCTACTAATATCTCCCCTTCCTCCATAAAACAACTATCTACTTCTCATGCCACACCGAGTCTACTTCTCTTGTGCCTCTTATATCGTTAACCAAGATATTTGATCACACGTGAGTATTGTGTCACCACCGCTCTAGATGCTCACTCTATTTCGTCTACTGGGCTGGATATGAGTGTATGGATATGGTATGCTTCTGCTACAGATTCAACAAATGTAGCCAGCATTGTCCTGGCCAGTTATGGTGTTATTTGCTTTCTCAGTTGTATGCTCCAACTGTTGGTTTGTCTTCGATTTTATTATGCTGATGTCTCTTATGCTATTTGGAGTCTCACTACATAAACATTTATATCATCTTACTCATTTGGCCTCACAAATCGCTTCTTATTATTTCATACGAGATTACGGTGTTCCGTGGTGATTATTTCCGCGCTTCGGTGCTACTTTTGTTCCACATGTACATCAAACCGCTTCGCATTTTCTACTTTTGCCGAGAGCTCGAACTCGTTGTGTTGAGTGAATTTGTATGTGTGAGAGAGTTGAGATCTTAGTACCGAAATGTGCACTTTGAATGTGTATGTGTAAATGAGCCGAATGTGTCTTGAAAGAGTCGTGCCTGTCCGAGTATATATACTCTGTAAAAACTCAAATATAAATGAACCTTTCAATCAATTCAATTTATTTGTTCACAATGTAGATATCCAACTTTCTTCACATTGAAAAAGAACACTAATTATATTTAGGTCACCTAAATTCGATTTCCCTTTCATCGCATTATAGCAGATTCAATCAAAATGAGAAGAATAAGAAGAAGAAGAAAAGAAAACGAAGAGAGAAAATGGGGGGCGAGAAATGGCTTTACAAATGGCGGAGAACAATAATAATAAGAAAAAAGAAGAAGGCGAGAAAATGGGGTGTGGAAGTTGGGTATGAGTCCAGTTTACGGGTATGGATTATTGGCTTTACAAACAGCCGGTTGGGTTAAGTTTGAGGGTCTATGATTTCATTTCATGCCGATTCTCTACCAACCAACTCCACTGATTTGACTCTGTCCGTCAGTGTAGCAAAACTCAAACCTTATCCTTCTTTAAGGCAAACTAGAAATCTTTGGATTTCTACGAGGATTGGTCAAAAAATAAATAAATTATGTGAACGAAATTTATGCACAAAGTGTAAACTTTGATACTTTTAAATATTCTATGCACAATGTGTAAAATCAGGTGATAAAATAAATAATAAGTAGATTATAAATTGGAGAAGAAAATGCTTAATCCGAAGCTTTTACTTAGTTATTTAAATTTTAAGCCACACTACAAGCCATGCTGAATGAACGGTTTTTGACAAAATTGTTTTAGGATTTTCCAAATTTCAACTGGGGAAATTAAGTGGTAATTAATTTAATAGATCTACCAATGGTAATATATTTTTATTTTATATGAATTTGGTAATTTTATGTAGGATTCAATCATTTTTGTGGCAGCATTGAATTTTTCGTGGCTGCTAATAGGGGTATCAACTTACTAAGGAGTGATCAATATATAGATTAGATGTGTTCTGTCTTATATGAATTTTGGTACACTACCTAATGACCTAATGAATTGGCATCCTTTTTTTTCTTTTCATAAAAAGAGGAAAAATCCTCAAGAACAAACATTAACAAAACCGACTTGGATATCGGAAAACAGTTACAAAGTGATTCACTTTCAATCATCGGATTCATAATATCTCCCCCAGTTCTTGACTAACCATTGCAATTTCCCAGACTTAACCACCATTTCAGAGTTCCGAAGAGACCAAATCGTATCACATGGAAAAAATTAGTTTTGAAACAAAACTAATTTGATTGACTGCATAAAGCAGTGGTTGTATCAGATCCAACCCCATGATCTCACGAAAATGTACATTTAAGTAACATGATTTAAAGTTTTTAAAATATCAGTTGTTGATGGTGGATTTTCGTTTAAGGTTAAATTTGTAAAAAACCAGAAAAAATCATGCGCTGACATCTTGTAAAAGATAAATCCATTTATAAGTGTTGGATACTCCCTCACTTAATTCACCAAGAATGGAGCATGTAGCAACAATCCCATTCTCGTGAATACATGAAATTCCTCCAGGGTTGGAGCATGTAGCAACAATCCCATCGTCGTGAATTTCATATCGGCCTCAGTATTTCCAAGCACTCATTATCAAATGTGGCATGACGGCGAGTGTTACTCTTACGAGTAACACGAACCTCCAAGCACTATAATGAAACCATGTACGAAATACCCGTCTGTGTGACTCGGTGTGTTATACTAGCCCGATTGAGCCCTCTCGGTGTGTTATACTAGCCCGATTGAGCATCCTGACGACCGTATCGGTCCGATATGATTCGATCGCTTGATCATCCAACTCCATAAGCATGATTGGATGACCCCGCATCAATTCCATCACCCCCAAGCGGTATGGAATACCCACGGCCCGACCCGCATGGTCGGTCATTGGCCCGGCTTGCCAAGAAACCGCTCATACCAAGCATTATGGACGGGAAAACCCTAAATTAGGGTTTGCGGCATATTACATGTGTCGCAAAACAGTCCTCAACCATCCATCTTCGCAGTATAGATGGAGGGTGTAGATGTAGACTCAAAGGGCCCAGAGCATGTCAACACGATCACCGTGGGCCCGCATTACACATTTGACCAATCGGCCAAAACCAACCATGGTTGGTCGTGACAAAATTGTCACCCAAACAAGAGATGGCGCACGGCTTTGGAAGACAAAATTGGGTTTCAAGCCATCACGCGCGTTCATCTTCTCCGGCACGAATGGAGGGTCACGAGATTAAATTAAACGGGCGGTCATACCAAAGATGACCACCGTGGGACCATCTACCTACTCATGTGTTCGGCCAAGGCATATCATGCCCGGTTAATCCAAAACGCAAGGCCCAAACTTGCGTGGTCAGCGCCTCCTGGGTCCACAATCGATCTCGACCACTCAACTTCATAGGACGATTTGAGTGGCTTAGATCACGTTTTCATGGGATAGTCGAGGGTATAGGTGTGAACACTAGACTACCACCTACATGTTGGTATAATCGACCAAGACCGACCAAGATGGGTCGTCTTGAAACGCGTGCCCAAACTAGGGATGTCACGCGGATTCCAACTCCTTTGCGGCAATGGATTTCGCCGCAAAACCGATCTCAACTTTGGCCAAATTGAGTGGCCTAGATCGCACCTTCATGGAACGATTGAGGTATGGACGTGCACACCGGCATGCGTCTACACACATGCCCTGGGTCGGCCCTCTCCAAATCCCTTTCCATGCTTGGTTTCGACCAAGATGAAGAGTGATGCTTGCGCACCTCTTCAAAAAACCCTAACATTCGTTAACTGGCCGCAGATGAGTGTTTCAAAGATCATCTCATCCGTCCAACTTCACCTGACTTGGTTATACAACCTCGGTCGAGTTATTTGGTTAGTGAGGCGTCATTACCCATCACTTTACCACACCATAATGCAAGCACCGCACAAAAATACACATGATACTTCACAAGTATCGACTTCCCGAATAACACGGTTATTCAATTCAGATTACATGCTATCTTTCGTGATCCACAATCCACACATTCTGCACATCAATCATGTCACAAATCTGGGGATACATACTGGGTATTGGTCCAAGCGGTTTACAAAGGCACGGCGTGCAACGCGCCATCACAAGAACGTGTCGGGAAGTCATGGACGGTTAGAGATGAACAGAGAAGTGGGCAAGACCGGGTCGTGGTGGCACCGACGCACAACTCCACTACTCCATCACTCCACTTCCTCCACTTCCCATGAGAGACGTGAATAAGGCTCAATGACTTGTATAAATAGGTTCTCCGCCCTATTTCAAACAACAACACAAGTTCGTACGAGACATTTAAAACCAAGTGTTAATACAAAACATATTCCAACACCCAGATCTTGCTTGCATCAATCACAAGCCTCGCTCACCTTCTCGTTACAAGTCATAAGCAAGCCAACACCTTCACAATCTCAACACCTTCTTCGCTTCCCTCCCTAAGATCAACCCCATCTCCTTCACTTTGTGGTCAAACAAGTCCTGGAACGGCCATTTTTGGTTTAGGCTCTGATTGGCATGAGATTGATCTCTCGAATCTACAAGCACTCACCGCAAGTTAAAGGCATTTGTTTAAGGTTTAAATTCATTCTCATCCACACCCCAAATTACCAAATTCTCGCAGGAGTAGTTTTCACCCATAAACACGTATCTACAAAATCTAAAGTAATGGATTCACAAGTAACACGAGTCTTCCGAGCCTTTGAATCAGACGGACGGCCCGACCTGAATCGGCGTAGGAGTCTTTGTAAGAGTTGCTCTAATTGATGAACTTGTGAATGATATTGATATTGTTAGTGTCTTTGTTTCTTTTGTTGGAGCAGATGTTGTTTTAGTATACCGGATCCGATTCTTTTCCATAGAAAACTATGTTCTTCCACTTTGAACATGTCTTCAAGTGAATAAAGAAAAAGAAAAGACAATAACCCAATCAACAAAATCCCGAAACTAAAATTATATAAAATTAAAATAATACCAAGTAGATATTGTTAGAGCAATGATCGGTCGAACTCCTAAAGCATTCTATCTCTAAAAAGCTTGTTTTACAAGTTTAGTTGCAAAACTATAAGTCTTGATTTCCAGTCTACTTATAGCTAAGTCTCGGACTAGGATAGTAAGTATAGTTGAGCTAGACTCCACGGCGTTCATCATATGAAGACGAAGAACTACTCAAGGAACTTGTGGAACTTCATCGACAAAAGGTATGTGGAGACTTGAACTTATCTATCACTCGAAAGTCTAGTTATTCTATCTCCTATTTTGAGACAAAAGTCGTATTGCTATATAGACTTCGATTATGCACATTTGATATTTCGAGTCTAGTTTATCTCGCTTATCTATTTTTCGAAATGTGTGTTGGTAAGCTTTCGCTTTGGCCAAGTTCATCTTTACCGTGACGAAAGTCATGTTGATTATTTCAATAACTTAAAAATGGCTTTTGATGAAAATAGTTTGTAAATAACAACTATATAACATCCTCTAAAAAAAGTTTCAATGATTGAAATAAGAGTTTAGAACATGTAACCATCTTTGGATATAAACATAGTGTGTTCTCACATTTTGTAAAAGTCCAAACCGGAACCCAAAGTATGCATACCCGTACGCTGCATCGCGGTTGTTGGAAATCCAGGTGAGTATGCGTACCAGACTCAGATCGCGGAAAGTTCACATTCGTGAATTTCTCGCTGGAGTTTGAAAGTGAAAACAAACTCAATGCGGTTACTTAAGTACGCGTACCCGTTTACATACTTAGGTAGGTTACTTTCTAAAATCAGTTTTTTCATGAACTAAAACATTTATATAATAAGGAATGCAATCTTTGCAAACCATGGCTATAATGTTCATGAATCGATTCGAGTGAATCAAAACCGATTTTGCTTCGATTGTGTTTTGTATACTTATATAAGATCTAAGAAATTGAAAAACTATCTAACTAGTTCACTTGAGTCATTTGAACTAGTTATGGTGAAGATAAATAAGGTTGATATGAAAGAGCTCATATGGCTAACCATTGGTTAACTATTGTTGAACATACTAAGTGTACACGTTCAGGTACGGTTACTCAAACCTAAATGAAGGTACATTTCATTTGTGTATATCAAGATAAGTTCGATCTAACGGTTGAAAGATATTAGCTTGAATCTAATCAGGTTTTCATATAACGGTGAATATTGAATGCTTTGTTACCAAGGTTACTTAGATTGCAAACCCTGATTTTAAGACTATATAAAGAAGAACTCTAGCAACTAGGAAACCTAATCCCCACACCTCATGTGTGATACTAGTTGTATAAGCTAGAGTCGATTCTCGTTTAACCTTAGGTTTTTCACGAAACCTTGTAGGTTAACGACTTAAAGACTTCATTATGGATTGTGAATCCATACCCAACTATTTTCTCTATAGTTGTGTGATCCGATCTGGCTGTTTCTATCGTGATTGAGTGCAATCGTAATATTGGCTTGACATTTATATCTCCGATAGGCAATATAGAAAAGTAGTCACAAACACCTTCGTGTCATCGTTTGTAATTCCACAATATATTGTTTCGTTAATCGATTAAGATTATTGCGAAGTTGATTGATATTTCTCAGCTCGTTCTTCGGGAATATAAGTCCGGGCATATCAATTGCTTAGGTATATCAATTATGAGTTGATTGATATTTATCAAAAGAGGAACAAAACTCGTAGGTATTTATGTGGGAGACATATTTATCTATTCTTATAGAATTTTCTGTGTGAGATATATTTTTTTATCAAGTCTTCGACTTTGGGTCGTAGCGACTCCTAGTTGTGGGTGAGATCAGTTAATGGAATCAAGTGCGTAGTATCCGCTTCGGATGGAGAGACATAAGGAACGCAATCGCACCTTGAATCAATGTGAGATTGATTAGGGTTCAACTACAGTCCATACCGGGTTAGTTTGTAGTAGATAGTGTATGTATCGGCTTTAATACGATGTGGTGTTCAAATCTGACTAGGTCCCAGTGGTTTTTCGCATTTTCAGGTTTCCTCGTTAACAAAACTTCGGTGTCCGTGTTATTTATTTTCCGCATTATATTTTGTTATATAATTGAAATATCCTGGTTGTGCGTTGAATCGATCAATTGGTGAATCCAACCTTTGGTTGTTGATTGAAATTGATTGGTCCTTGAACATTGGTCTTTGGTACCGTTTAGGTTATCTCTCTTATATTCAATCGGGCTCGCAAATTATTATTTGTTTGTTGCGGATTGAATTGAGAGATTGAGATATAACTCCTTGATATACTTTTTTTACGATTGAATCTGACTGTCTAGTTGATTATCTTGAAAGTATATTGGAGTTACTTCATACAGATTGCTAAGAAAAATATTGGGTGAGTTTGTTAAACCCCCGCTTTTCCCGATACCGTGGGATACCATCATCAGGGAAGAAACCCCAACTGCTAAACAAAGAAGATGGTTCCATGCCGAAGGTAAATATGCTGCTGCTTGATCTTGCTCATAGAATAACTCTAAGTATGAGGAAAATTGATGATTTCTTCTTCCCTTAAGATAAAAAATCAACCCTGCATTATCATTCACATATCTAACACACAAAACTAGAGAAAAGCAAGAAGAAAACCCTGAAAATCTAATGCGTGTCGTAGGTGCAATCAAATTAATATCTTATTTCCACTCAATTAAAAATAATATAATGGAAGTCAAGTTCGTTCCCACGAAGAGCAGGGAGATTTAGTTGTCAAAAAATGTCACAATGGGGGTTTATTTTTGATTTTAGAACAAAGTAAATAACAAAACAATTGAAAGTAATAAAGTTCGCAAGCAATGGAGAGAAATATGATCAGGGAATCCTTCTTCGTTACTAAACCGTCATCAAGTTATTATATTCATCCATTAATACAATTAATCACAAATTATTACCAGTAGTGGAATAACAAACTAGCTCAAAGTGCTATCCCCTAAATTCCTTAAATCACCTGGTACTAAGCTCTCCAATACTGATTCTATTCTTCAAACCACCTAGTAGTAGCTCACTCAAGGTGTAATTTTTCCGAATGCTTTATCTTTTGTGAATTATAGATTGATCCTAGTAGTTAGACTCTTAGCTCAAGGTCCACTTTCTAGTGTTATTTATACACACAATCGCTATATAGAATCCCTCTCGCAAGGTCTTGTGTTCTCTACTTTTGTATGAATTATTCGACTATTACTTATCTCCTAACTCAATACTAGCATTTGATTTAATCAACAAATTAATTCTATTTGGCCACCTAAACAATTTATCAATCAATCATAAATATTTTAATTAGTATAAACAATCAAAAATTATGTGAAGAACTTCAAAATAGATTTATATAATAACTCAAATCATGTCTAGAACTTAGAATTCATCCCCAATCACTAAGAAGTTTAGCTACTCATGGTACTAACAAAACCCATGAGTTTCATATGATAAATGGTAAAGAAATAGTTACGGTGATGAATCGCTCCAAAACCCTAGCTTTTCTTCTCTTGAGTTCTCCTCTCCAAAACTTGATAAAAGATTATGAGATATCCAAAAATATTAGATGAGCCTCTTATATAGTGGCGGTTTAGTTGTGCCCGTGCACCAAATCCTGGTCGAACTAGATTGCCAAAACTCACAACATATCCTAAAATATGTCCTTTGCCAAAGTGTAGCCGTGACAAACATTTACACACATCTTATGGGCTCACGGAAATGGTAGAAGTCCATCCCAAACTCCTTTCTCCCGCCTGCTTACATGGCCCGTCGGGTTCCATGGAACCGACAAGGTAAATTCTCCTAGCTTTCACGGAATTCCCTGTGATTACATACGGTGGGGAAAACCCCATCGTAAGCTCTCCCGAGTTTCACTACGGCTGGGAAACTCTACCGTATGCCCATCTGTTTCCCTACGGTTTGATACCACGCCGTAACCTTCCCTGGGTTTAACTACGGTTGGAAAATACCACCGTATACATCCTTGAATTCCAACATCTTTCACTCCTCCCTGAGTTTCCTTATTTCTTGATGACTTCTCAGCTTCATTATTCCTTCTAACCATGTTCTTCGTCATGCTAATGAGCACTTCGCTCATATAAACATCATCCACAACGTCCAAGACAAACCCACTTCTCGGCTCAAGCTTCGTCACTTTCTTCACCATCGAGCATTGCTCCATCAACCAAATCCGTTCCTAGCTCAAACACGAGCTTCAACCATTAGCCATCATGAGTAACTCGTAGGAATGTAATATCGCCACAAAGAATACTTCGCGAGATTAATAAAATCCACGTCGCGAAGGAGTCGCATGGAGGTAAATAAATGACGTAATAGATGACGACGGTTAGAACATGAGGAAAGTGTGAAGACTTGGCGAGATTTAGGAGTGTCGCGAGGACAAGCAAGTTACACATTCGAGGATTCGCGAGTCGTTTCCGAAAATAAAGGACATGTTTTTTAGTCACATCCACTATGTAGTACCCTATATAAAGGGTCGAGTAAGTCTGTTGTAGAGAGAGGTCTTTTGAATTGTTAAGCAAGTCATTAGAGAGAGAAAATTAAGAGTGATTGTAATTTCTTTAGCCTCGTTTCTACATTTCTTTGTAAACCTTTCAAGAAAACAATTAATAAAACACATTATTATTCATCTTCAAATGGATTGATTAAGCAAATTAGAGTGAGGGTTGTAGTGTAGGATTTCCTGTAACTACATATGCGCTAGAAACGTGGAGTGAAGAAGATCAACCTTGTGAATTGGAAGAATTAGGGGTAACAAGAAAGAAATCTTGAATAATTTTTAACAAATTACTAAAATTGAGAAATGGCTAGGAGAAAGAATGCATCAGAACAACCACGATCGTAAGGAGAAGTGGAAGATTAATGGGAGAAAGAAGAAATGAAGTAGGTGAACCATCAAGGATAGATGCAAGAAATGGAGAAGAAGGTCCAATTCCACCACCAATTCAACCATCAACTCAACCACCAATTCAACCAAACATTAAACAGAGTAATCGATTATGATAGGGTGAGCGTGCATACATGGAGATCGAGATTCTATGGAAGAAAAGAGAAGAAGTGCAACAATTGATGAATAGTGGACGGGAAGAGAGAAATCGAGAAGAGATGGGAGAAACAATTCGTGGAAAATGAAGAAATTGCGGCATTAGAAGAACTTGAGACGGACAATACACGAAGAAAGGCGGTTAGAAGGGAAGAACGCGCGAATCTAACAAGGCAAAACCACGAATTGAGGATGGAAAATAGGAGGCTGCAAAATAGGAGATCAAGAAGTAGTAACTGATAGGTGTAGAATACACCTAATTTACTATCTAGTAGTTTATGCTTTCTTTGCTATTTTTCTTGTAAATTATGTATTTTACGCTTGTTTTGAGTTTTGTAGCTACTTTGGAGTCGCACGGAGGAAAAGAAGAAGAAATCACCCAATTTGAGCCAAAAGGGCAAAAAGGTCATTTTACGTATGATTGATATATGGAGCTCAAGTTAACGCAGGTAACCCTTTGGGAAGTTTTAAAGACATACTAATCAAGGTTAAGGGGCCGCTTATCCGCTAGCCCTTATCGTGGTGACTGCTAAATATAGGCACCCATCCAGGGTGGCTTTTATGGTGGGCGTCTCAATCCAAATTATTACACAACCCTAAAAACGAGAAATTGTTCTCTCGTTGAAGCAAATTTCTTCTTTGTTATTTTGAAACCAGGAAAACAGACGAGAAAGAGTAAAGAAATTGAGAGATTGAGGAGCCGATTTTGAGATAAAGAAGATGATGGTTCTTTTGCCATGAATAGCAGATGAAGAATAATGGCAAGGGTTCGTTTTGATGTTATCGGAGAAAAAAGGGATCCAGGAATGTGAAGGCGCGGTTGAATCTAAAATGGGTAATTGTGTTGCTCGAGAATGAATCTGAGACCGAGAATAATGATGAGTTTAAAGATCGAAGCGGGATAGGAAGATGGGTTCAAGTCGGGGTCGATTCAAAATTGAATCCGCAAACGACAAGATGGAGAGATGGTGGTATTCAATGATACAGAGAATGAATTACTGCCTGAAGAAATCGAAGGTGATGCAGGAATGAGAAGAAATGGGTCTTGTGATTTTGTTGTTGGCAGAGAGAGAAATCGATGATGGTTTTGGGGCCGAGAACAGAGATGAGAATTTAAGATTCTTCTTTATTAATCTTGTTGAGAAGGTCCAGATCGAGAATGTGTTGTTCTTTGTTGAATCGGTGAAAAATGGGTTTGAGCATGTTATTCACACAGGAGGATTGAAGGCTCTATCATGATATTCGAGTAACAATGGGTGTTTGAGTTATGAATGTATTGCTTAGATGTATGCTAGGATCTCATAGAGAAGACACTAAATAGAGTGGCTGAATATGGCTTTGGAGCTGCAAAACAAAGCTTGCAATGGAATCGAAGTGAGGGCTTGAGGTTATGTTGGATTACAACAAGAGCCGAAATGTTGCAGTAATTGGCATTTGTGATGTTGGTCAAGTTATGAGAAGACAGGGGAGATGGAGATGGACCGTGAAACGGAAGGCTCGACAGTATGAATGGTGCTTGGTGAATGTGGTGTTTGAACTCGGGTGATGAATGGGCTTCCGATTGAGTCTCCGGAAAGAACCCAAGAGCCATGGCAAGGTCGTGTGTGATGAGTGAGATCGCCCCGAGCTGAAGCTAGAGAGGCAGGATGTACCGGTGGTATTGAGTTGAGTCGCAGTTTGAGATTGGAATTGATGGTGAGCTAATGGAAGAGAATGTGGTGTAGGTTGCAATTGCAGTGATGGATGTGTATGAGCCGAATGGCGAGATTTTTGGCTCGAGAATGAGGCATTACAGTTATGCAATGGAGTTACAGGGAAGGCGACCATCATGGTCAAGCACAATGATTGTGCTACACAACTCAGCCGTGCAATGACTACTGCCTAGAGACCAACCAGCCAATTCAGATAGATGACTCAGCTGAGTTGACTGACTCAGGTCTGACTCTGGACCCGGTTTGACTCAGCGAGTTGATCCAATCTGACCCGACCGAGTTGACTCACCTGACTCTCTTTTCCCCTTGACCCGTTGACTAACGGTTGACCGACGGCTGACCTATTTGACCGTTAGTCCTAACGAGGATCAGCGGAATATTCCGTCAATATTCCCTTGACAGAAATTTGTGGTGCGAGGATTTATTCCGCCCGGGATTCCCGCCACAATCCCAGCTTCTTTTCCCGTGAGCAAAAATCCGAATTTTCTATGGACTTCTCTCATGGGTGTGAAGACTTGGGCTAGGAATTGGATGGAGAATTGGACTCAAATTTGGAAAGAAAGGTGGAAGAGTTGAGAAAAGCTTGGATTTGGAAATTGAATTGCAAAAGGAAAAGGATTCTAATCCTTAGAAGATTTGGAGAATTTTGAAGCCTATAAATAGAGAAGTTTTCACAACTTCTACACACATCTTTATACACACACAATTCTTTTCTTTTCTTATTCTTTGTGTGAACTCTTTAACATGAGTAGCTAATTTTATTGATTGAGGATGAATTCCTAGTTTTTAAACATATGATTTAAGTTTTTGTTTTCAATTCTATCTTGAGGTTTTTCACATGATTATCGATTGTTTTTACTAATAGGAATGTTTATTCATTCATGATTGATCGATAGATTGTTTAGAGTGCACGCTAAATTTATTTGTTAATTTGATCTAAAGCTAGTGAAAGTTAGGAGATAAGTAATCGTTTCTTGACTCTTTACATAAGTAGCAAACACGAGACCTCATGAGGGATTCGTGGAGCAATTGTGTGTAGAAACAACGTTAGCAAGTGGACCTTGAGCTAAGAGTCTAACTACTAATATCAACCTAAGAAATTCACAAAACTTAATGCATGAGCAAAGTTACATCTAGGTTGAGCTAATTCTAGGTGGCTTGGTGATTAGAATCAGAGGTAGAACTTCCGTGTCCCGGTGATATAAGGGATTTAGGGGTTTAGCACCGAGCTAGTCGCTTACCTACGGTTGGTGATAATTTGTGACTAATAACAAGTAGAATAGAACATAACTTGATTCATTGTTTCGTAACGAAGAAGGATTCCTTGATCTTGTCTCCCTTATTGCTTTCAACTTTACCTTTTAATTGTTTTGTTTATTTCCTTTTGCTTTTTACACCCCCCTTTTGTGACAATTTTTACAACTAGAATCTCGTGCTCCTCGTGGGATCGAACTTGACTTCCATTATATTATTTTTAATTGAGTGGAAATATTGAATTAATTTGATTGCACCTACGACACGCATCAAATTTTGCGCCACCGCTGGGAGCAATTGGATGATTTTAGTTGTTTTTATTTTTCTTTTTGCTTTATTCTTGCTTTGTTGGATTCTATTCCGTATCTAACTTGGTTTTTGAATCTTATTTCAAAGTCTTGGTTTTCTATGTACGGTGGACAAGAGCAAGCATATTACAACAATCAATACGGTTTTCAACCTCAACATAATGACAACTTCCAACCATCCTTAGGATACAATCAAACCCAATATTTTGGCTATGATAAATTTCCTACAGAACCTTATGGATATTCTCATACATATCAACAACCTTATGACGGGTATGTAAATGGACAAACACACGGATGGAAGGATAGTTATGCATCTAACAAGTTGTTTTCTAGTAATGTGCAGACAGAGAATTTGGAATATACTCCTCTTCATCGTGTTTTTCCTTCACTTTTTCTAAAAGAGGAGATGCCGTCTAGAAACTCTATCAACGGTGGTAAGCGTGTGAACGTGTGAAACTTGTCAGTAAATTATACAAATTGGAAGATGATGGAGACTCGGAAGAGCTTGTCGCAGAAATTAGTAGGACTATTCATATGGAACTTAAACGACGTCGGGATAAAGGTTATGAAACCGATGAAGATTCTTATTATGGTGAGTCCGAAAATGAAGATGATTGTGTTGAAAAGGACCAACCTTTGGATACTTTTGATGACGATAGTGTAGCTTATTCGAGCCTTGATCTTAATAATGATCAATCACCTATTCAAAAGGAAGAGCTTGAGGAAGATGCATTTATTGCTTGGAAAAAATTCCTTAGGAAAGATGGGAGTCCGCGAAGTGTATGAGTGTTGCAACAATGAGGAAGTTATTCCAACTCCGGATCATAATAACGATCCTTCACCTATTCAAAAGGAGGAGATTGGGTGTGACTTACCTATTGTTGTAACACGGTGTAACACCCGCACATGAAGATCTTACAATCTATACCGATGAAAATCATTTTAGTGAATGGCCCGATTCCGATGATGAGAATGTTGAAGAGATGATACTAGAGGATGAAACCACATTCATTGATTTTGTGGAAGACCCAATTGAACTTGCTAATGATTATGATGATACCGAGACTTTGGTTAAGGTAGAAAACGACGAGGAATGGTTGCAAGGTTTAATAGAGGACCACGATATACAAGAGGTAAGTAATTCACTTGAATTTTTTAAGGATGAAGAGGATTCTATAATACAAGAGATTGTGAAAGGTTTGTCTAACCCTTTGCATATTGATTCTTCTCCTTCACCTCTTATTGGTTTGAATGTATGTGCTTCGAAAGTATTTTTGGATGATTTTGTTTCTAAATATCCACCATTGGAAACACTTGATACTAACACTATGCAGGTTTGCCAAGAGGAATACATGGAAGTTCCCGAATTCTATGTTCTTTATACACTTCCGAGTGTGGACGAGAATAAGTGTGGGGGAAATTTCTATCGAGCAATAATTTCACTTTTGTTTTCTTGTGCTAATATTTGTATGGAGTTATTGTTTGCAAAACAGGTATTATGGGTGGATCCTCAAATTTTCCGATTGTTGGTATATGGGGAATGAATCATGCAAGATCTAAGTCGGGGCTGCCGACTTTAAAACAAGCGCTTAATGGGAGGCAACCCATCGGCTTTTTGTATTTCTTATCCTTTTGCTTTTTTTATTTATTTTTCTTGTTTCATATCATGTTAAAATTTCCCACCTTGACTTTACTGGAGGATTCAATTACATTGAGGACAATGTAAGGTTTAAGTGTGGGGGAGTGGTTAAGCATGTATTTTAAAAAAAAAAAATTACAAAAAAATTAAAAAATTTTGAAAAAAAGAAGAAGAAGTTTTTCATAAAAACTCCAACTTTTAGAGATTTTAGAGTCACTAGCATACTTCTAGGTATGTTTACATAGAGATTTTGACCGACATAATTGAACTTGGAAATGTTAGAGAACTACATTTGATTTCTTGTTTGTTTGAGTGTTAAATAATGGATTTAATCATGCCGATGATGCGAATTTGATGCAGGGGAGAAATGCGTTATTAGAGTTTTTGATCAATCATTAGTGGAGACTACCCGTATTCATATCATGAGGCACCGACCAGAAATTTTCCATCTACTAAAGAGCTTTCTTGAGTGTGTCACCGTACGTTAATCGGTAGAATGGTGAGCTACCCAACCTCCCACCAATAGAAGCACTACTCTTTGATCTCTTGAGTGCTAAATTTTGTCAATCATGAGGGTGACGTCCATGGATGAAAGATTCCTTCTTGTAGTTCGATTTGCGATTTAGCACCATTCTCTCTCTCGACAACAACGGGATCCATAGAAACACTCTCATCATCAACAAGGAGCGACATCAAAATCTACAAGGAAAGTTGGAAAAGTTTAAGGTTTACAAGCAACTAACGAGAAAAGAGCAAATTTCAAATACAAGTAAAGCAACATACAAAGAGCGGATTTTACATATATGTTGAAGACTTACACTTACAATGAGGTAATTTTATATCCAAGTATAAAGACTTATTCATGATAGCTAAGAAAATCAAAAGGTGAAAATTTTTGAAGTTTATGATTTCAAGACGATACAAGTTGTGAAGAATCAAGCGGTAAAATACTTCTTCCACGGCCATGGTTTATTTTGTATTTAATTTCTCTTGTGTTTTAAAAAAAAAAAAAAAAAAAAAAAAACAAAGAGAAATATTTGTTTTGTTAATAAGCCGTGGAAAGGAAAATTTATAAGGTAGTTTCAAGCGACAAGGTTTTAAGGTAAAAGAGTTACAAATTGTCAAGGATTTATGAAATTCGAGGGTTTATCATCAATAGTCGAAGACGAAGACGAAGAAGATAAAGACGAGGAACGGAAGACGTTTTTATTGGATGCCGTGAGAGTGGTGTTATCATAATTGGTGATCGATGTGAAGGTGAGTAAGTAATCTCATCCCCGATAATAATGGTTGATTTCCTTTCTTAGAGATCATTTAAAAATGGTTTTTCAAAATATTAAAAGATGTGGGTTTTTAAAATATTTCGGAAGTTGTCCTTCCCACCATTCATCGTGGTCGCAGAATTCTCTCTTCATTCCTACCGCACACATGTGAGAACCATAAAAAGCCGTCTTTTGAGTGCAATTATCATAAAATCCTTTTTGGTGAGGCGAAGTCGAGGCGAAATGCTTATTGATCGTTTCTCAAACACGCATTCTCTCAATTATGGTGTGGTTATTTCTCACCCAACATTTAAGAACGAATATGTTCTTTAGTATTTCTAACTTCTTATTACTAGCATGGAAATTCTATGTCCTCATAACTCTTTGGATGCTTGGGACGCTTGAACGCTTTGAAGTTGTGAGTTTTTAGTTTGATTTGCTCGAGGACTAGCAAAGTCTAAGTGTGGGGAATTTGATAGGTGTAGAATACACCTAATTTACTATCTAGTAGTTTATGCTTTCTTTGCTATTTTTCTTGTAAATTATGTATTTTACGCTTGTTTTTGAGTTTTGTAGCTACTTTGGAGTCGACGGGAGGAAAAGAAGAAGAAATCACCCAATTTGAGCCAAAAGGGCAAAAGGTCATTGTACAGACGATTGATATATGGAGCTCGATTAACGTTAAGGGGTAACCCTTTTTGGGAAGTTTTAAAGACAGACTAATCAAGGTTAAGGGCGCTATCCGCTAGCCCTTATCGGAAGTGACTACTAAATATAAGGCACCCATCCTGGGGTGGCTTTTATGGTGGGCGTCTCAATCCAAATTATTACACAACCCTAAAAACGAAATTGTTCTCTCGTTCAAATGCTGCTTTGTTATTTTGAAACCAAAAACAGACGAGAAAAGAGTAAAGAAATTGAGAGATTGAGGAGCGATTTTGAGAGATAAAGAAGATGATGGTTGCCTGCCATGAATAGCAGATGAAGAATAATGGCAAGGGTTCGTTTTGATGTTATCGGAGAAAAAGGGGATCCGAGAATGTGACCGTGGTTGAATCTAAAATGGGTAGGAATGTGTTGCTTTCGAGAATGAATCGAGACCGAGAATAATGATGAGTTTAAAGATCGAGGAAGGTGGATAGGAAGATGGGTTCAAGTCGTGTCGATTCAAAATTGAATCAGTACAGCAACAAGATGGAGAGATGGTGGTATTCAATGATACAGAGAATGAATTACCGCGTGAAGAAATCGAAGGTGATGCAGAATGAGAAGAAATGGGTCTTGTGATTTTGTTGTTGGCAGAGAGAGAAATCGATGATGGTTTTGGGGCTGAGAGAAGGAGATGAGAATTTAAGATTGTTCTTGCTATTAATGCCGTTGAGAAGGTCCCGATCGAGAATGTGTTGTTGTTGTTGAATCGGTGAAAAATGGGTTTGAGCCGTTATTCACACAGGAGGATTCAAGGCTCTATCATGATATTCGAGTAACAATGGGTATTCGAGTTATGAATGTATTGCTTAGATGTATGCTAGGATCACATGTGAGAGAAGACACTAAATAGAGTGGTCAATATGGCACAGGCGCCTCAAAGCTTGCAATGGAACTAGTGAGGGCTTGAGGTTATGTTGGATTACAACAAGAGCCGAAATGTTGCGAGTAATTGCAAATTTGTGATGTTGGTCAAGTTATGAGAAGACAGTGGGAGATGGAGATGGGGACCGTGAAATCAAGCTTTAGTATGAATGGTGCTCAGTGAATGTGGTGTTTGAACTCAGGTGATGAATGGGCTTCGATTGAGTCTCCTAAGAATCAAGAGCCGTAGAAAGCAGCAGTGATGAGTGAGATCAGTCTCGAGTCAAGCTACGAGAGAGATGATGTGTGTGGTATTGAGTTGTTGAGTAGATTTGAGATTGGAATTGACGGGTGAGCTAATGGAAGAGAATGTGGTAGGTTGCAAGTGCAGGTGATGGATGTGTATGATTGAATGGCGGATTTTTTTGGCTCGGAATGAGGCATTACGGGTTATGTAACGAGTTACAGGAAGGCGGCCATCATGGTTGAAGCACAATGATTGTGCTACACAACTCAAATTTGTCTGGCAAGCTCCGCCTAGAGACCAAATCCAGTGGTCGGATAGATGACTCAACGAGTAGATCGGCTCAGTCCCGACTGGACCCGGTTTGACTCAACAGTTGATCCAATCGGCCACCAAGGTTGGCTGGTGACTCTCTTTTCCCCGACCTGTTGACTAATAGTTGACCGACGGTTGACCTATTTGACCGTTAGTCCTAACGAGGACCGACGGAATATTCCGTCGAATATTCCCTTGACGGAGAAATTTCCGGTGGCCGGTTATGACGTATTAGGCGTGGATTCCCCCACAATCCCAGATTTTCCGGCGAGCAAAATCCAATTTTCTATGGACTTCTCATGGGTGTGAAGACTTGGGCTAGGGAATTGGATGGAGAATTGACTCAAATTTGGAAAGAAAAGGTGGAAGAGTTGAGAAAAGCTTGGATTTGGAAATTGAATTGCAAAAGGAAAAGGATTCTAACCTTAGAAGATTTGGAGAATTTTGAAGCCTATAAATAGAGTAGTTTTCTACAACTTCTACACACATCTTTACACACACAATTCTTTTCTTTCTTATTCTTTGTGTGAACTCTTTAACATGAGTAGCTAATTTTATTGATTGAGGATGAATTCTAGTTTTAAACATATGGTTTAAGTTTTTGTTTTCAATTCTATCTTGAGGTTTTTCACATGATTATCGATTGTTTTTACTAATAGGAATGTTTATTCATTCATGATTGATCGATAGATTGTTTAGAGTGCACGCTAAATTGATTTGTTAATTTGATCTAAAGCTAGTGAAAGTTAGGAGATAAGTAATCGTTTTGACTCTTTACATAAGTAGCAAACACGAGACCTTGGAGGGATTCCGTGGAGCAATTGTGTGTAGAAACAACGTTAGCAAGTGGACCTTGAGCTAAGAGTCTAACTACTAATATCAACCTAAGAAATTCACAAAACTTAATGCATGAGCCAGTTACATCTAGGTTGAGCTAATTCCTAGGTGGCTTGGTGATTAGAATCGTAGAAGAGAACTTAGTGTCCGTGATATAAGGGATTTAGGGGTTTAGCACGAGAAATTCTGCTTTACCTACGGTTGGTGATAATTTGTGACTAATAACAAGTAGAATAGAACATAACTTGATTCATTGTTTCGAACGGGAAGGATTCCTTGATCTTGTCTCCTTTATTGCTTTCAACTTTACCTTTTAATTGTTTTGTTTATTTCCTTTTGCTTTTTACACCCCCCTTTGTGACAATTTTTTACAACTAGAATCTCGTGCCCTCGTGGATCGAACTTGACTCCATTATATTATTTTTAATTGAGTGGAAATATTGAATTAATTTGATTGCACCTACGACACGCATCGAATGAGATCGAGATCGGGATCGAGTAGAGAAAATGGGAGAAGAACATTACCGGAGAAAAACATTAATGAAGAAAATTTGGAAAGAGAGTTAAATCACGTGAAGGAGGTCGCGAAGAGAGAGAATTAATAGAAAATTGTTATATTTTGGTGAATAATCACGATGATGGAAATCAAGAAGATAAAAGCTCGAGGGATGAATAACCCAATTAATGAAGAAAAACAGGAGAAGGAAGAAGAACACTACATGGGAGAGAAACACAAAGGAAACAAAAGAAATTGAAGATGATATTGAAAAGCATTATACCGCACGCAATGTCCAGCCCGCGAGAGAGAAAGATTGAGAGCAAGAAATGGAAAATCGAATTGGAAGACGCGATTCGGCAGAATAATCATGACAATCGAGAGAGGAGGGCGAGCGAAATCGCAACAATGGAGATATTAACGAAGAATATGAAAGAATACAAAAAGTAGACACGAAACGGGGTTAAGGAGGGGCTAATTAAAGAGACCGATCAATTCAAATTTGAGGTAAATGAACAAATTTCATAGAATTGCGCAGAGATGAGAGGAATATTGAACATCAGAAGAGAAGGAGGGAGAAGACGCTTTAGATGACGCAGAGGTCGCGAAAATCCTTTTACATTAGAAGTGCTAGGAGGAATACCCCAAAATGTAACTACTCAAACATTTACCAAGCATTTTTGATGGGACAACTTAAGGATGAAGAGGATTCATGACAGAAAGATTGCGGTAAGGTTTGTTTAACCCTTTAATATTCTTCTTACCTTTATTGGTTTGAATGTGTACAAGTCAAAGTATTTCTCGATGATTTTTGTTTCTAGATATCCACCAATTGAAACACTGATGTCAACACGACTCACAAGAAGCTGCTAAGAGAACATGGAAATTCCCAAATCTCTATGTTCTTATACACTCTATGTGGACGAGAATAAGTGTGGGGAAATTGCCACGGTGATAATTTCACCATTGTTTTGTGCTAATATTTGCGCGGAGTTATTGTTTGCAAAACAGACAGGTGATCCCCAAAATTTCGGGACACAGTATATGGAATGAATCATGCAAGAGCCAGCCTACGTCGACCTTAAAACAAGCGCTTAATGGGAGGCAACCCATAGTTTTGTATTTCTTATTTTTGCTTTTCTTATTTCTTTTTCTTGTTTCTATCATGTTAAAATTTCCACCTTGATTCTTGACTTTACTAGAGGATTCAATACATTGAGGACAATGTAAGGTTTATGTGGGGAGAGGGTTAGCATGTTTTTAAAAAAATTACAAAAAAAAATTAAAAATAAAAAAAAAGTTTTACCTAAAACTTCAACTTCTTAGAGATTTTAGAGTCACTAGTATACTTCTAGGTATGTTTACAAGTAGAGATTTTGACTGACATAATTGAACTTGGAAATGTTAGGGAACTACATTCGGATTTCTTTGCTTGTTAGAGTGTTAAATAATGGATTTAATCATGCCGTGTGATGCTAATTTGCGTGCGGAGAAGTGCATTATTAGAGTTGCTGATCAATCAGTGGAGACTACCCAGATTCATATCATGAGAGGCACCACTTAAATTTTCCATCTACTAAAGAGCTTTGAGTGTGTGTCACCGCACGTAAATTCTCGGTAGAATGGTGAGCTCACCCAACCTCCCACCAATAAAGCACTACTCTTTGATCTCTTGAGTGCTAATTTTGTCAATCATGAAGGGTGACGCTCTATAGATGAAAGCCTCTCTTGTAGTTCGATTTGCGCTAAGTGCACCATTTTCCTCCGATAACAACCAGATCCATAGAAACACTCTCATCATCAACAAGGAGCTTGTACATCAAAATCTACAAGGAAAGTTGGAAAGTTTAAGGTTTACAAGCAACGGAATGAGAACAAGAGCAAATTCTCAAATGCAAGTAAAGCAACATACAAAGAGCTGATTTTACATATATGTTGAGGACTTACAATACAATGAGGTAATTTTATATCCAAGTATGAAGACTTATTCATGAAAGCGAAGAAAATTAAAAGGTGAGAATTTTTGAAGTTTATGATTTCAAGACGATACAAGTTGTGAAGAATCAAGCGGTAAAATACTTCTCCCACGTGCCATGGTTTATTTTGTATTTAATTTCTCTAGTTCTTAATTTACAAAAAAAAAAAAAAATGAAAAAAAAAAGAGAAGAAAAAAAGAAAAAAACAAGAGAAATATTTGTTTTGTTTATTTAATGCCGGTGGGGAAGGAAAATCTATATGAAGTTTCAAGCGTACAAGGATTTAAGGTAAAAGAGTTACAAATTGTTAAGGATTTCATGAAATTCGAGAGTTTATCATCAATAGTTGAAACCGAAGACGAAGACCAAGAAGATCAAGACGAGGAGCGAAGACGTTTCTATTGGATGCCGTGAGAGAGTGGTGTTAATGTATAATTGATGATCGATGTGAAGGTGAGGTAGTAACTCTCATCCTCAATAATAAATGGTTGATTTCTTTTCAGAGAGATCGTCAGAAAGAATGGTTTTTCAAAATATTAAAAGATGTGGGTTTTTAAAAATATTTCGAAGTTGTCCTTCCCACCATTCAACGTGGTCGCAGAATTCTCTTCATTCCTACTGCATACATGTGAGGACCCATAACAAAGCTCGTTTTTGAGTGCAATTTATCATAAAATCTTATGATAGGGTGTAGAATACATCCTATTTACTATCTATTGTTTATGCTTTCTTTGCTATTTTTCTTGTAAATTATGTATTTTACGCTTGTTTTGAGTTTTATAGCTACTACGGAGTCGCATGGAGGAAAAGAAGAAGAAATTACTCTATTGAGCGAAAAGGGCAAGATGGTCATTTTACAGGCGATTGATATATGGAGCACAGTTGAGGTTAAGGGGCAACCCAATTTGGAGGGGTACTAAAGCCAGGCCCAATCAAGGCTAAGGGGGTTGTTATCAGGGTACCCCTTATCATTTATCAGAGGGTGTAATTATCCCTGGGGTATCCCTTATCTAATGAGAGGGATGGTCCTTATCACTGGGGTGCAAATACGCCCAAATCATTACAACCCTAGAGATATTTCTCTCATTCTCTTCTTCTTCACTCTCTTCCCTTCCACCCAAGCTAAAAACGCCAGTCATGGTCACTTTGTTACCATTGGCGAGATCGAGAAATGAAGGTGATGAAGTAGAAGCTGGGAATCAGAGAGGGGTTTCTGGAATTGAAATAAAGGAGAAGATGAATCAGAGATTCGAAGGAGAGATCGAGAGTTATTTTGTGTTGATTTCTGTTGAATGGATGAATCAGGGTTTGAAGAATTGATGACTCTGTGATGTCGAGAAGATGGAATTGATGAATTGAACAATGGGTTTTGTGATGTTGAGATTTTGGGAGGTGATATATTGAAGTGGTTGATGGTGCTGTTGAGGTGATTTAGGGTTTCTTTGTCTCGAAGCTGGAGATGGAAATCGGAAAGAGGAGATGAAATCGAGGGTTCTAATGAACTCGATGGGAAGTTTTTGTCGAGGAATTAAGGTGGGTTCGATGCAGATATGAGATTGGGTAGAAGATGATGACCGTGTTGATCGATTTCAATTGAAGCAATGGGTTTGTTAGGATTAGAAGGGGTGCAATTTAAGCTCGGAGATGTGAGATCTCGCGCGCCGTTGAGAACCGAGATGGCGCTGCTTTGGAGGTGGTTGAATGATGGGTTCGGTTAGATTGGAAGAGGTAGCCGATGTTGGACTGATATGCAGCCGTGGATGGAGTTAAAATCAAGTTCTGAGAGAGATGGGGTTTGTTGGTTGCAGGAATTGTGAGATTGATGATGGTGGCTATGCATCGCAATAGAGAAGAAGAATTTGTGTTGCGTAACTGAAGCGTAGATTGAGACGTGATCGTTAAAATCGAATACAAATGGGTCTGTGGTTGGTGGTGGAGTCGTGGCTGCATAGCGAGTTTGTGCGGCTCCAAGTGGTGTTGGTCGAGCTGCCATCGGTTGTGCTACAAATGGTGATGTTTTGATGGATTTGAGCTCAAGATGAGGAGTTGCGACTGAATGGCGTGTAGCAGTGTTGAGCTGTGAACAAGGGTGGCTTGATATGAAGGTGTTGATGAGTGCAATTCAACAGGGAAAATGAAGTAGCTGGGTTGTGAGAAAAAATTGCCTAGATGTATGTATAGGAATTGTCACAGGAACTGAAGAAAGAATGGCCTGAAATTGGCCGGGGAAATCCCAGAAAACAGCCGAGACTCGGCCGGTTTCCTGCACCGGCGAGTCAACTCGGCGATGACCGATCCAGACGACTCAACACAGCTGAGTAAGACCAACCAGCCGAGTTAGAAGCTGACTCGGTGTCTGATTCACTTTCCCTTGACCAGCTGACTAACAGAGACCGTTATCTTGACCGTTAACTCTGACGGATCAGTAACGGAATATTCCCTTGACGGGGACAGAACTCAGGTGGCCAAATTTTCTATGGGCGGTGACTATAGGGCCGGATTCGCCATAAGTTGAAAGCTTGGATTTCCGCAGCAAAAATTCCTTGGAAGAGTTGGAGAATTTTCTATGGACTTCTCTCATGGGTGTGAAGATTTGGGCTAGGTGGATGGAGAATTGGGCTAAAATTTGGAAAGAGAAGGTGGAAGAGTTGAGAAAAGCTTGGATTTGGAAATTGAATTCAAATATAAAGGAAAAGGATTATATTCCTTGGAAGATTTGGAGAATATTGAAGCCTATAAATAGAGAAGTTTTCTAACATCTTTTATACACCTCTCTACACACACAACACTTTTTCTTTTCTTATTCTTTGTGTGAACTTTTTAGCATGAGTAGCTAATTTTCTTATTGATTGAGGATGAATTCCTAGTTCTTAATATATGTTTTGAGTTTTGTTTCAATTCTATCTTGAGTTTTTCACATGATTATCGATTGTTTTTACTAATAGGAATGATCTTAAAGACATTCATGATTGATTGATAGATTGTTTGGGTGGCCAACTAAATTGATTTGTTAATTTGATCTAAAGCTAGTGAAAGTTAGGGGATAAGTAATCGTTTCTTGACTCTTTACATAAGTAGCAAACACGAGACCTTGCGGAGGGATTCCGTGGAGAAATTGTGTGTAGAAACAACGCTAGAAAGTGGACCAAGCGAACCGAGTTTAACTACTAGTACTAAACCTAAATTCATAAATCTTAATGCATTCATTGGAATTACATCTTGTAAGCGAACCTCAAGGTGGTTCTTTTGAATAGAATCCGATAACTAAAGCGGACTTGTTACTCGGTGAAATAAGGATTTTGGGGCTAGCTAAGCGGACTTGCTATCCTACGGTTGGTGATAATTTGTGACTAATAACAAGTAGAAAAGAACATAACTTGATTCATTGTTTTGTAACGAAGAAGGATTCCTTGATCTTGTCTCTCTTATTGCTTTCAACTTTATCTTTTAATTGCTTTGTTTATTTTCTTTTGCTTTTTACACCCCCCTTTTCGTGACAATTTTTACAACTAGAATCTCTTGCTCCTCGTGGGATCGACCTTGACTACCCTTACTTGTTAATTAGGTAGTAAAGTATTAATTAATTTGTTGTGGTTACGACACGCATCAAATTTTGGCGCCGTTGCCGGGGAGCAGCGGACGATTTTAGTTGTTTGTATTTTTCTTTTGCTATATTCTTGCTTTGTTGGATTCTATTTTGTATCTAACTTAAGTTTTTGAGAATCTTATTTCAGGTGCCAGTTTTCCATGTATGGTGGACGAGAGCAAGCATATTACAACAATCAATACGGTTTTCAACCTCAACATTATGACAACTTCCAACCATCCTTAGGATACAATCAAAACCAATCTTTTGGCTATGATCAAATTCCTACGAGAACATTATGGATATTCTCATACATATCAACAACCTTATGACGGGTATGTAAGTGGACAATCACAAGGATGGGAGGATAGTTTTGTTTATGATCGAGAAATTCTCTAGTTTTGCAGAGATAAGATGTCTGCCATGATTGGGGATCTTCAACAAAAGTTGCAAGAATCACATCGAGAAATTCAAAGGAATTCGGAGAAATTATACGAACAAATTAACCAACCTTTGGAGACTTTTGATGACGCATAGTGTAGATTACTTGAGCCTTGATCTTAATAATGATCAATCACCTATTCAAAAGGAAGAGCTTGAGGAAGATGCATTTATTGCTTGGAAAAATTTCTTAGGAAAGATATGAGTCCGCGGAAGTGTATGAACGTTGCAACAATGAGGAAGTTATTCCAACTCCGGATCATAATAAAGATCCTTCACCTATTCAAAAGGAGGAGATTGGGTGTGACTTACCTATTGTTATAAACGGTGTAACACCCGCACATGAAAATCTTACAATCTATACCGATGAAAATCATTTTTAGTGAATGGCCCGATTCCGATGATGAAAATGTTGAAGAGATGATGCTAGAGGATGAAACCAAATTCATTGATTTTGTGGAAGACCCAATTGAACTAGCCAATGATTTTAATGATGCTAAGACTTTGGTTAAGGTAGAAAACGACGAAGAATGGTTGCAAAGTTTAATAGAGGACCACGATATACAAGAGGTAAGTAATTCACTCGAATTTTTAAGGATGAAGAGGATTCTATAATACAAGAGATTGTGCAAGGTTTGTCTAACCCTTTGCATATTGATTCTTCTCCTTTACCTCTTATTGGTTTGAATGTATGTGCTTCGAAAGTATTTTTGGATGATTTTGTTTCTAAATATCCACCATTGGAAACACTTGATTCTAACACTATGCAGGTTTGCCAAGAAGAATACATGGAAGTTCCCAAATTCTATGTTCTTTATACACTTCCGAGTGTGGACGAGAATAAGTGTGGGGAAATTTCAATCGAGCGATAATTTCACTATTATTTTCTTGTGCTAACATTTGTATGGAGTTATTGTTTTCAAAACAGGTATTATGGGTGGATCCTCAAATTTTCGATTGTTAGTATATGAGGAATGAATCTTGCAAGAGCTAAGTCGGGCGTCGACTTTAAAACAAGCGCTAATGGGAGGCAACCCATCGATTTTGTATTTTTTTTGCTTTTTATTTTTGTTATTTTTTTTTTTTCTTGTTCCATATCATGTTAAAATTTCCCACCTTGACTTTACTAGGAGGATTCAATTACATTGAGGACAATGTAAGGTTTAAGTGTGGGGGAGTGGTTAAGCATGTATTTAAACAAAAAAATTACAAAAAAAAAAAAAAAAAATTAAAAATTTAAAAATTTAAAAAAAAAGAAGAAAAGGTTTTACATAAAAACTCCAACTTTTAAAGATTTTAGAGTCACTAGCATACTTCTAGGTATGTTTACATAGAGATTTTGACCGACATAATTGAACTTGGAAATGTTAGAGAACTACATTCGGATTTCTTGTTTGTTTGAGTGTTAAATAATGGATTTAATCATGCCGGTGATGCGAATTTGGTGTAGGGAGAAATGCATTATTAGAGTTGCTGATCAATCATTAGTGGAGACTACCCGTATTCATATCATGTGAGGCACCGACCAGAAATTTTCCATCTACTAAAGAGCTTATTTTGAGTGTGTGTCACCATACGTTAATTCCGGGTAGAATGGTGAGCTACCCAACCTCCCACCAATAGAAGCACTACTCTTTGATCTCTTGAGTGCTAATTTTGTCAATCATGAGGGTGACGTCCATGGATGAAAGCTTCCTTCTTGTAGTTCGATTTGCAGTTAGCACCATTCTCTCTCTCGACAACAACGGATCCATAGAAACACTCTCATCATCAACAAGGAGCGACACCAAAATCTACAAGGAAAGTTGGAAAAGTTTAAGGTTTACAAGCAACGGAATGAGAAAAAGAGCAAATTTCAAATACAAGTAAAGCAACATACAAATGAGCGGATTTTACATATATGTTGAAGACTTACAATACAATGATCATAATTATACATACAAGTATGAAGACTTATTCATAAAAGCGAAGAAAATTAAAAGGTGAGAATTTTTGAAAGTTTATGATTTCAAGACGATACAAGTTGTGAAGAATCAAGTGGTAAAATACTTCTTCCACGGCCATGGTTTATTTTGTATTTAATTTCTCTTGTTTTCAAAAAAAAAAAAAAAAAAAAAAAAATTAAAAATTGAAAAAATAAAAGAAAAGGAAAAAAAAAAAAAAAAAAAAAAAAAAAAGAGAAATATTTTTTATTATTTTTATTTAATGAGCCGTGGGGGAAGGAAAATTTATAAGAAAGTTTCAAGCGACAAGGATTTAAGGTAAAAAGAGTTATAAATTGTTAAGGATTTATGAAATTGAGAGTTTATCATCAATAGTTGAAACCGAAGACCAAGAAGATCAAGACGAGGAGCGAAAGACGTTTATTGGATGCCGTGAGAGTGGTGTTATCATAATTGGCGATCGGATGTGAAGGTGAGTAAGTAATCTCATCCTCAATAATAAATGGTTGATTTCCTTTCGTAGAGATCGTTAGAAAAATGGTTTTTCAAAATATTAAAAGATGTGGGTTTTTAAAAATATTTGGAAGTTATCCTTCCCACCATTCAACGTGTCGCAGGATTTCTCTCTTCATTCCTACCTGCACACATGTGAGAACCATAAAAAAACCGTCTTTTTGAGTGCAATTATCATAAAATCCTTTTTGGTGAGGCAGGAGTCGAGGCGAAATGCTTATTGATCGTTTCTCAAACACGCGTTCTCTCATTATGGTGTGGTTATTTCTCACTCAACATTTAAGAATGAGAATATGTTCTTTAGTATTTCTAACTTCTTATTACTAGCATGCAGAAACTCTATGTCCTCATAACTCTTTGGATGTTTGGGACGCCAACGCTTTGAAGTTGTGAGTTTTTAGTTTGATTTGCTCGAGGACTAGCAAAGTCTAAGTGTGGGGGAATTTGATAGGGTGTAGAATACATCCTATTTACTATCTATTGTTTATGCTTTCTTTGCTATTTTTCTTGTAAATTATGTATTTTACGCTTGTTTTTGAGTTTTATAGCTACTACGGAGTCGCATGGAGGAAAAGAAGAAGAAATTACTCTATTGAGCGAAAAGGGCAAGATGGTCATTTTACAGGCGATTGATATATGGAGCACAGTTGAGGTTAAGGGGCAACCCAATTTGGAGGGGTACTAAAGCCAGGCCCAATCAAGGCTAAGGGGGTTGTTATCAGGGTACCCCTTATCATTTATCGAGAGGGTGTAATTATCCGCAGGGTATCCCTTATCTAATGAGAGGGATGGTCCTTATCAACGGGGTGCAAACACGCCCAAATCATTACAACCCTAGAGATATTTCTCTCATTCTCTTCTTCTTCACTCTCTTCCCTTCCACAGGCTAAAAAGCGAGTCATGGCTCTTGTTACCATTAGCGAGATCGAGAAATGAAGGTGATGAAGTAGAAGCCGGGAATCGAGATGAGTTTTGGAATTGAAATAAAGGAGAAGATGAATCGGAGATTCGAAGGAGAGATCGAGAGGTATTTTGTGTTGATTTTGTTGAATGGATGAATCGGGGTTTGAAGAATTGATGACTCTGTGATGTCGAGAAGATGGAATTGATGAATTGAACAATGGGTTTTGTGATGTTGAGATTTGCGGGGAGGTGATATATTGAAGTGGTTGATGGTCTTGTTGAGGTGATTTAGGGTTTCTTTGTCTCGAAGCTGCAGATGGAAATCGGAAGAGGAGATGAAATCCGAGGGTTCTAATGAACTCGGATGGGAAGTTTTTATCGAGAATTAAGGTGGGTTCGATGCGAGGATATGAGATTGGGTAGAAGATGATTTGTGTTGATCGATTTCAATTGAAGCAATGGGTTTTGTTAGGATTAGAAGGTGCAATTTAAGCTCGAGAGATGTGAGATCCGTGTTGAGAACCGAGATGGTACCATTCTTTGGAGGTGGTTGAATGATGGGTTCGGTTAGATTGGAAGAGGTAGATGTTGGGTGATATGCAGCCGTGGATGGAGTTAAAATCAAGTTCTACAGAGAGATGGGGTTTGTTGGTTGCCGGAATTGTGAGATTGATGATGGTGGCTATGCATCTGCAATAGAGAAGAAGAATTTGTGTTGCAGAATTGAAGCAGAGATTGAGACGTGATGCTGTTAAAATCGAATACAAATGGGTCTGTGGTTGGTGGTGGAGTCGCGGCTGCATAGCGAGTTTGTGCAGCTCCAAGTGGTGTTGGTACTGAGCTGCCATCGGTTGTGCTACAAATGGTGATGTTTTGATGGATTTGAGCTCAAGATGAGGAGTTGCGATTGAATGGCGTGTAGCAGTGTTGAGCTGTGAACAAGGGTGGCTTGATATGAAGGTGTTGATGAGTGCAATTCAACAAGGAAAATGAAGTAGCTGGGTTGTGAGAAAAAATTGCCTAGATGTATGTATAGGAATTGTCACAGGAACTGAAGAAAGAATGGCCTGAAATTGGCCGGGGAAATCCTGATAAACAGCCGAGACTCGGCCGGTTTTCTGCACCGGCGAGTCAACTCGGCGATGACCGATCCAGACGACTCAACACAGCTGAGTAAGACCAAACAGCCGAGTTAGAAGCTGACTCGGTGTCTGATTCACTTTCCCTTGACCAGCTGACTAACAGAGACCGTTATCTTGACCGTTAACTCGACGGATCAAGATGATGGAATATTCCCTTGACTTGGGACGAACTCGGGTGGCTTTGGCGGTGACTATTCCGGCCGGATTCCGGCCATAATACCAGTTTTCCGGCGAGCAAAAATTCCAGAATTTTCTATGGACTTCTCTCATGGGTGTGAAGATTTGGGCTAGGAATTGGATGGAGAATTGGGCTAAAATTTGGAAAGAGAAGGTGGAAGAGTTGAGAAAAGCTTGGATTTGGAAATTGAATTGCTAAAGGAAAAGGATTCTATTCCTTGGAAGATTTGGAGAATATTGAAGCCTATAAATAGAGAAGTTTTCTACATCTTTTATACACCTCTCTACACACACAACACTTTTCTTTTCTTATTCTTTGTGTGAACTTTTAGCATGAGTAGCTAATTTTCTTATTGATTGAGGATGAATTCCTAGTTCTTAATATATGTTTTGAGTTTTGTTTCAATTCTATCTTGAGTTTTTCACATGATTATCGATTGTTTTTACTAATAGGAATGATCTTAAAGACATTCATGATTGATTGATAGATTGTTTGGGTGGCCAACTAAATTGATTTGTTAATTTGATCTAAAGCTAGTGAAAGTTAGGGGATAAGTAATCGTTTCTTGACTCTTTACATAAGTAGCAAACACGAGACCTTGCGGAGGGATTCCGTGGAGCAATTGTGTGTAGAAACAACGCTAGAAAGTGGACCAAGCGAACCGAGTTTAACTACTAGTACTAAACCTAAATTCATAAATCTTAATGCATTCAGGGAATTACATCTTGTAAGCGAACCTCAAGGTGGTTCTTTTGAATAGAATCTGATAACTAAGCGGACTTGTTACTCAGTGAAATAAGGGATTTTGGGGCTAGCTAAGCAGACCTGCTATCCTACGGTTGGTGATAATCTGTAACTAATAACAAGTAGAAAAGAACATAACTTGATTCATTGTTTTGTAACGAAGAAGGATTCCTTGATCTTGTCTCTCTTATTGCTTTCAACTTTATCTTTTAATTGCTTTGTTTATTTTCTTTTGCTTTTTACACCCCCCTTTCGTGACAATTTTTACAACTAGAATCTCTTGCTCCTCGTGGGATCGACCTTGACTACCCTATATTACTTGTTAATTAGGTAGTAAAGTATTAATTAATTTGTTGTGGTTACGACACGCATCACGCCCCTAAAAATATAGCTTGCAAATGATTAAACGACGTGATAGTATTTCTTGGTAAACCCTCAAACCATTTCAACGCTTCTCAAGTCAAACTTGATGCAAAGTATTTACACAATATAGCATCGTGATTCTCCCATTGTAACATACATCTTACATACGCTTTGATGTGTTATATTGCACAAGTTGTCCCATCAAAAATGCTGGTTAATGCCGGTAAGTTACATTTTGGGGGTATTCCTCCTAACCGCACCTCCAATGTAAGGGATTCTTCGTAGCCTCTGCGATGGCTTAAATCTAACCTGTCTTCTTCCTCCTTCTCTCTTTCTACTGCTCAATATTCTCTCATCTCTGCCAATTCTCTCAAAATTTGTTCGTTTGCCTCAGAATTTGAATCTATTGGTCTTTTTAATTCCACCTCTCTTCTTCTTCGCTCATTTCTACTTATATTTTCTGGCTCATCACTTTCTTCTCTCCTTTCTCTGCGAATTTCTCCCTCATTTCTTTCGCGAATTTGTACACCATTATATGTATCAATCTCTCTTCTCGGTTGTCTATCGACTCTCCTTTGCACTCTTTCGTATTCTTCATTGATATTTTCCTTATTGCGATTTTGCTCGCGCCTCTCTTTCTCGGTTGTCATGATTATTCGCGAATTGCCTCTTCAAATTCACGTTCTTCTATTTTCGCCCTCAATCTTTCCCTTCGCAAGCTAAACGTGCTTGCTCAACATAGTGTTTTTCAATGTCATTTTCGATCTCCTTTTGTTTCCTTCGTGCCTCTCTTTCATGCAATATTCTTCTTCCTTCTATCCGATTTTCTTCATCGGTCGGATTATTCTCGCTTTGAGGTTGCCTATCTCCTTGATTTCCATCATTTTGGCCATTTTGTACAGTCTCGGGTCGTGGAACATAACGATCTCCTTCTATTTCTCTTCGCGACATCCTTCACCAAGATTTGGTTCTCTTTCCAAATTTTCTTCATTAATAGTTTCTTCAGGTAATGTTCTCCTCCTATCTTCTCTGACCGAACTTGATCTTGATCTGTTACTACTTCTCGATCTTCTATTTTGCAATCTCGATTTTCCATTCTCAACTCATGATTTTGCCTTGTTAAATTTGCACGTTCCTCCGCTTCTAACCGCCTTTCTTCATACATTGTTTGTCTCAATGTTTCTAATGCTGCGATCTCTTCATTTCCACGAATTTTTCTCCCATCTCTTTCGATTTCTATCTCCTCATCCATTATTTATCCGTTGTTGCTCTTCCTCTCTTTCCTCCATAGAACTGATCTCCATGTGTGTACACTTACTCTATCATAATCCATAGTTGTGTTTGCAAATGGTTGAATTGGCGGTTGAATTTGATTTTCTTCATCATTTCTTATGTTCATCCTTGATGATTCTCCCTTTCATTTCTCCTTTCACCAAGAAGTCTCCCGCTTCTTCTCACGATTGTTTGTCCTTTCGGGTACATTTCTCCTTCTAGCCATTTCTTTCTTTTTTGGTAAATTCTTAAAATTGTATCAAATTTCTCTTCTCTTACTCCAAATTCTCCCCGTTTCTAGCGCATATGTAGTTTGCAGAAAATCTACACTACACCCCTCACTCGAATTTGCTTAATCAATCCATTTGAAGATGAATAATAATGTGTTTTTATTAATTGTTTTCTTGAAAGGTTTACAAAGAAATGTAGAACAGTAGCTAAAGGAATTACAATCACTCTTGATTTCTCTCTCCTAATGACTTGCTTAACAATTCAAAAAGAATCCCCCCCTCAACAGACTTACTCGACCCTTTATATAGGGTATTACATAGCGGATGACAGCTAAGCTGTCCTTTATTTTCGGGAATAACATGCGAAGTGTCGCGAGTGTGTAATTGCTTGTCCTCGCGACACCCCTAATTCTCGCCAAGTCTTCACACTTTCCTCATGTTTTGACTGTCATCATCCATTACGTCATTTATTTATCTCCATGCGACTCCTTCGCAACGTAGTCGTTTATTAATCTCGCGAAATATTACTGTCGCGATATTCTGGTCCTACAAAAACCTTATTCACTCTTTCCATATTAGTCATCTCATTTAACCATTGATATCACCCTATACAACCTCCCAATTGTCAACCCTCTCCAACCTAATTCACCTCTCTCCCTAGTATTTCATTTGGTAAAACATGTCTATTATCGCATGGAACTGTCAAGGTTTAAACCAGCCACCAAAAATTCAGCACCTTAATGGACTTATATCAATGTACAAACCAACCATATTATTTCTATCCGAAACTTTGGCCAATGACTTTCAAATGCTGCGAATTGCGCAGACTTTGCAATTTCCAAATCACTGCACAGTTCCTAAAATCAGAGTAAGAGGGGGCTTATGTCTGTTATGGAAAAATGAGGTCAACATCCAAATCATCCTGAAGTCCCAAAGTTATATTCATGCTCTAGTCACACCTGCTTCTTCAGCCCAGCCTTGGTTTTGCACGGGTATATATGGCCCACCACACAATACACCATTTTTCGAATATAGTAACAAAAATTGCACGACTATGAGCAGCGATTAATTTGTAATGAAAATCCTGTTACAAAACTTTCGTACCTGCTCGATGCAGTTATGAAAGTAGTAACTGGCAGATGCTGTTACGAATTCGCAACTGCTGATAATTTACGTGTGCGACTAGTTTGTGTGCGCGGTAACACCTTACTTCAAGTGTGCGAAATACGTGTGGGCACATCGGAATCACGTGACGAGCACACTTATTAAAATCAGGACCCTTAGATCCGACTGATTTTTCTTAGAGATTATAACTCACGGAGATGGTATTTTATAAACCAAAAAAATAGCGAACCTAACCCTAGATTCAATATCGGCTCCATGACTCTCTCTCTCTGTTTTTCCTCTCTTTCTTCCTCACCAAAATCGCTATTTTTTTTTTTTTTTTTGCAAAACATCATAAAGGAGATTACTAAGAAGATCAATGAAGAAGGAGATGTTTGTTGATGGTGAAGAATCAGTTGTAGGATTAAAAGACTGAGCTGAGAAGAAGATTAGGGTTTTTCTGAGAATCGAAGAAATCGATGATGGTGGTGATATATGACTGAGATCGATAGAAGAGGAGTAGAATCAGAAATTTTCAATGAAGTTGGTGTTGATTTGGGCATCGATTCAAACCCAGGAAAAATTGTAAGTGAATTTAGGGTTTTGTAACTTGGTGACTTTTGTTTGAAATCGTTTTAAATTTGATAAATTGTTGATGGGTTTAGTCTTAATTAAAGTAGAGATAGATGTGTGAGATTTAATTTGAGCTTTTTAAAGAAGTAGGTTTTGATAAATCGAAGATGAATATTGGGGTTATTCTGTTGATTTGAGTTGCAGAAAGAAGAGTTAGATGTTGTGGATGGTTAGGCTTAGAAAATGAGCTGTTGATGTTGTCTGGGAATTGTGGTGGTGATTCAGATGAACCTGTTAGTTCTGAATTAAGAAGCAAAGCTATTGATAGGGTGTAGAATACATCCTATTTACTATCTATTGTTTATGCTTTCTTTGCTATTTTTCTTGTAAATTATGTATTTTACGCTTGTTTTGAATTTTATAGTTACTTTGGAGTCACACGGAGGAAAAGAAGAAGAAATTACTCTATTTGAGCCAAAAGGGTAAAATTGTCATTTCATGGGCGAGCACTATCCGGAGCCGATCAAAGGTTAAGGGGTAACCTGCAAAAGTGCTAAAGGCACCAGGGCAGAAACTCAGGGCAATCAGTAGGGGTGGTACCTATCCCTGGGGTGTAACAATCCAACCTCGAACTACCCAACCCTAAATCGACATATTCATCTCTCTCAATCATTCAGTTTCATTACATTTCCCTGAAAATGAGAAGGAAGAACAGCAGCCGTTGCTACTGATTGAATTGACGCTGCTGAGAAGAAATTGGTTGCTGCCGTTAATGGAGGAGAGAAAATGGGTGTCGCTGCTGATGAGTGAATCACAGAGAAGAAATTAGGGTTCCGATTTGAAGACGAAATCAGAGATGGGTTCTGGCGCTGTCGTTAGATGGGTTTTGATGGAAGAAGTTGGTGCTGCCATAGAAGATAAATATGAGACCGAGAAATTGAAAGTAAGGGAGACCAAATCGAGAGCCGAGAGAAGATGATTTAAGAAAATGGGTTCGATCTGTTGCTGGTCTTGAGATGAAATCAAGGTTTATGAGTTCAACAAAGCGAGATTGAAGATGGGTCAGACAAGGCAACAGAATCAAAGAAGATGAAGATGTAGCCGCTGTCAAATTAAAATGGGTTTCGATCTAAAGATGTTGCGGACAAGATGATGGATGCCGTAGCTGGTAGATAAGATGGCTGCTATGATGCTTATGCTGTTGTTGTTCATTGTTGAAGACGATTGAATAAAGAGATCTGGTAAAGATGGAATTCAAGAGTCTGTGTGATGGGTTGTGAGAAGACAAGAAGGTCAGAGATGGAGTTTGTCTAGAGACAGAGGCAAGGAGTCAGATGAAGCTGCTGCTGTTGCTTGATGGTTCTGTGAATGGAATTGTGGGAATGTTGCAGTGCAGCTGTAGGAGTATGGAACTCAGGGATTAGTGTGGTCTTGGCAGAAAGGTTGTTGCCAAGGGTATTTTGGGAGTGATAGCATAGCAAAGGCTGTGTCATGGTGGTTATGGAGCTGAAATGGGTGCTAAAGCTGGTACTCGTGCAGATACAGGTGATGGGTTGGTTGGTGAAGCTAAATGATAGAAGCTGAGACTGCAGTGACGAGGAGGAGATGGCTGAGCCTGTGATGCTGCTTTCGGCTGATGGTAATGTGTGCTGTCTCTGGTGGACTGTGATTGAGAGCGAGTGGCAATTTATGAAGCTCGAGTCTGGAGATAGATGAATGGGTGGTGCTGACACTAACATGGAATGAATTGCTCAAATAGATGTATGCTAGGATTTGAACAGGATGGGAGTGAAGAGAGGCCGACTTTGGCGGGAAAACACCAAAACTCAAGACTCGGCCGGTTCTGCACCGGCGAGTTAACTTCGGCGATGTCCGATCCATGTCCGATCCAACTGATCCAGCTCGAGTAAGACAAGTCGCCCACCTAGGAGCCGACTCATAGCCGTGACTCTCAGTGTCTAACTTCCCTCCTTTTGACCCAGTTGACTGACGGTTTGACCCTTTTTGACCGTTAGTCCTAACGGTGGACTGACGGAATATTCCGTCGAATATACCAGTGACGGTGAAATTTTCAGGTGGCCGGCGGTGACGGATTCCGGTCAAATTTCGGCCATAATACAAGATTTTCCCGAGCCAAAAATTCCAGAATTTTGTGGACTTCTCTCATGGGTGTGAAGACTTGGACTAGGAATTGGATGGAGAATTTGGCTCAAATTTGGAAAGAGAAGATGAAGAGTTGAGAAAGGCTTGGATTTGGAAATTGAATTGCTAAAGGAAAAGGATTCTATTCCTTGGAAGATTTGGAGAATATTGAAGCCTATAAATAGAGAAGTTTTCTACATCTTTTTCACACCTCTTTACACACACAACACTTGTGTTTTTGCTAGCTTTTGAAAATTCTTCTTTTTAATTATTTGTGTGAACTTGAAAATTCTCCTTTTAATTATTATTTGTGTGAATTTCAAAAACATGAGTAGCTAATTTTCTTATTGATTGAGGATGAATTCTAGTTCTTAATATATGATTTGAGTTTTGTTTCAATTCTATCTTGAGATTTTTTTCACATGATTATCGATTGTTTTTACTAATAGGAATGTTTATTCATTCATTCATTCATGATAGATTGTTTAGAGTGCACGCTAAATTGATTTGTTAATTTGATCTAAAGCTAGTGAAAGTTAGGAGTTAAGTAATCGTTTCTTGACTCTTTACATAAGTAGCAAACACGAGACCTTGCGGAGGGATTCCGTGGAGCAATTGTGTGTGAAAACAACGTTAGCAAGTAGACCTTGATCTAAGAGTCTAACTACTAATATTAACCTAATAAGTTCATAAATCTTAATGCGTTTATTTAAATTACATCTAGAGTGATCTACTACTAGGTGGTTTGGTAAATAGAATCCGGTAGTCGAGAACTTCCGTATCCAGGTGATACAAGGGATTTAGGGGTTTAGCAATCTGATCTGCTTTGCTTTACCTACGGTTGGTGGTAATTTGTGACTAATAACAAGTAGAAAAGAACATAACTTTAATTATTGTTTTGCAACGAAGAATGATTCCTTGATCTTGTCTCTCTTATTGATTTCAACTTTATCTTTTAATTGCTTTGTTTATTTTCTTTTGCTTTATACATCCCCCCTTTTTGTGACAATTTTTACAACTAGAATCTCTTGCTCCTCGTGGGAACGAACTTGACTTCCATTATATTATTTTTAATTGAGTGGAAATAAGATATTAATTTGATTGCACCTACGACACGCATCAAATTTTGGCGCCGTTGCCGGGGAGCAACGGACGATTTTAGTTGTTTTTATTTTTCTTTTTGCTTTATTCTTGCTTTGTTAGATTCTATACCGTATCTAACTTAGTTTTCGAGAATCTTGTTTCAGGTGCTAGACCTTTGGTGAATGCTTAAAGAGGGCAGACCGAGTCCAATACGTCTTCGATCCGGCACTCAACTAAAGGATTTCATTCGAGCGGTTAACACTCCACTTCCTCCTTCTTCATCAAGTGATTTCACAGATTCGGACAAAGAGGAAGAAACGATGGCTGATCGTACACTCAAGGACCTAGCTTCTCACAGGCTTGATACACAACAATGGTGTATCCAAACTAACTCAACCTTCGAGATCAAGCCGGGGTTGATTAGAGAGTTACCAAAGTTCCATGGCATGGTGAATGAAGATCCAAACAAACATCTTATGGACTTCTATACCATAGTTATGGATATGCTTCCACCGGAGACCAATGCGGATGGAGCAATGTTGAAAGCTTTCCCGTTTTCTTTGGCGGGCAATGCTAAGGAATGGTTATATTATTTGCCTTAGGAAGTATCACAACATGGAATGGTATGAAGAAACTTTTCCTCGAGAAATATTTTCCCGCATCCAAAGCTACTCAAATTCGCAAGGAGATTTGTGGTTTGAAACAACATGTGGGAGAGTCGTTGTATGAATGTTGGGAGCGATACAAGAGGTTGGTGGCAAGCTGTCCACACCATCAATTTAGTGACGTTATGATACTCCAATACTTCTACGAAGCTCTCAACCCAAGTGATCGATCTCTTCTTGATGACGCGGGTGGTGGTGCACTAGTGAACAAGACGGTGACCCAAGCTACCGAGTTGATTGAAAGTATGGCTGCGAACTCGCAACAATTCTACACAAGAGATGATCCAATGGTTAGGCGAGTGCATGAAGTTAGTGATTCATCATCACATCTTGATCAAAGGATGAGTAACATGGAGATAATGATGCAAAGGATGGCCGCGGTAATTATTCCGGATGGTGAGACCGAACAAGTAAATGCTTTATATCCAAATCAAAGGCCAAGGTACGATCCATACTCCAATACCTATAATCCCGGTTGGAAGGATCATCCTAACTTTAGTTATGCAAACAAGCAAGCGGCGGCTCCTAATCCATATGCACAACAAGGTGGTTTCCAACAATCACGCTTCCAACCTCAACAACAAGGTGGTTCTCAACAATTCCAACCACAACAAGTCAAGGAGCGTGATTCTTTGAATGATGACAAGCTCAATGCGTTAATGCAAGGTGTGCAAGGTCTTACTTCTATGTTCCAACAAAGCCAACAAAAGACCGATTCGGCCATCAAGGATTTACAAACTCAAATGGGACAATTGGCAACCGATGTGAACTTATTGAAATCTCAAGCATCCACAAAACTTCCTTCACAACCATTTGTAAATCCAAGAGAGAATGTTAATGCGGTTACTCTAAGAAGTGGAAGACATGTGAAGGGTCCAAGTCATCATGAAGAAGCTATTGAAGAGGTAGTCAAAGACAAGGAGGAAGCCGCACCAAAGGAGAATTCAACACCAACCGACCAATCCAAGGAACCGGTTCCTACTTTCACTACTCCACCTCCTTTTCCTAGTTGTTTTGCTAAATCCAAGAAAGAAGCTCAAGACAAGGCACTCATGGATATTTTCAAGAAGGTCGAAATCAACATCCCATTCATTGAGGCCATCAAGACAATGCCACGGTATGCGAAGTTCATGAAGGAATTATGCACAAAGAAGGATAGGTTGCTTGATAATAAAATTACTAAAGTTGGTGAGAGTGCATCGGCTATGCTATTGAAGAAGATGCCTACAAAATGCACGGATCCCGGTGGTTTCACGGTGCCAATTACTATTGGTAAGAAAAGGTTTGAACATGCTTTACTTGATTTGGGAGCTTCCATTAGTGTGATGTCGGCCGAAATATATGACTCCTTGAATCTTGGACCTTTGAAAGAGACAAGAGTTATTATCCAATTAGCAAACAAGTCTAACATATATCCAAAGGGACTTGTAGAAGACGTGCTAGTGCAAGTAAATGAGCTTATTTTTCCGGTGGACTTCTTTGTGGTGGATATGGATAACAATGAGAACCGATCATCTACTTCTTTACTTCTTGGGAGGCCATTTATGAAGACCGCAAAGACGAAGATTGATGTTGATAAGGGTACACTCACTATGGAATTCGACAAGGAGATAATACACTTTAACATATTTGAAGCCATGCGCTACCCAAGTTATGTGCATTCCGTTTACTCCATTGATGTGGTTGATTCATTAGCGCAACAAATGGTGGAATTGAATCAAGAGGATGAACTTGATGTGGTGTTGCAAAAGAGCATTGAATTGGACATCCACGGCTTGTCTAACTTGGATGTTGAAATCTCCAAGGAGTTGGTGGAGATGTGTGGTGCCTTGGCGACATTACAAGAAGCTAAAAAGGGTAATGTTTCTTATATTTCTTTACCCGTGAATGATGAAATACTTGTACCATCTATTGTGAAGGTGCCCAAACTAGAATTGAAGCCACTTCCGGACCATTTGAAGTATGCTTTCTTGGGAGATGGAGATGAGCTTCCGGTGATTATTTCAAAGAACCTCACACCGGTACAAGAAGACCGTTTGCTTAGAGTCTTGAGAGAGCACAAAACGGCTATTGGGTGGACAATTGCGGACATCAAAGGCATTAGTCCATCCATGTGCATGCATAGGATTCTAATGGAAGAGAACGTGAAGCCGGTACGTGATGCTCAACGTAGGCTTAATCCTCCCATGATGGAGGTTGTGAAGAAAGAGATACTCAAATTGCTAAGTGTGGGGGTAATCTACCCAATTTCCGATAACAAGTGGGTTAGTCCGGTACAAGTGGTACCAAAGAAGTCCGGAGTTACGGTTGTTCGAAATCAAGACGATGAACTTGTTCCTACAAGAGTTCAAACCGGTTGGAGAGTGTGCATTGACTATAGAAAGCTTAATTCCGCAACCCGAAAGGATCACTTTCCTTTACCTTTCATTGATCAAATGTTGGAGCGGTTAGCGGGGCATTCTTATTATTGTTTCTTGGATGGTTATTCGGGATACAACCAAATTGTTATTGCAGGAGGACCAAGAGAAGACCACTTTCACTTGTCCGTTTGGAACGTTTGCATATAGACGGATGCCGTTTGGTCTTTGCAATGCGCCGGCTACTTTTCAAAGATGCATGGTAAGTATATTCTCGGATTATGTGGAGCGCATCATCGAGGTATTTATGGATGACTTTAGTGTTTATGGCAATTCTTTTGATGGTTGTTTAAACAACCTTGAACTAGTTCTTAAACGATGCATAGACACAAACCTTGTCCTTAATTGGGAGAAATGTCACTTTATGGTAAACCACGGCATAGTACTTGGTCACATTGTGTCCTCTCGAGGGCTCGAAGTGGACAAGTCAAAGATAGATTTAATAAGAAACTTACAATATCCCACTTCGGTGAGGGAGATCCGTTCTTTTCTTGGTCATGCAGGTTTCTATAGGCGGTTTATCAAGGATTTCTCCAAAATCTCCATGCCGATGTGCAAGTTATTACAAAAGGAGGTACCTTTTGACTTCAACAAGGAGTGCAAGGATGCTTTTGACAAATTAAAGGAAATGTTGACAAGTGCGCCAATTATCAAATCACCGGATTGGAATCTTCCATTTGAATTGATGTGTGATGCTAGTGATTATGCGGTTGGAGCCGTTTTGGGTCAAAGAGTGGACAAATTGTCCCATGTTATCTATTATGCATCTAGGACCCTTAATGATGCACAAATCAATTATTCTACCACGGAAAAGGAGTTATTGGCTATAGTTTTTGCGTTGGAAAAATTTCGATCATACTTGGTGGGTACAAAGGTTATTGTGTATTCCGATCATGCCGCACTAAGACACTTAATAAAGAAGAAAGAAGCTAAGCCAAGATTAATCCGGTGGATCTTATTGTTACAAGAGTTCGACATAGAAATTCGTGATAAGAAGGGTGTGGAGAATACCGTTGCGGATCATCTTAGTAGACTTGTTATGTCTCAAGAGGAACTTCCATTACATGACCGCTTTAGGACGAACAACTTTTCTCCATGGAAGAATCAACACCTTGGTATGCGGATATAGTGAATTACTTGGTGACAAGGAAAGTACCTAGTACAATGTCTAATTTCCAAAAGATGAAACTTAAGAAGGTAGCTAAGCAATATGTGTGGGATGAACCATACTTATGGAAATATGGCGTTGATCAAATAATGCGAAGGTGCGTACCTAACTCGAATTTCAATCCATCCTCTCCTTTTGCCACACTTTTGCTTGTGGTGGCCACTTTGGTTCTAAACGCACCGCTCTCAAAGTTCTCGAGAGTGGATTTTATTGGCCCACCTTGTTTGAAGATTCATATGTTTTTTGTAAATCGTGTGATAGATGTCAACGAACGGGCAATCTAGGTGCTCGAAATCAAATGCCACTCACACCAATTCTCGCCGTTGAGATTTTTGATGTGTGGGGTATCGATTTTATGGGCCCTTTTGTCAATTCGAATGGAAACTTTTATATACTTCTTGCCGTAGATTATGTTTGAAATGGGTGGAAGCTAGAGCCACCAAAACTAATGACTCTCAAGTTGTTTGTGATTTTGTAAGGGAAAACATATTCAATAGGCATGGTACACCAAGAGTGGTGATAAGCGATGGAGGCTCACATTTCAAGAAGGCTTTCCACGCTCTCCTCAAGAAGTACAACATAACACACAAAATTGGTACGCCTTACCATCCACAAACTAGTGGACAAGCGGAAATTTCAAATCGTGAGATCAAGTCCATTCTTGAGAAAACGGTGAATACCACGAGGAAAGATTGGAGCTTTAAGCTCAATGATGCACTTTGGGCGTATAGAACGGCGTATAAGACACCGATTGGTATGTCTCCATATCGGTTGGTTTATGGCAAGGCTTGTCATCTTTCGGTTGAACTTGAACATAAGGCTTATTGGGCGATAAAGAAATTCAACATGGAGTATGATGAAGTGGGGAAACAAAGGAAGTTACAACTAAATGAGCTAGAGGAGATACGTAATGATGCTTACGAGAGTGCCCGTATTTACAAGGAAAAGACCAAGCTTTTTCATGACAAGATGATTTCTCGTAAAAGCTTCATCGTGGGACAAAAAGTCCTTTTATATCATTCTCGCCTTAAACTATTTCCTGGAAAGTTAAGGTCCCGTTGGATTGGACCATATGTTGTTACTAATGTTTTTCCTCATGGTGCAGTTGAAATTACTAGTCTTAGAGACAATTCGGTTTCCAAAGTCAACGGCCATAGATTGAAGCCATACTATGAGAACATCGCTTATGTGAATGTGGATGAACTTTCATTTGGAGATGCACTCCCTCTGGAGGAGTAATGTGCAAGAGCTAAGTCGGGCCGTCGACTTTAAAACAAGCGCTTAATGGGAGGCAACCCATAGGTTTTGTATTTCTTATCCTTTTGCTTTTTGTTATTTCTTTTTCTTGTTCCATAACATGTTAAAATTTCCCACCTTGACTTTACTAGGACGATTCAATTACATTGAGGACAATGTAAGGTTTAAGTGTGGGGGAGTGGTTAAGCATGTATTTAAAAAAATTACAAAAAAATTAAAAAAATTTTGAAAAAAAAAAAAAAAGTTTTACATAAAACTTCAACTTTTAGAGATTTTAGAGTCACTAGCATACTTCTAGGTATGTTTACATAGAGATTTTGACCGACATAATTGAACTTGGAAATGTTAGAGAACTACATTCGGATTTCTTGTTTGTTAGAGTGTTAAATAATGGATTTAATCATGCTTAGGTGATGCGAATTTGGTGCGAGGAGAAATGCATTATTAGAGTTGTTGATCAATCATTAGTGGAGACTACCCGTATTCATATCATGTGAGGCACCGACCAGAAATTTTTCCATCTACTAAAGAGCTTTCTTTTGAGTGTGTGTCACCGTACGTTAATTCCGGGTAGAATGGTGAGCTACCCAACCTCCCACCAATAGAAGCACTACTCTTTGATCTCTTGAGTGCTAATTTAGTCAATCATAAGGGTGACGTCTATAGATGAAAGTTTCCTTCTTGTAGTTCGATTTGCAGTTAGCACCATTCTCTATCGACAACAACGGATCCATAGAAACACTCTCATCATCAACAAGGAGCGACATCAAAATCTACAAGGAAAGTTGGAAAAGTTCAAGGTTTACAAGCAACGGAACGAGAAAAAGAGCAAAATTGCATATTCAAGTAAAGCAACATACAAAGAGCAGATTTTTACATATATGTTGAAGACTTACAATACAATGAGGTAATTCTATATCCAAGTATGAAGACTTATTCATAAAAGCGAAGAAAATCAAAAGGTGAGAATTGTTGAAGTTTATGATTTCGAGACGATACAAGTTGTGAAGAATCAAGCGGTAAAATACTTCTCCCACGGCCATGGTTTATTTTTTGTTTTGTATTTTATTTCTCTTGTTTCAAAAAAAAAAAAAAAAAAAAAAAAAAAAAAAAAAAAAAAAAAAAAAAAACAAGAGAAATATTTGTTTTGTTTTTATTTATTTAATAAGCCGTGGGGAAGGAAAATTTATAAGGAAGTTTCAAGTGACAAGGTTTTAAGGTAAAAGAGTTATAAATTGTTAAGGATTTATGAAATTCGAGAGTTTATCACCAATAGTTGAAACCGAAGACGAAGACCAAGAAGATCAAGACGAGGAGCGGAAGACGTTTCTATTGGATGCCGTGAGAGTGGTGTTATCATAATTGGCGATCGGATGTGAAGGTGAGTAAGTAATCTCATCCTCGATAATAATGGTTGATTTCCTTTCGTAGAGATCGTCAGAAAAATGGTTTTTCAAAATGTTAAAAGATGTGGGTTTTTAAAAATATTTCGGAAGTTGTCCTTCCCACCATTCAACGTGTTGCAGGAATTCTCTCTTCATTCCTACCTGCACACATGTGAGAACCATAAAAAGCCGTCTTTTTGAGTGCAATTATCATAAAATCCTTTTTGGTGAGGCAGAAGTCGAGGCGAAATGCTTATTGATCGTTTCTCAAACACGCGTTCTCTCATTATGGTGTGGTTATTTCTCACTCAACATTTAAGATTGAGAATATGTTCTTTAGTATTTCTAACTTCTTATTACTAGCATGCAGAAACTCTATGTCCTCATAACTCTTTGGATGCTTGGGACGCTGGAACGTTTTGAAGTTGTGAGTTTTTAGTTTGATTTGCTCGAGGACTAGCAAAGTCTAAGTATGGGGGAATTTGATAGGGTGTAGAATACATCCTATTTACTATCTATTGTTTATGCTTTCTTTGCTATTTTTCTTGTAAATTATGTATTTTACGCTTGTTTTGAATTTTATAGTTACTTTGGAGTCACACGGAGGAAAAGAAGAAGAAATTACTCTATTTGAGCCAAAAGGGTAAAATTGTCATTTCATGGGCGAGCACTATCCGGAGCCGATCAAAGGTTAAGTGGTAACCTACAGAAGTGATAAAGGCACCAGGGCAGAAACTCAGGGCAACCAGTAGGGGTGGTACCTATACCTGGGATGTAACAATCCAACCTCGAACTACCCAACCCTAAATCGACATATTCATCTTTCTCAATCATTCGGTTTCATTACATTTCCTGAAAATGAGAAGGAAGAACAGCAGCCGTTTCTGATTGATTGAATTGACGTCGCCGAGAAGAAATTGGTTCTTCGCCGTTAATGGAGGAGAAAATGGGTGTCGCTGCTGATGAGTGAATCACAAAGAAGAAATTAGGGTTCCGATTTGAAGACGAAATCAGAGATGGGTTCTGGCGCTGTCGTTAGATGGGTTTTGATGGAAGAAGTTGGTGCTGCCATAGAAGATAAATATGAGACCGAGAAATTGAAAGTAAGGGAGACCAAATCGAGAGCCGAGAGAAGATGATTTAAGAAAATGGGTTCGATCTGTTGCTGGTCTTGAGATGAAATCAAGGTTTATGAGTTCAACAAAGCGAGATTGAAGATGGGTCAAACAAGGCAACAGAATCAAAGAAGATGAAGATGTAGCCGCTGTCAAATTAAAATGGGTTTCGATCTAAAGATGTTGCGGACAAGATGATGGATGCCGTAGCTGGTAGATAAGATGGCTGCTCTGATGCTTATGCTGTTGTTGTTCATTGTTGAAGACGATTGAATAAAGAGATCTGGTAAAGATGGAATTCAAGAGTCTCTGTGTGATGGGTTGTGAGAAGACAAGAAGGTCAGAGATGGAGTTTGTCTAGAGCCAGAGGCAAGGAGTCAGATGAAGCTGCTGCTGTTGCTTGATGGTTCTGTGAATGGAATTGTGGGAATGTTGCAGTGCAAGTTTGTAGGAGTATGGAACTCAGGGATTAGTGTGGTCTTGGCAGAAAGGTTGTTGCCAAGGGTATTTTGGGAGTGATAGCATAGCAAAGGCTGTGTCATGGTGGTTATGGAGCTGAAATGGGTGCTAAAGCTGGTACTCGTGCAGATACATGTGATGGGTTGGTTGGTGAAGCTAAATGATAGAAGTTGAGACTACAGTGACGAGGAGGAGATGGCTGAGCCTGTGATGCTGCTTTCGGCTGATGGTAATGTGTGCTGTCTTTGGTGGACTGTGATTGAGAGCGAGTGGCAATTTATGAAGCTCGAGTCTGGAGATAGATGAATGGGTGGTGCTGACACTAGCATGGAATGAATTGCTCAAATAGATGTATGCTAGGATTTGAACAGGGGATGGGAGTGAAGAGAGGCCGACTTTGGTAGGGAAAACAGAGAAAACAGCCAAGACTAAGCGGGTTCTACCTGCACCGGCGAGTTAACTCGATGCGATGTCCCGATCCATCCGATCCAGCTCGGCCCGAGTAAGACAAGTCGACCACCTAGGAGGCGACTCATAGCCGATTTCAGTGTCTAACTTCCCTCCTTTTGACCCAGTTGACTGACGGTTGACCCGTTTGACCGTTAGTCCTAACGGTGGACTGACGGAATATTCCGTCGAATATACCAGTGACGGTGAAATTTTCAGGTGGCCGGCGGTGACGGATTCCGGTCAAATTCCGGCCATAATACCAGTTTTCCGGCGAGCCAAAAATTCCAGAATTTTAAATGGACTTCTCTCATGGGTGTGAAGACTTGGACTAGGAATTGAATGGAGAATTTGGCTCAAATTTGGAAAGAGAAGATGAAGAGTTGAGAAAGGCTTGGATTTGGAAATTGAATTGCTAAAGGAAAAGGATTCTATTCCTTGGAAGATTTGGAGAATATTGAAGCCTATAAAGAGAAGTTTTCTACATCTTTTGACACACAACACTTGTGTTTTTGCTAGCTTTTAAAAATTCTTCTTTTTAATTATTTGTGTGAACTTTGAAAATTCTCCTTTTAATTATTATTTGTGTGAATTTCAAAAACATGAGTAGCTAATTTTCTTATTGATTGAGGATGAATTCCTAGTTCTTAATACATGGTTTGAGTTTTGTTTCAATTTTATCTTGAGATTTTTCACATGATTATCATTTGTTTTTACTAATAGGAATGTTTATTCATTCATGATTGATTGATAGATTGTTTAGAGTGCACGCTAAATTGATTTGTTAATTTGATCTAAAGCTAGTGAAAGTTAGGAGATAAGTAATCATTTCTTGACTCTTTACATAAGTAGCAAACACGAGACCTTGCGGAGGGATTCCGTGGAGCAATTGTGTGTGAAAACAACGTTAGCAAGTAGCCCTTGATCTAAGAGTCTAACTACTAATATTAACCTAATAAGTTCATAAATCTTAATGCGTTTATTTAAATTACATCTAGAGTGATATACTACTAGGTGGTTTGGTAAATAGAATCCGGTAGTCGAGAACTTCCGTATCCGGTGATACAAGGGATTTAGGGGTTTAGCACTGATCTAGCTGCTTTACCTACGGTTGGTGATAATTTGTGACTAATAACAAGTAGAAAAGAACATAACTTTAATTATTGTTTTGCAACGAAGAATGATTCCTTGATCTTGTCTCTCTTATTGATTTCAACTTTATCTTTTAATTGCTTTGTTTATTTTCTTTTGCTTTATACATCCCCTCCTTTTTGTGACAATTTTTACAACTAGAATCTCTTGCTCCTCGTGGGAACGAACTTGACTTCCATTATATTATTTTTAATTGAGTGGAAATAAGATATTAATTTGATTGCACCTACGACACGCATCAGCAGATCAAGATAGAAGAAGGCGAAATTTTATGTTGCAATTACAATCCGGGATCATACCAAAGTATTTAGAGCCATATGAAGTTGCGACTAAAAGATGGACATGGCGAGATCGACATTTTTACCAAGAAATGATGATGCATGATAATTTTAATCATGATTGTGTCTATTCCGATGAGTATTTTCAGCGACGATTCCGCATGGGCCGCAACTTGACGCAAAGGATTATTTCTGAGCTTTGTCAGGTACAACCTTTATTTAATTATCAGTATGATGCACGACATGTACGAGGCTTTAGTCCCGAGCAAAAGGTCACTGCGGCCCTCCGTATGCTATGTTACGGGGTACCAGCGGATGCCACAGATGATTACATACGTATTGGGAAAATAACCTCCTTTAGGTATCTCAAATTGTTTTACGAAACAATAGTCGAGCATTTTGGTCCAACCTTTTTAAGCAAGCCCGCTCAGGAATATGTTCAAAGAATAATTGCAGAAAACACCAAGAGGGGTTTTCCAGGAATGCTAGGTAGTCTTGACTGCATGCACTGGACATGGCATGCGTGTCCGATTGAATGGGAAGGCCAATATAAGGGTCATTATCCAAAACCAACTGTAATTTTGGAAGCTTCAGATACTTATGATTGTTGGTTTTGGCATGCCTTTTTTGGACTCCCGGGTTCAAATAACGATCTCAATGTTTTATATATGTCACCATTGTTTGAAGATCTTAAGAATGGGGTCGCGCCGCACTGTAATTTCACCATCAACGGTCATCACTACACTCAGGGTTATTATCTAGCAGACAAAATCTATCCAGAATGGTCAACTATGGCTCAAGCTTATAAACAAGTAGCTTTTGGACCGACGTCTTCGAAGGATATGAAGTACTTTAACACCCAACAAATGAAATGCAGAAAGGATATTGAACGTGCTTTTGGCATACTTAAAAGGAAGTTTACCATCGTAGCTGGGTCGGCACGCTTTTTTGATATTCAAGAAATGAACAAAATTATGCTGACTTGTATCATTCTACATAACATGGTCATTGAAGTAACAATGCGTGACCCAACCTGGACTAGTTTTCCAGATGAAGATTTAACCAAGAATCTTGAGGTGGAGCATGGGAGCCCGGCAAGAGAATATAGACTTTCCACTGACAGACTCCAAAACCGGGAAATCTATGGAAAACTATGACAATATTTAACCAAGCACCTTTGGGGTTTAAAAAGAGCAACAAACGATGCGCGGGGGCGAGGCAGAGGGAGAGGGAGATAGATGTTATTTTCAATTTAGTGTTATTTTCAATTTAGTATTGTTGTTTATTTTAATTAATATGTTTTTAAATTTAAAGTTATTTGTTTAAACGACTAAACTTAAAATTAAAATTGAGGCAATTATATTAAAAGTAATTTTAAATAAACAATTACAATTAAAAATTAAACTAAACTGAATTAAATTAAAAATTAAACTAAACTAAACTGAATTAAATTAAAAATTAAACTAAACTAAACAAGAATTAAAATCAGTTAGCAAGACTGTATTCATCTTCATTTTCTTCCGAGGCATCATCTTCGTCTTCTTCCACATTCACATACTAGCTAGTGTGTTGAGGGGGGCCTATGACGCCCCAACCTAATTACCTACTTAGCTAATGGGTTACAAACTAATAGAAGCATCAAATTTAGATTACCCATTTCAGGAATCATGATTATATAAACTAATCCTGATTCAAACCCAAACACTCTGATATTATATAAATGAAAATCTCTCGAGTGATATAAATATAATAATGTGTTGATTAAAATAAATTAACAAAGGATACACATAACACGAGATACACGATATCACTAACATTTAATAAAACTCTAAGCTTTGAGTACGGATATCTTCGCGCGCATCTTTTCTTCTGAACTGAAATTGAAGTGGGAACGAGTGAGCACATCATCCCAAAGCGTGCCCAATAGAAACAAATAACGTCCAAGTAATCACTAATATGCTTCTCAGTTCTAAAGAATGGTAATAAAACATGTCATCGTGCATAATATGCATAAGAATGATTTCCCCAAATACCTCGATATAATATTTCCTCATCTGGGTCTTAACGACATAAATTAGGTTATAAAATAAAAAGTAATAATATTTCGCTTTACGCGCTAGATAGCTATTATATGCACTTCCCGTGCTATGTATTTCCTCATCTGGGCTATAAGACTTAGCAAGGAGCTGTGGGGAGACCACAGTCACTCCTCGCGTGGATTTCACTCATACACACGTCAAATTATTCACTCAGCAATCAGCAAGCATCGTTATATAACATACATGAAAGAAAGGTCATTCTAATTCCACCTCCTCAGATATTGCGTACCATAATAACAATAACCGTGAAAGACCACCATCGGATGATCTACAAAAGTGAAACTGAAACGAACCAAAAATATGTCACTCAGACCTCGCCAAACTCATTGGAGAAAGCAAAAGCAGAATAACTCCAGACTTTAATAATAGCCCATCCACACGGAGTGCCATACAAACCATGATTCAAGAATCTACCTTCATAAGTCCCGAAGGTTTTGCAATCAAGCATAATATGCAAACGATTGGATTCTCACAAGAAATTGTAAAAGGTAATATTCCCCTATATAACGGTATTGCCTCATCTGGGCTATAATAAGCATAAAAATAGATATAACATTTGGAGAATCCACACAATGCATATTACACAACATACCCAATCATTTACACACAAATATGCTCATAAGAAGAAATGACTCATCATGCTCACATATAAAAAGGAACTTAATGATTACAAGAAGGTTACAGAGTTCCCACCTGTTTTGATGACAAGCCATGCATTACCTCGAGATCAACGATCCACTGGTTCATCTTTTAGATCGATCGTTGTTAATAAAGAGTAACTGTTAATCACACAAGTACTCTAAGAAGTTAGCCAAAAGGCTCACAAAGGATTCATAACATAATTTCATATAAGTCTCCAGTTATAGGCTAAGTCAAATAACTAATGGTTCTATTTCTATTAATGATTCTATAACCTTGCATTTAGTGTTCTAGACATAAATTAATATCTACTTACCCAAATAGGGTCAATTTGGGTATCATCGGAAATCCCTTGAAAAACACTACAATTTGAAGGAACCGAAAGCTAATTCAGACATTAAATGGTCCAAAAACTCAAATTAAGATTTATGGCTCTAAGCCCAAACCCATTGGGCCGGACCCGGCACGGCCCAGAAACCGAGCCAATAACCCATTTACTAACCCCAACGGGTCAACCCATGACCCGACCCATTAACCGGTTTAGACCCGAACAGGTCTGACTCACGAATCAGCTAAATCTGACTCAATGGAACGCTAAGTCAACTCACCTGACTCGGACTGACTCACTTAGTCAACCCACTTCATCTTCAAGCTCTGGCACCCTTGTAAACAACACGAGGGTCTAACTTAGGGGATCTATAAATCACTTGTTTCATAAAAAAATTAAGTGCTTATTGGCTCTATGGAAAGATAGCATCTCCCTCTATAACTTTATAGTTTTGCTCTGGAGCTAATTCCTTTCCTAACATACCTTATTTGATCCATAAAGACTTCTACTCGCCGCAATAACAAGTATTTTCCAGATTTCATATTCATCACCAAAATCATCCTAACTCACCCAATTTAACTCCAAATTGAACAAACTAAGTTCCTATAATTTGGTAATTCAATATATTACAATTCATAATAATAACTATGGCTTAAAACACACTATAAGGTATATCAAAATCAGAAATAAAACTAAACAATATTTATTGTAGTTGCAAGAAATCCTATACTACACCCCTCATAATAATCCACACAACTAAGACATTTGAAGATGAATAACAATGATTTTATTGATTAATTCCTTGAATGTTAACAAGATAAGATAGAAAAGAGCTAAAGAAATTACAATCACCACAAACTTTCTCTCTCCTAATGACTTGTCTAACACTCCCAAAAAGATCTCCCCCACAACAGGCTTATTCGACTCTTTATATAGGGTAGTACACAATGAATGACAGCTAAGATGTCCTTTATTTTCGGGAATGACTTGCGAAATATCGCAAGTGTACAAGTATACAATCTCGCGACACTCATAAACTTCGCTAGATCTTCACATCTTTCTCGTGCTTTGGCTGTCGTCATTCATTGCATCATTTATATTACTCTTCTGCGATGCCTTCGCGATGCTGTCGTTTACTTATCTCACGAGGTATTGTTGTTGCGATATTCTGATCCTATATCTTGCCTCTTATCATGTCTTCTCTGCGAAGAAGAGAATGTCATGAGAATTAGTATTTTAAAATGCCGCAACTTTTTATATTTATCATTAAGATCCCGTACTTCTACCACGAGAATTTATTACACATGTTTCTTCTTCCACTCTTTTCTTGACACGTCTCTTTCAACCGTTTTTTCTTGACCATTCACGTCCCCTCTCGCATTAAATGCATTAATCTTCTCGAGAATTCTTCTCTATATATAGATTTCTCACCCTCCTCTTCTTCTTTTTTACTTTCTCTTTGCAATTTTCTTGAGTTTTTCCTCCTCCACAATTCACGTTTATGCTTCTTTGTAAATCTTCCTTTTCTTCTTTCTCTTGATCTTCAATTCTCTAATCATTCCCATATTCTGAGAATGACTCCACCTGGTCGTAGATACGAAACCCTTTTAGATGAAACACAAAAGAATTTACAAGAGAAGGGTTTCACCTTGTCTACTATTCCCAATCAAGAATCTTCATCTATTCTTTAATCTCGCTAGGTCAAATCCTCGCAGGTCTTCCCATTCCTCTCTACAATCCCGAACTTCCCTTGTTCTATGAAATTCTTTCTCATGAGAAATTCTCGCGAGCTATTTATCAATTAAGTGGTGATTGCATCCGTCTAATGCTTGAATTCGCCAATCGTGGCGCTGGTAAGGGTCTCTATATATCGATAACGTCAAAGATCCTAAATTCGCAAACTTAGAGATAGTCATTGAAAAGTACACGGTAGAAAACTTTTTGAAAATTATGAAGTGATAAATATGAAGAATGATAAATCTCGCTGGGGTGCTCGATTGAAAAGAAAGGAGAACATTCCCGACGATAAGATACTCATGTTATATATTGATTGGCACTCTGGCAAGAACAATGTCCCTCGCTACAATAAGGATGAGAAGTGGTGTGTATTTCCGCTATTTTTGAACGGACCTTACATTTCAGGTTCCCATGTGCTCCCTGCAAATCTCGCAAATTATCAACCTTGGGTATTCAATTGGCCTGAGAAAGCAAAAGAGGTATACTTCCTAACTTTTACTTATTTTACAATCTTCACTTCCTCTTATATCTAATCTTGCGAATTTTTCAAATCATCAAATTGAGAAGGAGCTACAAAAGAAATCCAAAGGCGAGTACTGCGGCGATACTTCGTTCAATCACGGATGAAGTAAGAAATATTTTTCCTTATTATTTTTAACAATATTGTTGCCTCTGTTTCTTATCTTCATTCGTGTGCGAAGGTTGGCGTTGAAGAGAATGATATTTCTGAAGCTGCGAAGACTAAAGGCAAGGATAAGATTACTCTTCGCAATGATAAGTCTTCTGCTCCATCTTCTAAGAAGCGGAAAATCTGTTCCTCTTCTCACTCTAATTCCCAAACCGGCGAGAACTCTGATTAAGATAATGATGAGGTTGACACTTTTGTTGCGAAGGAGAATCATTCAGTCGAATCTGCTATGGCGCAACTGTCTAGTATTTTCTCTGATTCTATGAAAGTTTTGGGAGATGATCATTTTTCTGCTACATGCGAAGCTCTCGCAAATATCTGCGATGCCCCCCTTTCTAGCGGATAATGATTCTTTTCGTGGAGTTTCCAGGACAATGACTCCCAGTTTCTTAAATGCACTTAGTGCCTTGGTATTTTCATATTTATTTATTTCTTTGTGATTTCAATTATAAACCTTATCATAACAATTTCTTTACTTTCCTTTATAGTCTGGAAGAGCTTCCTTTGTTATTGCCTCAGATCTCGAGAAAAGGCGCAACAATCTCGAAAAGAAAAACCTTCAACTCAAGGAGAAGAACAAAGAACTAGAAGTTGAAGTTGCGATATCTCGCAAGAAGAGTGAAAATGAGACTGCTGCTCTTCGCGAAAGAATTCAACAACTGGAAACTGAATCTTCTACTCAGAAGAATAAAATTTCTACCCTTCAAAGTGCTAATCAACAACTTTATGGTACAAAACTCTTCTCTTTTCCTCGTTTTGATTTTGTCATTTATTTTTCTTTGCCTGACTTATCATTTTATGAGACATTTATAATCTTTACGAAGAAGCCATCTTCTCCATTCATTTCTGAGCCTATGGATAATGATGCTCTTCTTGCTCATCTCAAAGAATCTTTAAGTAGTTCGTCGATCAAAATTAACTCTCTATCAATAAATGAACTTCGAACCAAATTTCATCTCTTAGAAATTGAGCATAGATCTAGTTTAGGTTTAGCCAACCGATTTAAATGTTTATATCTTAGCTCCCACGAGAATAATAATGTAGGATCAGAATATCGCGACATCAATACTTCACGCGGTTAATAAAAGACGACGTTGCGAGGGAGTCGCAGGGAAGTAAAGTAAATGACGCAATGAATGACGACAGCCAGAACACGAGTAAGATATGAAAATATGGCGAAATTTAATAGTGTCGCGAGATTACATACTTGAACGCTTGCGATATGTCGCAAGCCATTCCCGAAAATAAAGGGGGCTTATTTGTCATCGGTGTATACTACCCTATATAAAGGGTTGAGTAAAGTTTGTTGAAAGAGGGTTCTTTTTTGAATTGTTAAGCAAATTTTGAGGAGAGAGAAAGTTTTAGAGTGATTGTAATTCTTTAACTCGTTTCTATTTCATATTGTAAAGATTCAAGTATTCAATCAATAGAAATCATAATCATTGATCTTAAAATGGCTTAATTGTGTATATTCTAGTGAGGGGTGTAGTGTAGGATTTCCTGCAACTACATAATGGCGCTAGAATGAGGGATTGAGTAGAGATCAACCTTGTGAATTGAAAGAATCGGGAGTAACAAGAAAGAAGTTTCGTATAATTTTCAACAACTTACTAAAATTGAGAAATGGCTAGAAGAAGGAATGCATCAGAACAACCAACAATTGTAAGAAGAAGCGGGAGATTAGCTGGAGAAAGGAGAAATAAAGTAGGTAAACCATCAAGAATAAACGCAAGAGATAGAGAAGAAGGTCAAATTCAACCACCTATTCAACTAGCACCGAATAGAGTAATAGATTATGATAGGGTGAGTGTGCAAACATGGAGGTCAGATTCTATGGAAGAAAGAGAAGAAGTGCAACAATTGATAAATAATGGACAAGAGGAGAGAAATCGAGAAGAGATGGGAGAAACAACTCATAGAAATGAAGAAGTCATGACATTAGAAGCATTGAGGCAAACAATACATGAAGAAAGGCGATTAGAAGCGGAAGAACGTGCAAATTTAACAAGGCAAAACCATGAGTTAAGAATGGAAAATATGAGGTTGCAAAATAGGAGGTCGAGAAGTAATACCAGGTCAAGATCAGGATCGGTTAGAGATGATATGAGGAGAATATTACCTGTAGAAAATGTTAATGAAGAAAATCTAGAAAGAGAGCCAAATCTCGATGAAGGATGTTGCGAAAGAAGGGAAATGGAATGTATTCCACGTCCTGAGATTTTACAGAATGTCCAAAATGACGGAAATCAAGGAAATGGGCTGCAGAATGGTCCAATTGATGAAGAAAATCAGGAAGAAGGAAGAAGAATACTGCATGGGAGAGAAACACAGAGGAAACAAAAGGAGATTGAAGATGACATCAAAAAGCATTATATTGAACAAGCGCGTCTAGCTTGCGAAAGGGAAAGATTAATAGTAGAAATGGAAGAACGGGAATTGGAGAAAGCAATTCGGCAGAACAATCATGACAATCGAGAAAGAAGGCGCGAGCAAAATCGCAACAATGAAAATATCAATGAAGAATATGAAAGAATACAAAGGAGAACTGATAGACAACCAAGAAGAGAAAATGATAGATACAATGGTGTGCGAATTCGTGAACGAGATGAAGGAGAAAGTCGCAGAGAAAGAAGAGAAGAAAATGTTGAACAAGAAAATCAAGGTAGACATGAACGCAAAAGGAGAGAGTTAGAGCTAAAAAGACCAATAAATTCGAATCCTGATGTAAACGAACAAATCTTAAGAGAGTTGGCAGAAATGAGGGGAATACTGAACAATAGAATGGGAGGAGGAAGAAGACAATTGGATGAGGCCATCGAAGAGGCTGCGAAAACCCCCTTTACACTAGAGGTGCATTTAGGAGGAATACCCCCAAAGTGCAATTTACCCGCATTAACCAGCATTTTTGATGGAACAACTTGCGCAATACAACACATCAAAGCATATGTGAGATGTATGCTACAGTGGGAAAATCATGACGCCATATTGTGCAAATATTTCGCATCAAGTTTAACGAGAAGCACTGAAATGGTTTGAGGGTTTACCAAGAAACACAATCACGTCATTCTACCATTTACAAGCTATATTCTTAGGGGCATATATAAGTAACAACTCCTCGCGACCAGGAATTGAAGATGTATTTGGGCTGAAACAAAGAGTCGGCGAAAGTTTAAGACACTTAACTGTGAGGTGGAAGACAATGTGTAGCGAAATGGCTGGACGAGTGGATGAAAGATATCTTATTTTATCATACATAAACGCTATGTTCGCAACCAATTTGTTATATATTCAAATCTTTAGAGTCAAGAATACAATTACAATGACTGAGTTGCGAGAACTTCAGGAGGAATATATAGCTCTAGAGGAAAGGCAAAACGAGATGGAATCATACCCAGTTGTGAATACAAATTCAAACGCTGCGAATGCAAGATTATTACCCAAGTTGATAAACACAGTAGCGAGCACTTCGCAAGGGCAACAATAAAAGATAATAGATGATGGACAGCCAAAGATAGTAGCTATGGGAAGCCGTGATTAGGAATAGTTTGAAAGAGAAAGGAACTACTACAACCGTGGCGGCAATAACAAAATTCAAAGACTTGATCATCCGCAAGAAACTTATGGAAGTCGAAGGCAGAATTATCATGGAGGGCAGCGAAGTCACAGAGTAGTGTGGGAGGAAATCAAAATGCCACCATTAAATACTAGTGTTGAAAAAATATGGGAAGCTATACTCTTGATGGAAAACATACCTGCACCATGGAACATGGGGAATGAGCCACCACCAAGTGATAGAAGTCACGAGTTCTGTTCTTACCACCGCTTTCATGGACACTTAACAAATGACTTCAGAAATATAAAAAGAATCATCCTCAGAATGATTGACCAAGGAAAGCTGAGTCATTTTCTAAAAAAAGTGAAGAGAAAGTTCAACCGTTACCACCACCGCCAGAAATGCACAGAACAAACTCAGCAAAGGGGAAAGAAACATTCGTAATAGAAGTTGGATCGAAAGCTAAAAATTTGTTTTGCAACTCCATTGTACATTCATACCGAACAATTGAAGATTTTCATGATAATGTTCTCAGTAGGGTTTTCGCGAGGATCTTGATAATAAAGAAGTGATGAACATCGCGAAGACATCGTGATTTAAAGAATGGCAAATGCAAATTATTTCTTTCACCGCAGAAGAGATTCTGAAGGTAGAGAGACATGATAGCCCATTGGTTGTAAAATTGGAAATTAATCCAAAACCTGTAGATGGCGAAGACGATAAAGCAGAGAATTCCTGGGCGATCAATAGAATCTTAATTGATACGGGGAGCTCAGTAAACATTCTTTTTTACCACACTTACAAGACTATGGGTGGGAAGGATGAAGAATTGATACCTTCGACGTATAAAATATATGGTTTCAATGGCACAGCGAATAAGCCTAAAGGAGAAGTTCATATGAGAATACCTTTGCAAAGATTATCAACTGAAATTTTGTTCTGTGTAGTCGATGTGGAGTCCCCTTATAATGCATTGTTCGGAAGGTCATGGTTGCACGAAATTTTGGGCGTAGCGTCGACTTATCATCAGTATATAAAGTTTCCTCATCCTAGCGGTGTTGGAATTATAAAGGGAGATTGGACGGAAGGACAAAAATGCTATGAGATTGATGTGGAGAGTTGCGAGGAGAGAGCTGCAAAAAGAAAGGGCTGGAAGCAAAATACAAAAGATGAACAAAGAAGAGAAAGGTTGATGGTGGATACCATAGATACAAGAGGTGAAGCGAAATTCTTGGGTCATCTCAATGGGTTCGAAACCACACGTTTCTCACGGATCATCATAGCGTACTTCCACATATCCACTCAGAGGAAGGTCTTTTCGTAATGGATGACCCTCGAAACCATGATCTGTTGATATACGGCGTAGATCCGGATGATTGATGGTGAACCATATTATACCATCAAGTTGAGGAGGACACATTTATACCGAATTCAAAGCTGGCTGCGCGCAGAAGTAGTTGTACCGCATAGACTCTGGGGCAATTATGGTAGGGTAAAAGAAAGCTTGAGAGCCGGAAAAACGCCTCAGTTGAAAGAGCAGGCTTGGGTCTTTTCGCTAAGAGACGGGAGTTTCAATAGAAGGCTGGATGCATAAGGGGTCTCCCGTCAGATTTACCAGTAGAATCGGTTAGTACTCGGCCTTATTCCCATATATTAGAGATACCCTCTATATTAAGTAGGCAACCCGATGAACGGCCTACGTGCCCTTTACGCCCAGTCATTCTGAAGAACACTCGCCCCCCCCCGTATTACCGCGGCTGCTGGCACGGAGTTAGCCGGGGCCACACATTGCGAAGCAAGTGCATGAAAACAATTGAAAATTATGATGGAAAGGAATCATTAAGAGATTTGAATGGTGCGAGGCGAGAGAGCGGGGAGGAGCAAAAAGTGTAAGAAATGAATAAACAATAATTGAAGAAGAAATACGCGAGAATCTCGCCATCAAGATGCATGAAAATATGATTGAAGAATTGAAAAACAAAAATGAATAAATAAAGCAAGATTGTGCGATAAGCTTGCAAACAAAATAACAAGAGAAAACCAAAAATGAATGATTTAATGAATTAACAAAAATGAAAGAGTGAGTGAATGGGACGAACCTTTATGGCGTACATCCTAGTTCGCGAATGATATTTCGCAAGAGGCAAATGTAAGACCTAAAGTGCGTCATATAAGGGGGTATCTCTTGACATGGCTCAGGGAAAAGGTTACACCGCTCCTGGACCTGAGTCATGGAGATTTGGGGACCATGAAAGCCTATCCAGGAGAGGTACCTTGGATTTCCAACTATATATATATAAGGTTATACCCTGGTTGGTCCTTGAGGGTCTCTTCCAAGGAGTCGAGTGTATGCTCAAGGCGCAGGGTACACGGTTGAGCCAAGAGTGCCTGGGGCATTTGAAGTGTCTCGGCCATTCTTGGCATATGTTGCACTCGGCCCGAAGAAAACTCCACTTAGGGTGCGGTCTCGTAACCATAAACCCTATAGGTATAAGGGATAAGAGGCTGCGAAAACAAGCTGGTTGTTGTTAAGAGCGGATGGGAGGAGCTAGTCTTGTATGGCCGATGTACGCCTCCTTGAAGGGAAACCGGGGAGATGATAAAGGCGGCACCCTCCATTAGGGGAGTGATAAGTGTCACAAGACGGCAATGTCATGGGGCTTTATATTCGCAAGAACATTTAGGCCTGTCATATTGTCGCAAATGAAATATCTCTGAGAGGCAAAAATACTAAAGAAATGATAAGACAAGATCAATGGGTCATTACATGAAAGTGTAAAGACGTCATGCGATCTTGTCGCAAGACGTCAATGTCATGGGATTTTATATTCGCAAGAATATTTAAACCTGTCATATTGATGCAAAAGGAGGGGTGGCAAAATAAGACCTTTACCTAGGAAGGCAAAATAAGACCACACAAAAACAATGATAATACAAGATCAATGGGTCATTACATGAAAATGTAAAGACGTCCTGCGATTTTGTCGCAATGATGAATTTCAACATAAATGATGATAAAATAAACACAAGAAATCGAGTAAGCAAACAAGCTTGCGAGTACGATTATATTTCTTCATTTATCGTGAAGAATCGAACAACGGCCGGTTAATGAAATTAAGAAGTATCATTACTTAAAGATTATCGACTTGATTTATATCATATGAAAATAAATAATAGAGGCAAGTATGGGAATGATTAGAATAAAAACTTGTTATTTATTTTCATATGATAAATTTACAATGAGAGATTACAAAATGGAAGGTTAAAAGGATAAATATACAAATATCACAAGAAGAGAAAGGAAAATGGAACAATCTAGAAACTTATTCTTCTTTATCAGATTCTTCTTCTTCGCTTACATCACTATCAGAGACATCTGAGCAAGGCATATTATCAGGAATTTCATCGAGAAGACAAGGATATGAAGAAAGAGGAATGTCGTGATCATTGCAAATCTGTTCAATAGTTTGGTTGCGAAAACGAACATCATCATTATTGAAATTCGCCACAGTAGTTTGTAGTTGCTTCTTAATCTTAGAATATTTGTCATTGCGAAGAGATAAGTCTTTTGCAAGTTGCGCTTTCTCAGATTCAAGTTCCTTGATTCTAGTTTGAAACCTCTTCTCAGATTCTGCGAACAAATGACAATGAGTTAGCGACTTAATATGATTTAAGTAAAAAAGAAGTGGAAAAATAATGAAGAATAGTAAAACAACCTTCTCTGTCAGAAATCATATCTTTAACCAAGGCATTATGCTCAGCATGAAGACTGACGTTAACACCTAAGTTATTTCTGGCATTATCTAAAACCTTCGCAGCCCAAGCGAATTCATCATCATTATTTATGACAAGAAGTGAACGAATTTGATTTTCTCGCTCATTAAGTATGGAATTTTGGTGAAGGGATTCATCTCGTTCAATTTGGACTTCAAGAATATTTTTTGGAATTTTGCTAATGCTTGTGCACCTTGATTAGCAATGCGATCCTTATCATCTATGAAATTTTGCTAATCTTTTTCCTTATAATACTATTACTCTCCTGGGAGTCAAGATATAAACGTTTAAATCGGTTGGATAAACCTAAACTAGATCTATGTTCAATTTCTAAAAGATGAAGTTTGGTTCGAATTTCATTTAATGAGAGAGAATTAGTCTTGTTTGAAGAACTACTTAAAGATTCATTGAGATGAGCGAGAAGAGCATCATCATCCATAGGTTCAGGGAATGAATGGAGAAGGATGGATTCGTCGAGAAAGATTATAAACGTCTGCGAAAATGATAAGTCGAGGCAAAGAAAAATAAATGACAAAGAAGAAATGAAGAAAAGAGAAGGGTGTAGATATTTTGTCTTTCCGAAAATGATTAGCACTTTGAAGTGTATATATTTTGTCTTTCTGGGAAGAAGACTCAACTCCCAATTGTTGAATTCTTTCGTCCTTCTTGCGAGATGTCGCAACTTCAATTTCTAGCTCTTTGATCTTCTCCTTAAGTTGAAGATTTTTCTTCTCAAGATTGTTGCGTCTTTTCTCGAGGTCTGAGGCAACGACAAAGGAAACTCTCCCAGACTATAAAGGAAAGTAAAGAAATTGTTAAGGTAAGGTTTATAATAGAAATCGCAAAGAAATAATGAAATATGAACATATCAAAGCACTGAGTGCGTTTAAGAGACTACGTGTCATTGTTCGGGAAACTATGCGAAAAGATTCATTATCCTCTAACAGGGGGGCATCGCAAATTTTAGCGAGAGCTTCGCAAGTAGCAGATAAATGATCATCACCCAATCCTTGCATAGAATCGGAGAAGACACTAGACAATTGCGCCATAAGCGAATAACCGAATGACTCTCCTTCGCGAGAGGAAGTACCAACCTCATTTTCATCTTCGTCAGAACTCTCGCTGGTTTAGGAACTAGAACGAGAAGAGTGATGGATTTTCCGTTTTTTAGAAGATGGAGCAGAAGATTTATCCTTGCGAAGAGTAATTTTATTCTTGCCCTTAACCTCCGCAGCTTCGGGAATGTCAATTTCTTCAATAACCTTCGCACACGAATGAAGATAAGAAACAGAGGCAACAATATTGTTAAAAATAATAAAAGAAAGTATTTCTTACTTCATCCGTGATTGATCGGAGTATCGCTAGAGTACTCTCCTTGGGACGTCTTTTATAACTCCTTTTCAATTTGGCAATCTGAAAATTTTACAAGTCTAGTAAATATGAGAGGAAGGAAATATCGCAAAGCAAACCTGAAATAGGAAGTATACCTCTTTTGCCTTCTCGGGCCACTTAAATTCCCAAGGACAATAGTTTGCGAGATTCGCAGGGAGTGTATGCGAACCTGCAAATATAAGGTCCACTCAAAAACAGAGGAACAACCCACTACTTCTCATCCTTGGAATACCTAGGAACGTTATTTTTGCCCGAGTGCCAGTCAATATCTTGCATGAGCAGCTTATCACTGGAAATATTATCTTTTCTCTTGAATCGAGCACCCCAGCGAGATTTATCATTTCTCATATTTATTACTTCATAATTTACAAAAAAGTTTTCCACAGTATATTTCTCAGCGTCTATTTCTAAATACGCGAATTTAGGATCTTTGACATCATCAGGATATAAAGATCCCTTGCCGGCGCCACGGTTGGCGAATTCAAGTATAAGACGGATGCAATCACCGCTTAGTTGATAAAGCGCTCGCGAGAATTTCTCGTGAGCAAGAATCTCATAGAAACTCGGGGTTGTAGAGAGGAATGGGAAGGCCTGCGAGGATTTGACCTAGCGAGACTATGATTTTTTGATCATCACACTGATGATCAGAAAACAACCTTGCAGAAAGTATAGATGAAGATTCTTGATCAGGAATGGTTGATAGGATGAAGCCCTTCTCTTGTAAATTCTTTTGAGCTTCATTAAAAAGGGGTTTTTATGTACGACCAAGTGAAGCTTTTTTTAGGGTATGGGAATGATTAGAAAATTGAAGATCAAGAAAAACAAAGAAGGGAAGATTCTGACAGAAATGCAAATTGCGGAGGAAGAGAAGTTGCGGAGGAAAATAAAAGAGAAGAAGAGAAGGGTGAGAAAACTATATATAGAGGGAAGAATCCTCGAGAAGACAAATGCATTTAATGCGAGATAGGACGTGAATGGTCAAGAATAAACGATTGAAAGAGACGTGTCAAGAAAGGAATGGAAGAAGAAACACTTGTAATAAATTCCGTACGGGAGTGAAAGCAGATAAAGATGAACAATTGCGAGATAAAGATGAACAATTGCGGCATTTTAAAATATTGGTTCTCATGACATTCTCTCCTTCGCAGAGAAGACATGAGAAGAGGCAAGATGTAGGATCAGATATCGCGACATCAATACTTCACGAGGTTAATAAAAGACGACGTTGCGAGAGAGTCGCAGGGAAGTAAAGTAAATGACGCAATGAATGACGACAGCCAGAACACGAGTAAGATATGAAAATATGGCAAAATTTAATAGTGTCGTGAGATTACATACTTGAACGCTGATAGGGTGTAGAATACATCCTATTTACTATTTATTGTTTATGCTTTCTTTTGCTATTTTTCTTGTAAATTATGTATTTTACGCTTGTTTTGAGTTTTGTAGCTACTTTGGAGTCACACGGAGGAAAAGAAGAAGAAATCACCCAATTTGAGCCAAAAGGGCAAACTTGTCATTTCATCAAGGGCGAAGACTATTTGGAGCCCGAGAGGTGGTTAAGGGGCTCTCATTCGGGGTACCCCTTATCAATCGGCGGTGGGTGTTACTAACACCAGGGTAGCCCTTATCCAGAGGATGGTTATCTTTGGATAGCACCCAAATGGGGTGCTCTTATGTTGGGCGTCTCCATCTCAAGTCATTACACAACCCTAGAATTCATCTCTTTTTCAATTATTGCTCTGAAAATTAGAACAAGCAGCAAAGCTGCTACTCTAGCACCTGAAACAACAAAATCAGATGAGGAGGTTGAGATTCGGAGAGAAATGGAAAATGTTGTTGCTTATTCAACACGGAAGAGACATCGGCTGCTTTGTTGGTCGAGTGATTAAAAGAGAGAATTTATGGAAACGATTTGAATCGAGAGAAGGCGAGGAAGATCGGGAGATTGATAATTAAGAGATGGGTTACGGCTTTTGAGTTCAAAGGAATTGGGGGTTTTGCTTTAGTTTCGGAATAATGAAAGAATGGGTAAGAATTGTTCAAATTGTTGATTGATTTTCATGGGTATGAGGATGAACTTCGGGACTCGGATAGAGATGGGTTTGACCGAGAAAAGAAGAAATTGATGATGAAATCTTGTTCTTTGTTGTTACCGATGAATCGGGAGATGGGCTCGACTTGATGTTTGAGAGATTGAAGTGCGGATGGTTGAAATTATGAGTTGAGCTGCTGCTATTTTGGGTCTGTGTATGAAGAAAATATGGTGGTAATGGTTGGTCTGAGTTCGATAGAAAAGAGAATCGGAGAATATGAGAGTGATGTTGTTCTGAGAGATGCATTGGTGGTTGTTGCCGGGAAAGGAGCTATATGTGTGATGGTGTTGGCGTTGAGATATAATGTAAAGATGAAGAATGGTGGCACGAGAAATGGGGATGTATTGACATGGTTCATTTGGCGGCAAGTGCACGAGATGGAAAAATTAGAGGTGATTCGAGGCGGTTCGGATAAGCGAAATGGGGGTTTGATGGAGTCTGGCTGGTCTTTGTGTAATGATGTTTCGAATCTTTGGGAGCGAGGCAAAGCAATGGACACAGAGTTATGTGTTCTGCGATCTTTGGAATTGCTGCTATATCCTTGAGATGCGAGGCCGGCGGTGAAATTGGTATTGATCATTTGCGGGAGCAGGTGAGAATGTAGAGAATGAGAAGTGATTGCAATGCATGATATCATCTAATAAGTGGTATAGACTGTGTGCTTATGAGTCGGGTATTGGTAGAGGAAACATGGCACAGGGAAGAGTCGAAGTTGGAATCCAGAAGGCTGCAGACCGGGTCCGTATTTGATGTAGCTAATAGAGAAATTGTTGTGTGTCGGGGAGATGGGGTCTGTGGATGGAAATGGTAAATGAATGAGGCTGTAGTGCAGCCATTGAAAGGGCTTAGCGGTGGCCGTATGTCGATTTGCGGGATAAACTAAGAAGATGAATAGAGCGGTTGTAATGGTTTCAAGAACCGGTTGTGCGGTGGTGATGGAAGACTCAGATTTAGAACTCAAACGAGCTGGAGTCTTAGTCCTGAGGTGTTGTGGTAGGCCTCTAAAGGTGTTTATATTTATGACCTACATGTTATAATCCGCAAGTGCACGGCGTCTATCGGAGACGCGGCAAGTACGGGTCGATCCCACAAGGACTTGTGGTGCTCTGATATTGATCTAAGGCTGCTTCATCTGAGTGACAAGTAACAACATGATTGTAACATATATTTTTGTTGCCGTTACGGCTGATTTTTAGTTGTGATCCTAAGCTAAGGTAAAAGACAGAGATAAAGGTATGTTTGGGTTATCAATTCCACCACTAAATTCCTAGTATGTGCTTTCAACTAAGTTAAAAGTCTTGTTCCTATAGTAGCTAAGGGCAGTGTGTCAATTCTGCCACTTAACTAAGGGGTTTCACCATGTAAAACTTCAAATAACAGCTGAGGGTACTAACCCAGAGCATTAGTTATCTAATCAAGTATAACTAATCAAAGGAATTAGCATTTACTAATTGAAACAAGAGCTGAATCACTCTCAGCTCAGTGTTAACCTAACTACAGTGCATCCATGGCTTTGGTATGCACTGTGAGAGCAAAGAGTTGAAGTGATAAAATTGAAGTTATCTAATAATATTGAGCATACAAGAACATTTCAACTGAGTTTAATCACAACTGTGAATTAGGGTTTCATCTCAAACCCTCACACTAAATTAAAACACAAAAATAACAGAAATTAAATCTATTGACTGCCCTGGCTAATCCAGGCGTGTCTTCTACACTCATCCTTCACTGATATTTATACATGCACAGCAAACCCTAAAATTCCCAAACCCTAATTCATTAAAAATTGAAATTAATTGAAAAGTAAATCGAACCCATACTCTCTGAATCGTGTTCCCTTCTTGTCACGTCGTCCCTGATAGCTTTGCTTGTGATGTTGGTGGAAACCCTAACTTCTAGTTATCTCTAAATTAGCTTCTAGAGTTGGTAGAAGCTAAGAAATAGATAACTCGAGGTAGAGAAGGGTAGCAGGAAGGTGCCGCTGTTGCAGTTGTCGGTTGATGATGATGGAGGCGGTGAGGGCGGCTCTGTCAGGGGTGGAGATGGTGGTGGACTGGGTTTTGCAGAGGTGAGAGCGACGGGAGAGGGGAAGAAAGAGAAAGAAAGAGAAGAGAATGGGATGGTCGACTAGGGTATAGGGGTATGGGTGCTTCGCTGTGAGGCAGGTGCATCAGAGGTTTGATGGGAGTGCCTCAGCGAGCGTAGGATTTAGCTGGGAAGATCTGAACGGACGAGAATGGTAGCCGGTCTCGGTGTGATCTGGTGTTGTACGGGATCATCGAGAGATAGATGTAAGCGATGGAGCGACCGTTGGATGTAGCCAGGCGAGATCTTGACGGCTCAGAGTGAGCGGGCTCGGATCCGGGTCGTGGATAGCTCTAGCCCATGTCTTCCTTGTTGGGTTGCAACTGATTCGCGCGCGGGCTTTGGCTATCTGCTCCATAGATGCTCGACTCCAATTCATCGCTCTTTTGGCTCCTCAGATTCTCAGGACTTTATTTAGTACCTAAAAATACAAAATTAATTAAAACAAATATTTATTCTTGAAAACAAAGAAAACACAGAATGCGGGATAATATCGATTCTTGAGCACAAAAGATGAGTAAAATGCCAATAAAAAGGTGTATAAATATGCACTATTTGGCACTCATCAAATACCCCCAAACCCGAATTTTACTTGTCCTCAAGTGAAACAGAAATGAAGAAATCCTAACTATACCACCGTTGTAGGTCTCTCGAATGCATTTAGCGTATGCACTAAGCCTTTAAACCCCTAGGTGTCCCTAGTGGACGAGTTGTAGTCTCGTGAGGGTTTACCAGAGGTGTACCCACAAAACCTTCTCCAACTTCAGAGTGTAAAAGAGTCTCAAGCCTCCAAGAAGCTATGAGGACATAGAGTTTCGCATGCTAGTAGCAGAAGTTAGAACTATCAAAGAACGCATTCTCATCCTTAAGTCTTTGAGCGAGAAGTAACCATACCATATGAAAGAATTCGGATTCGATTGTGATCATAAGTCTCAACTTCTGCCTCACCATTAGGGTTTTATGATAATTGCACTCAAAAAGATCGCTTTTTAGTCTCTCACGTGTGCAGGCAGGAGTAAAGAGAGAAATCTTGCACACGTTGTAGGTAAGAAGGATAACCTTCCGAAATAAAACTGGAGACTCCACGAAGTGTGGACAAAAAGAATCTTTTTCGATGATCTCTAAGAAAGGAAATCAACCATTAGCAAGGATGGGAGTACTCACTCACTTCTCACCCGATCGGCAATTAATATCACTCTCTCATAAGAAACCATAGAAACGTCTTCAATCTTCGGTCTTCGGTCTTCATTTGTTGATGACGAACTTCTAAACTTCTCAAAACTTGACAATTTTTGACTTTTCTACTCAAATTCCTTGTTGTTTGGATTTTCTTTTTAAATTCTTCTTTACCATGGTGGTAGCAAAAATAAACTACAATATTTTTTGATTTTTTGATTTTTTTTTTTTTTTTTTTTTTTAATAAGTGAAAATAAAAATACAAATACAAATAGTGAAACAACTAACTCCATGGACAAAGGACTTTATCACTCAATTTTTCCACAACTTGTATTGTCTTGATTTTATAAATTTTATTAATTCTCATCCTATTTTCTTTTCTTTTCGCACATAAACCTTGGACTATATCAATTTTTCTTTCAATATTCCGATTCGCTCCTCAGGTTCTTGACGATGATGTGTTTCTATGGGTCTTGCTGATTGAGAGAGAGAGATGCTAGCGTAAATCGGTATTTAGAAGGAGTTTTCATCTTTAGACGTCACCCTCATGATTGACAAAAACTAGCACTCAAGAGATCAAAAGTAGTGCTTTGAAAATGGTGCGAAGTTGGGTAGCTCACCATTCCTACCCGGAATTTACGTAAGGTGACACACACTCTAACAGCTTTTCTAGAAAGTTGCAAAAAAAATTGAAGGTTGGTGCCTCACTTGATGTAAAATGGGTAGTCTCCACTATGGGTGATCACAATTCTACTACCGAATATCTAAACAGCACCTAGTTAAGCCCTCCGGTATGGTTAAATCCAACTTTAACGCTCTAATCAACTAAGAAACCCGATTGTGTTCTCCGGTACTTCCAATTTCTGTTATTTCGGTCCGGAATCTCTATGTAAACATAGCTAAAAGCATGCTAGTGACTCTAAAATCTCTAAAGTTGGAGGTTTTACAAAAAGAGTTTTGAATTTTTTTTTTTTTTTTTTTTTGAAAATAAAAGGTAAAATAAAAGACTAAAAACTCTAAATGCACCCCCAAACCTAAATCAAACATTGTCCTCAATGTGTCACGAGATAGGAAAAATTTAAACGATCACGTACCACGAGAACTATGCTTGATAAGATAAAAGGGAAGAGATTACCAGGTATGTCGGCGGGGAGCAAGGTTGAGCTTCATTCGTCAAGGCTAGAATCCAATATTCTCAACGGAGATCATATCGGATTAGCATAATATATGTGCAAGAAGACTCAACCGAATCAAGAAAAGAAAAATTTTAACAAGTCCTACCGGATATATACAATGAAAATTCACCATAAACTAACGAGTCTAAAGAGTTGAGGATCAACCCAAAAGACGATATGTACACACATTAACAGCCTACAAATATAATATGAGAGTGCACGTAAGACTTTGTGTATGTGAATGAGTTTCCCCAAACCTAAACTTATGAATGGGTGTGTTTGAAAGCACAAAATCTTGCAATTTTAAAGGTACATCATGCAAAAGGTCTAACTCAAAATGAGTTTTGCTAATTACTGAGGCAGACATACACATTCCAACTGTGGCTCCTTAAGAGTATTATACTTTGATGCAAAATAGTCCAAGAGGACTTGGGAAGCACAAAGCTCTAGGCCTAAGTTAGGCATTTTCGAGAAAAGTTGGTTTTGCAATTTTGTGACAAACTACACCTAGGTTGGGTGAAGGAGTTTCAATTTGTGACTCGGGAGAGAGGTTAGGTACATCTAAGTTATTTTCATGTATAAAATCATTTACACCGTCACACTCTTTCCTAAGGTCGAGTGGGTAAATCATGGTCTTTTTCAGAACAATGGCACAGGTTCCACATCAATATCACATGCATGAATATCGAAGAAGCATCATTCATAGGGTTCACGGGAGAGACACTTAATGTCGCTGAACCTAAAAATTCTATTACATTTTCAAAATACACATGCTCTTCATATTCATCATCATCATCATCATCATAGCAAAAATCCATCTCTCCATTCAAAATTGTAGTATTTTTAGTGTACTCATCTACCTCTAGATTAGGTTCATATTCAATGTTAGTTGCATGAGTAAGACTAGAAACACTATTTTCAATCCTATCATTTTTTAACTCAATCAGGTTCCTTTGAAGAATCATCTTGAGTTGTTCCATTGAAGGAGAGTCTTCACTAGTGGGTATGCATTCCTCATATGGATATTCAATGTATGGTTGTGCATGAGGTTCACTAGAGAAGGGAAATTCGAGACATGTTGCTATATGGATGGTCATGCATTGCATTCATTTCAAGCCTAGCATTTAGCTCCATGAGTGTATCCATTGTTGATTGCAAACTAGGAGTTGGGGGAGTATAAAATTGTTCATCTCCCCACTGTGGTGAATGATGCATGTGTGCAGGTTGATTATGGTCCCAATAGTCACTTCTTGGATTATCATGGTTTTCCCTAGGACCGCCTAAAATCATGCAAAATATAACAAGACTCAGCGAGGTGGTCTAAGCCACCACATAAGGTGCAAGCATGCATTTCATATTGTCTAGGGGGATTAGATTTGTGAGATCGCTCATGTGATTGCCTTTCTAAGCCGAGATAGTCGAGCTTCTAATTGATCTAGAAGTGATGACCGGGTATGAGGAGAGTGTTCATTCTCAACTTTGTGATGGATGATACATGTGCTCATAGTGATTAGGGTATGTGAGGTCAGGGCCCTGAGAGGGCGCATAAAATTCCCTAAAATCACTATGGTATGTGGGGGGTTCATCCTGTGAAGCGTGCCCGTAAGCACGCTCTCTAAGGGATTTGTTTCCATCCCCAGATGCGGACCAAAATCCTGACATGGTCTAGCTCTCAAATTGAACTCAAAGCCCAGTGAAGTGGACTAAGTTTGGTTTATTGGGTTTGTGGTTTGTTGGGAAAGTTTGGTTTATGTGGGCTTGTTTGGTTTAAATGGGTTCATTTTTGTTTTTGTAAACTTTGGTTTAAGTGGGAAAGCTTTGTTTGTTGCAAAGTGTGTAGCCCAGAAGTGGATTGAGCCCAGTTTACAGTTTGGTTTGGCAGCCCAGGTTAGGTTCTGTTAGCCCATGTTTTGTGAACTGCACAGCCCAGATGTCTAGCTTATGTGGGCTGGAGGTTGTGTGGTTGCAGCCCAAGTGGTTGTGCAAAGCCTAGGTTGAGTTAGCCCGATGTCTTGTGGGCTTTGTTTGTGTAGACAGCCCACAAACTCAGGTTACGTGGGCTTCAGATTTGGTTTAAGCCCAGCAGTGTGGCTTATGTTAGCCCAGATTCAGTTAGCCCAGCTGATGTTTAGCCCAACAGTGTGGGTTCTAGTTTGGTTTATGTGGGCTCAGCTGAAGTGGTCAGTCAGCCCAGCAGTGAAGGCTAAGTGAGGTGGCCTGAAGGTTGGTTATGTGGGCTTTGTTTGGGTACAGAGCCCGAGGTTTAGTGAATGTACGAGCCACACAAAAATGCTCGAGCCCACAAGGCAAAGCAACACAGAAGACAAATGCCCAGGGGTTTGCGGCCAAAGCTCGGGGCTAGCAAGGCAAAGCAACACGAGAAGACAAATGCACCGATGCACAAGAATATGCTCGGGTGCACGGTTGGCTAGGTCGATGGTTCGGCAAGTCGGCAACAACCAATGCTAGCACTGGCCAGCAAGTTCGGTGGGGTCAATTGAGCTCAAACTCAGAGAGCATGCACAAGTTATCTTGGCTCAGGGCTAGGTTATGTGGGTTGCTGCTCAAGCTCACGCCTGTGGGCGATGCTTGGCGGGGTCTTACACAGCACACGGAGTCACAAAGATACAATAAAGATTGGCAGCTCACACAGCTCAAGCACAAGGTTATGTGCTAAGATTAATCAGGCCAAGTTGCAACAAAGCCCCACAGCTTCAGGGGGCTGGGGGGGTTGCACAGGTTAATGCTCAGGTCAACAAAGCTCAGCAGGGTTCAGGCAGGCAATAAAAATTACAGTTCAGGGTCAGGGTTATCAGCCGACAAGCCAAGCTTGCACCTTACACACACCACAAGACAAGCCAAGATTCACAAATGCACAGTTTTGGCTAACCTCAAGTCTAGAGTTTTTCCCTTGCCTTCCTTCCTTTGGCTTGCACAGCAGCAGCTCAAGCAGCAGCCAAGTAGCAACACAGGTAGCACCTGTTGGCTCAACAAAAGAGATTTAGTTCTCTATAATTACACAGTAAGCAACAGAACTACAATGACAGAGCTAAGCACTCAGAGCTCAATGTCAAACTCAGTTCTCAGTGCGACAGGATATGCACTGAGAGTATCTTGGACTGAAAGGGATCAAGAGTTACAAGGTAGCACTAAGATACAGGGCTGCTTAGTCTCCTTGTAAACTAATGACAAAGCTCCAGCTGAGCTAAAAGTTACAGGGCTAGTGATGACTACAAGTTATACTAAGACATGGTGAAGATTAAAAAAAAAAAAAATGCTAAGTTATGAAATAGAAGCTAAGTTACACTAATATGCTAAATTATACTAAATTATGCAGGGATAATGCACAAAAACAATGCTAATAACAATACACAAGGAAGCAAAGTTAAACTAAATTATGCAGGGATACTACACTAACACAGGGCTAATGATAACAGGGCAATAACAGGGCTAATTAAACTAAATTATACTAAAACATAACAAAAAGGAAAACACAGAGCAACTATGTACAAGGTGAAATGAAAACAGCTAAACAAAGAATGAAAGACTAAAAACAATGCGGAGAGCAACAATGCAAAGCAAAGGACTAAAAGCTAAGACAAGGTAAATATGTACAGGGTTAAAAACAGCAAAATGTGAATATGTACAGGGATGATTTGCAACTCAGCGAAGCAAGCAAAAGATCACAGGCACGCGCCAAGTCCCCGGCAGCGGCGCCAAAAACTTGGTAGGCCTCTAAAGGTGTTTATATTTATGACCTACATGTTATAATCCGCAAGTGCACGGCGTCTATCGGAGACGCGGCAAGTACGGGTCGATCCCACAAGGACTTGTGGTGCTCTGATATTGATCTAAGGCTGCTTCAACTGAGTGACAAGTAACAACAGATTGTAACATATATTTTTGTTGCCGATACGGCTGATTTTTAGTTGTGATCCTAAGCTAAGGTAAAAGACAGAGATAAAGGTATGTTTGGGTTATCAATTCCACCACTAAATTCCTAGTATGTGCTTTCAACTAAGTTAAAAGTCTTGTTCCTATAGTAGCTAAGGGCAGTGTGTCAATTCTGCCACTTAACTAAGGGGTTTCACCATGTAAAACTTCAAATAACAGCTGAGGGTACTAACCCAGAGCATTAGTTATCTAATCAAGTATAACTAATCAAAGAAATTAGCATTTACTAATTGAAACAAGAGCTGAATCACTCTCACCTCAGTGTTAACCTAACTACAGTGCATCCATGGCTTTGGTATGCACTGTGAGAGCAAAGAGTTGAAGTGATAAAATTGAAGTTATCTAATAATATTGAGCATACAAGAACATTTCAACTGAGTTTAATCACAACTGTGAATTAGGGTTTCATCTCAAACCCTCACACTAAATTAAAACACAAAAATAACAGAAATTAAATCTATTGACTGCCCTTGCTAATCCAGGCGTGTCTTCTACACTCATCCTTCACTGATATTTATACATGCACAGCAAACCCTAAAATTCCCAAACCCTAATTCATTAAAAATTGAAATTAATTGAAAAGTAAATCGAACCCATACTCTCTGAATCGTGTTCCCTTCTTGTCACGTCGTCCCTGATAGCTTTGCTTGTGATGTTGGTGGAAACCCTAACTTCTAGTTATCTCTAAATTAGCTTCTAGAGTTGGTAGAAGCTAAGAAATAGATAACTCGAGGTAGAGAAGGGTAGCAGGAAGGTGCCGCTGTTGCAGTTGTCGGTTGATGATGATGGAGGCGGTGAGGGCGGCTCTGTCAGGGGTGGAGATGGTGGTGGACTGGGTTTTGCAGAGGTGAGAGCGACGGGAGAGGAGAAGAAAGAGAAAGAAAGAGAAGAGAATGGGATGGTCGACTAGGGTATAGGGGTATGGGTGCCATTTGTGAGGCGGGTGCATCGAGGTTTGATGGGAGTGCCTCGAGCGTAGGATTTAGCTGGGAAGATCGAACGGACGAGAATGGTAGCCGGTCTCGGTGTGATGCGGTGTTGTACGGGATCATCGAGAGATAGATGTAAGCGATGGAGCGACCGTTGGATGTAGCCAGGCGAGATCTTGACGGCTCAGAGTGAGCGGGCTCGGATCCGGGTCGTGGATAGCTCTAGCCCATGTCTTCCTTGTTGGGTTGCAACTGATTCGCGCGCGGGCTTTGGCTATCTGCTCCATAGATGCTCGACTCCAATTCATCGCTCTTTTGGCTCCTCAGATTCTCCGGACTTTATTTAGTACCTAAAAATACAAAATTAATTAAAACAAATATTTATTCTTGAAAACAAAGAAAACACGTAAAACTGGGATAATATCCGATTCTTGAGCACAAAAGATGAGTAAAATGCCAATAAAAAGGTGTATAAATATGCACTATTTGGCACTCATCAAATACCCCCAAACCCGAATTTTACTTGTCCTCAAGTGAAACAGAAATGAAGAAATCCTAACTATACCTTTGTCGTAGGTCTCTCGAATGCATTTAGCGTATGCACTAAGCCTTTAAACCCCTAGGTGTCCCTAGTGGACGAGTTGTAGTCTCGTGAGGGTTTACCGAGAGGTGTACCCACAAAACCTTCTCCAACTTCAGAGTGTAAAAGAGTCTCAAGCCTCCAAGAAGCTATGAGGACATAGAGTTTCGCATGCTAGTAACGAAGTTAGAACTATCAAAGAACGCATTCTCATCCTTAAGTGCCGAGCGAGAAGTAACCATACCATATGAAAGAATTCGGATTCGATTGTGATCATAAGTCTCAACTTCGCCTCACCATTAGGGTTTTATGATAATTGCACTCAAAAAGATCGCTTTTTAGTCTCTCATGTGTGCAAGGCGGGAGTAAAGAGAGAAATCTTGCACACGTTGTAGGTAAGAAGGATAACCTTCCGAAATAAAACTGGAGACTCCACGAAGTGTGGACAAAAAGAATCTTTTTCCGATGATCTCTAAGAAAGGAAATCAACCATTAGCAAGGATGGGAGTACTCACTCACTTCTCACCCGATCGGCAATTAATATCACTCTCTCATAAGAAACCATAGAAACGTCTTCAATCTTCGGTCTTCGGTCTTCATTTGTTGATGACGAACTTCTAAACTTCTCAAAACTTGACAATTTTTGACTTTTCTACTCAAATTCCTTGTTGTTTGGATTTTTCTTTTTAAATTCTTCTTTACCATGGTGGTAGCAAAAATAAACTACAATATTTTTTGATTTTTTGATTTTTTTTTTTTTTTTTTTTTTTTTTTTTTAATAAGTGAAAATAAAAATACAAATACAAATAGTGAAACAACTAACTCCATGGACAAAGGACTTTATCACTCAATTTTTCCACAACTTGTATTGTCTTGATTTTATAAATTTTATTAATTCTCATCCTATTTTCTTTTCTTTTCTGCACATAAACCTTGGACTATATCAATTTTTCTTTCAATATTCGATTCTGCTCCGGTTCGACGATGATGTGTTTCTATGGGTCTTGCTGATTGAGAGAGAGAGAGATGCTAACAGTAAATCGGTATTTAGAAGGAGTTTTCATCTTTAGACGTCACCCTCATGATTGACAAAAACTAGCACTCAAGAGATCAAAAGTAGTGCTGAAAATGGTGCGAAGTTGGGTAGCTCACCATTCCTACCCGGAATTTACGTAAGGTGACACACACTCTAACAGCTTTTCTAGAAAGTTGCAAAAATTGAAGGTTGGTGCCTCACTTGATGTAAAATGGGTAGTCTCCACTATGGGTGATCACAATTCTACTACCGAATATCTAAACAAAGACCTAATTCGCCCTCCCAGGTATGGTTAAATCCAACTTTAACGCTCTAATCAACTAAGAAACCCGATTGTGTTCTCCGGTACTTCCAATTTCTGTTATTTCGGTCAGAATCTCTATGTAAACATAGCTAAAAGCATGCTAGTGACTCTAAAATCTCTAAAGTTGGAGGTTTTACAAAAAGAGTTTTGAATTTTTTTTTTTTTTTTTTTTTTTGAAAATAAAAGGTAAAATAAAAGACTAAAAACTCTAAATGCACCCCCAAACCTAAATCAAACATTGTCCTCAATGTGTCACAGATAGGAAAAATTTAAACAGTCACGTACCACGAGAACTATGCGATAAGATAAAAGGGAAGAGATTACCTGGTATGTCGGCGGGAGCAAGGTTGAGCTTCATTCGTCAAGGCTAGAATCCAATATTCTCAACGGAGATCATATCGGATTAGCATAATATATGTGCAAGAAGACTCAACCGAATCAAGAAAAGAAAAATTTTAACAAGTCCTACTGGATATATACAATGAAAATTCACCATAAACTAACGGTCTAAAGAGTTGAGGATCAACCCAAAAGACGATATGTACACACATTAACAGACCTACAAATATAATATGAGAGTGCACGTAAGATCGTGTATGTGAATGAGTTTCCCCCAAACCTAAACTTATGAATGGGTGTGTTTGAAAGCACAAAATCTTGCAATTTTAAAGGTACATCATGCAAAAGGTCTAACTCAAAATGAGTTTTGCTAATTCTGAGCGTACATACACATTCCAACCGTGGCTCCTTAAGAGTGTTATACTTTGATGCAAAATAGTCCAAGAGGACTTGGGAAGCACAAAGCTCTAGGCCTAAGTTAGGCATTTTCAGAAAAGTTGGTTTTGCAATTTTGTGACAAACTACACCTAGGTTGGGTGAAGGAGTTTCAATTTGTGACTCAGGAGAGAGGTTAGGTACATCTAAGTTATTTTCATGTATAAAATAGCTTATGGCCAGTGCAAATGGCTTATGGCCTGGCAACTCAGCCCAGTCAGCTAGAGAAATAGCTGACTCTGATTCTGACTTGCACTGAGTTGACTCAGTGACACTTGACTCGGTATGACTTTGACGAGTTGACTTAGTTGACTCAGTTGACTTAGTTGACTCAGTTGACCGGGTGGATTTTGCCGGTCACCTGAGGTACTTTCCGGTGCCGGATTCCGGCCAAATTCCGGCCATAATACCAGTTTTCCGGCGACCAAAATTCCAGACTTTTCTATGGGTTTGAAGACTTGGATGGAGAATTGGGCTCAAATTTGGAAAGAGAATGTGGAAGAGTTGAGAAAGGCTTGGTTTTGGAAATTGAATTGCTAAAGGAAAAGGATTCTATTCCTTGGAAGATTTGGAGAATATTGAAGCCTATAAATAGAGAAGTTTTCTACACCTCTCTACACACACCTCTCTACACATATATCTCTACACACACAACACTTTTCTTTTCTTATTCTTTGTGTGAACTCTTTAGCATGAGTAGCTAATTTTATTATTGATTGAGGATGAATTCCTAGTTCTTAATATATGATTTGAGTTTTGTTTCAATTCTATCTTGAGGTTTTTCACATAATTATCGTTTGTTTTTACTAATAGGAATGATCTTAATGACATTCATGATTGATTGATAGATTGTTTGGGTGGCCAACTAAATTGATTTGTTAATTTGATCTAAAGCTAGTGAAAGTTAGGAGATAAGTAATCGTTTCTTGACTTTTTACATAAGTAGCAAACACGAGACCTTGCGGAGGGATTCCGTGGAGCAATTGTGTGTGAAAACAACGTTAGCAAGTAGACCTTGATCTAAGAGTCCAACTACTAATATTAACCTAATAAGTTCATAAATCTTAATGCGTTTATTTAAATTACATCTAGAGTGATCTACTACTAGGTGGTTTGGTAAATAGAATCCGGTAGTCGAGAACTTCCATATCCGGTGATACAAGGGATTTAGGGGTTTAGCACTGATCTAGCTACTTTACCTACGATTGGTGATAATTTGTTACTAATAACAAGTAGAAAAGAACATAACTTGATTCATTGTTTCGCAACGAAGAAGGATTCCTTGGTCTTGTCTCTCTTATTGCTTTCAACTTTATCTTTTAATTGCTTTGTTTATTTTCTTTTGCTTTTTACACCCCCCTTTCGTGACAATTTTTACAACTAGAATCTCTTGCTCCTCGTGGGAACGAACTTGACTTCCATTATATTATTTTTAATTGAGTGGAAACATTAATTAATTTGATTGCACCTACGACACGCATCAAATTTTGGCGCCGTTGCCGGGGAGCAGCGGACGATTTTAGTTGTTTTTATTTTTCTTTTTGGTTTATTCTTGCTTTGTTGGATTCTATATCGTATCTAACTTGGTTTCTGAGAATCTTATTTCAGGTATCGGTTTTCCATGTATGGTGGACAAGAGCAAGCATATTACAAGAATCAATACGGTTTTCAACCTCAACATTATGACAACTTCCAACCATCCTTAGGATACAATCAAAACCAATCTTTTGGCTATGATCAAATTCCTACAGAACCTTATGGATATTCTCATACATATCAACAACCTTATGACGGGTATGTAAGTGGACAATCACAAGGATGGGAGGATAGTTTTGTTTATGATCAGAAATTCTCTAGTTTTGCAGATAAGATGTATGCCATGATTGGGGATCTTCAACAAAAGTTGCAAGAATCACATCGAGAAATTTAAAGGAATTCGGAGAAATTATACGAACAAATTACTCAACCTTTGGAGATTTTTGAAGACGCTAGTGTAGCTTACTCGAGCCTTGATCTTATTAATGATCAAGCACCTATTCAAAAGGTAGAGCTTGAAGATGATGCATTTAGTGCTTGGAAAAAATTCCTTAGGGAAAGATATGAGTCCGCGGAAGTGTATGAGCGTTGCAACAATGAGGAAGTTATTCCAACTCTGGATCATAATAACGATCCTTCGCCTATTCAAAAGGAGGATATTGGATGTGACTTACCTATTGTTATAACGGTGTAACACCCGCACAAGAAGATCTTACAATCTATACCGATGAAAATCATTTTAGTGAGTGGCCCGATTCCGATGATGAGAATGTTGAAGAGATGATGCTAGAGGATGAAACCAAATTCATTGATTTTGTGGAAGACCCAATTGAACTTGCCAATGATTTTAATGATGCCAAGACTTTGGTTAAGGTAGAAAACGACGAAGAATGGTTGCAAGGTTTAATAGAGGACCACGATATACAAGAGGTAAGTAATTCACTTGAATTTTTTAAGGATGAAGAGGATTCTATAATACAAGAAATTGTGCAAGGTTTGTCTAATCCTTTGCATATTGATTCTTCTCCTTTACCTCTTATTGGTTTGAATGTATGTGCTTCGAAAGTATTTTTGGATGATTTTGTTTCTAAATATCCACCATTGGAAACACTTGATGCTAACACTATGCAGGTTTGCCAAGAGGAATACATGGAAGTTCCCAAATTCTATGTTCTTTATACACTTCCGAGTATGGACGAGAATAAGTGTGGGGGAAATTTCTATCGAGCAATAATTTCACTATTGTTTTCTTGTGCTAATATTTGTATGGAGTTATTGTTTGCAAAACAGGTATTATGGGTGGATCCTCAAATTTTCCGATTGTTAGTATATGGGGAATGAATCTTGCAAGAGCTAAGTCGGGCCGTCGACTTTAAAACAAGCGCTTAATGGGAGGCAACCCATCGGTTTTGTATTTCTTATCCTTTTGCTTTTTGTTATTTCTTTTTCTTGTTTCTTATCATGTTAAAATTTCCCACCTTGACTTTACTAGGAGGATTCAATTACATTGAGGACAATGTAAGGTTTAAGTGTGGGGGAGTGGTTAAGCATGTATTTAAAAAAAAAAAAAAGTTTTACTTAAAACTCCAACTTTTAAAGATTTTAGAGTCACTAGCATACTTCTAGGTATGTTTACATAGAGATTTTGACCGACATAATTGAACTTGGAAATGTTATAGAACTACGTTCGGATTTCTTGCTTGTTAGAGTGTTAAATAATGGATTTAATCATGCCGGTGTGGTGCAGGGAGAAGTGCATTATTAGAGTTGCTGATCAATCATTAGTGGAGACTACCCGTATTCATATCATGAGAGGCACCGACCAGAAATCTTCCATCTACTAAAGAGCTTCTTTTGAGTGTGTGTCACCATACGTTAATCCGGGTAGAATGGTGAGCTACCCAACCTCCCACCAATAGAAGCACTACTCTTTGATCTCTTGAGTGCTAATTTTGTCAATCATAAGGGTGACGTCTATAGATGAAAGCCTCCTTCTTGTAGTTCGATTTGCAGTTAGCACCATTCTCTCTCTCGACAACAACGGATCCATAGAAACACATTCATCATCAACAAGGAGCGACATCAAAATCTACAAGGAAAGTTGGAAAAGTTCAAGGTTTACAAGCAACGGAACGAGAAAAAGAGCAAATTTCAAATACAAGTAAAGCAACATACAAAGGGTGGATTTCACATATATGTTGAGGACTTACAATACAATGAGGTAATTTTATATCCAAATATGAAGACTTATTCATGAAAGCGAAGAAAATTAAAAGGTGAGAATTTTTGAAGTTTATGATTTCAAGACGATACAAGTTGTGAAGAATCAAGCGGTAAAATACTTCTCCCACGGCCATGGTTTGTTTTTTGTATTTTATTTCTCTTGTTTCAACAAAAACAAAAAAAAAAAAAAAAAAAAACAAAAACAAAACAAAAACAAAAAAAAAAAACAAAAAAAAAAAAAGAAAAAGAAAAAAGAAAGAAAAAAAAACAAGAGAAATATTTGTTTTTTATTTAATAAGCCGTGGGGAAGGAAAATATATAAGGAAGTTTCAAGCAACAAGGATTTAAGGTAAAAAGGTTACAAATTGTCAAGGAATTACGAAGATCAAGAGTATATCATTAATAGTTGAAACCGAAGACGAAGACCATGAAGATCAAGACGAGGAGCGGAAGACGTTTCTATTGGATGCCGTGAGAGTGGTGTTATCATAATTGGCGATCGGATGTGAAGGTGAGTAAGTAATCTCATCCTCAATAATAAATGGTTGATTTCCTTTCTTAGAGATCGTCAGAAAAATGGTTTTTCAAAATATTAAAAGATGTGGGTTTTTAAAAATATTTCGGAAGTTATCCTTCCCACCATTCAACGTGTTGCAGGATTTCTCTTTTCATTCCTACCTGCACACATGTGAGAACCATAAAAAAGCTGTCTTTTTGAGTGCAATTATCATAAAATCCTTTTTGGTGAGGCAGAAGTCGAGGCGAAATGCTTATTGATCGTTTCTCAAACACGCGTTCTCTCATTATGGTGTGGTTATTTCTCACTCAACATTTAAGAATGAGAATATGTTCTTTGGTATTTCTAACTTCTTATTACTAGCATGCGAGAAACTCTATGTCCTCATAACTCTTTGGATGCTTAGGACGCTTGAACGCTTTGAAGTTTTGAGTTTTTAGTTTGATTTGCTCGAGGACTAGCAAAGTCTAAGTGTGGGGGAATTTGATAGGGTGTAGAATACATCCTATTTACTATTTATTGTTTATGCTTTCTTTGCTATTTTTCTTGTAAATTATGTATTTTACGCTTGTTTTGAGTTTTGTAGCTACTTTGGAGTCACACGGAGGAAAAGAAGAAGAAATCACCCAATTTGAGCCAAAAGGGCAAACTTGTCATTTCATCAAGGGCGAAGACTATTTGGAGCCCAGAGGTGGTTAAGGGGCTCTCATTCAGGGTACCCCTTATCAATCGCGAGTGGGTGTTACTAACACTTAGGGTAGCCCTTATCCAGAGGATGGTTATCTTGGATAGCACCCAAATGGGGTGGCTCTTATGTTGGGCGTCTCCATCTCAAGTCATTACACAACCCTAGAATTCATCTCTTTTTCAATTATTGCTCTGAAAATTAGAACAAGCAGCAAAGCTGCTACTCTAGCACCTGAAACAACAAAATCAGATGAGGAGGTTGAGATTCAGAGAGAAATGGAAAATATTGTTGCTATTCAACACGGAAGAGACATCAGCTGCTGTTGGTCAGAGTGATTAAAAGAGAGAATTTATGGAAACGATTTGAATCAGAGAACTGAGGAAGATCGGGAGATTGATAATTAAGAGATGGGTTACGGCTTTTGAGTTCAAAGGAATTGGGGGTTTTGCTTTAGTTTCTGGAATAATGAAAGAATGGGTAAGAATTGTTCGAATTGTTGATTGATTTTCATGGGTATGAGGATGAACTTCAGGACTCAGATAGAGATGGGTTTACAGCCGAGAAAAGAAGAAATTGATGATGAAATCTTGTTGTTGTTATTACTGATGAATCAGGAGATGGGCTCGACTTGATGTTTGAGAGATTGAAGTCTGGATGGTTGAAATTATGAGTTGAGCTGCTGCTATTTTGGGTCTGTGTATGAAGAAAATATGGTGGTAATGGTTGGTCTGAGTTCGATAGAAAAGAGAATCAGAGAAGATGAGAGTGATGTTGTTACAGAGATGCATTGGTGGTTGTTGCCAGGAAAGGAGCTATATGTGTGATGGTGTTGGCGTTGAGATATAATGTAAAGATGAAGAATGGTGGCCTGAGAAATGGGGATGTATTGACATGGTTCTGTTGCTGGCAAGTGCCTGAGATGGAAAAATTAGAGGTGATTCAGGGCAGTTCAGATAAGCAGAAATGGGGGTTCGATGGAGTCTGCTGGTGCTGTGTAATGATGTTTCAGATGCTGGGAGCAGGCAAAGCAATGGACCTGGAGTTATGTGCTGCTGATGCTGGAATTGCTGCTATATCCTTGAGATGCAGAGACCGGGCGGTGAAATTGGTATTGATCATTTGCGGGAGCGGTGAGAATGTAGAAAATGAGAAGTGATTGCAATGCATGATATCGGCTAATAAGTGGTATAGACTGTGTGCTTATGAGTCGGGTATTGGTAGAGGAAACATGGCACTGGGAAGAGTGAAGTTGGAACCGAAGCTGTGACTTGGTCTGTATTTGATGCGACTAATAGAGAAATTGTTGTGTGTCGGGAGATGGGGTCAGTGGATGGAAATAGTAAATGAATGAGGCTGTAGTGCAGCCATTGAAAGGGCTTAAGCGGTGGCTATATGTCGGATTAGCAGGATAAAGGCGAGAAGATGAATAGAGCAGTTGTAATGGTTTCAAGAACCGGTTGTGGAGCTGGTGATGGAAGACTCAGATTTAGAACTCAAAGCGAGCCGGAGTCTTAGTCCCGAGGTGTTCTTGTTAGTCCCCAATCTTTAGATTACCCGGTTGTGGCGAGGTTGATCTTTGTGCAATTGATGATGCTGTGCTTGTTGGTGTTGCAAATGGAAACTAGATAGCTGCAGTAGGCTCTACAATTGGTGCAAGAGTCAGCCGTTATGGCTGGATTTGTTAAGCTGCAACACAAGGATTCTGCATCACAAGAGTTTGGCCAGTGCAAATGGCTTATGGCCTGGCAACTCAGCCCAGTCAGCTAGAGAAATAGCTGACTCTGATTCTGACTTGCACTGAGTTGACTCAGTGACACTTGACTCGGTATGACTTTGACGAGTTGACTTAGTTGACTCAGTTGACTTAGTTGACTCAGTTGACCGGTGACCGGGCGGATTTTGCCGGTCACCTGAGGTACTTTCCGGTGCCGGATTCCGGCCAAATTCCGGCCATAATACCAGTTTTCCGGCGACCAAAATTCCAGACTTTTCTATGGGTTTGAAGACTTGGATGGAGAATTGGGCTCAAATTTGGAAAGAGAAGGTGGAAGAGTTGAGAAAGGCTTGGTTTTGGAAATTGAATTGCTAAAGGAAAAGGATTCTATTCCTTGGAAGATTTGGAGAATATTGAAGCCTATAAATAGATAAGTTTTCTACACCTCTCTACACACACCTCTCTACACATATATCTCTACACACACAACACTTTTCTTTTCTTATTCTTTGTGTGAACTCTTTAGCATGAGTAGCTAATTTTATTATTGATTGAGGATGAATTCCTAGTTCTTAATATATGATTTGAGTTTTGCTTCAATTCTATCTTGAGGTTTTTCACATAATTATCGTTTGTTTTTACTAATAGGAATGATCTTAATGACATTCATGATTGATTGATAGATTGTTTGGGTGGCCAACTAAATTGATTTGTTAATTTGATCTAAAGCTAGTGAAAGTTAGGAGATAAGTAATCGTTTCTTGACTTTTTACATAAGTAGCAAACACGATACCTTGCGGAGGGATTCCGTGGAGCAATTGTGTGTGAAAACAACGTTAGCAAGTAGACCTTGATCTAAGAGTCCAACTACTAATATTAACCTAATAAGTTCATAAATCTTAATGAGTTTATTTAAATTACATCTAGAGTGATCTACTACTAGGTGGTTTGGTAAATAGAATCCGGTAGTCGAGAACTTCCGTATCCCAGGTGATACAAGGGATTTAGGGGTTTAGCACCGATCTAGCTGCTTTACCTATGGTTGGTGATAATTTGTGACTACTAACAAGTAGAAAAGAACATAACTTGATTCATTGTTTCGCAACGAAGAAGGATTCCTTGGTCTTGTCTCTCTTATTGCTTTCAACTTTATCTTTTAATTGCTTTGTTTATTTTCTTTTGCTTTTTACACCCCCTTTCGTGACAATTTTTACAACTAGAATCTCTTGCTCCTCGTGGGAACGAACTTGACTTCCATTATATTATTTTTAATTGAGTGGAAACATTAATTAATTTGATTGCACCTACGACACGCATCAAACGCTTGCGATATGTCGCAAGCCATTCCCGAAAATAAAGGACAGCTTAGTTGTCATCCACTGTATACTACCCTATATAAAGGGTTGAGTAAGTCTGTTGAAAGAGGGTTCTTTTTTGAATTGTTAAGCAAATTTTGAGGAGAGAGAAAGTTTTAGAGTGATTGTAATTCTTTAACTCGTTTCTATTTCATATTGTAAAGATTCAAGTATTCAATCAATAGAAATCATAATCATTGATCTTAAAATGGCTTAATTGTGTATATTCTAGTGAGGGGTGTAGTGTAGGATTTCCTGCAACTACAAATAATATTCTAAGGAAGAAAATTAATAGCCTTATAGATGACAAGGATCGTATTGCTAATCAAGGTGCACAAGCATTAGCGAAATTCCAAAAAACTCTTCTTGAAGTCCAGATTGAACGAGATGAATCTCTTCACCAAAATGCCATACTTAATGAGCGAGAAAATCAAATTCGTTCACTTCTTGTCATAAATAGTGATGATGAATTCGCTTGGGCTGCGAAAGTTCTAGATAATGCCAGAAATAACTTAGGTGTTAATGTCAGTCTTCATGCTGAGCATACTGCCTTGGTTAAAGATATGATTTCTGACAGAGAAGGTTGTTAACTGTTCTTCTTTACTTTACCACTTTTTATTTGTGAAACTTCTATTAAATTACTGATTCATTATCATACGTTCGCAGAAGCTGAGAAGACATATCAAACAAGGATTGAAGAACTTGAATCTGAAAAAGAACAACTCGCAAAGGATCTCTCACTTCGCAACAACAAGTATTCCAGGGTGAAGAAGCAATTACAAACTACAGTAGCGAATTTCAATAATGACGATGTTCGTTTTCGCAATCAAACTATTGAGACAGTTTGTGATGACCATCGCATTCCTCTTTCTTCATATCCTTGTCTTCTTGATGAAGTTCCTGAAAATATGCCTTCCTTAGATGTCTCTGATAGTGATGCTAGCGAGGAAGAGGAGTCTGATAAAGATTCTGATGAAAAAGAAGAATGAACTGAGAGATAGCTCCATTTTCCTTTTTCTCTTCTTGTGATACTTGTACATTTATCCTTCTAGACTTCTCATATTTGTAATCTCTTACTGTAAATCTATCATATGAAAATAAATAACAAGTTTTTACTCTAGTCATTCCCATATTTGCCTCTGTTATTTATTTTCACATGAGAGATTAAATCGATAACCTTTAAGTAACAATACTTCTTAGTTTCGCAATTTCTGTTGCTAATTCTTCACAAATAAATGAAGAAATATAGCCATTTTCACAAGTTTATTTGGTTACTCAATTTCTTGTGTGATCTTATTTTCATTTATGTTGAAATTCATCATTGCGACAAGATCGCAGGACGTCTTTACATTTTCATGTAATGACCCATTGATCTTGCCTTATCATTGCTCATGTGTGGTCTTATTTTTCCACCCCTCATTTTTGCGTCAATATGACAGGCCTAAATATTCTTACGAACATAAAGTCCCATGACATTGCCGTCTTGCGACGAAATCGCAGGACGTCCTTACACTTGCATGTAAAGACCCATTGATCTCGTCTTACCCTCGCGTTAGTATTATTGCCTCTTCAGGATCATCGCACAAATATGACAAGCCTAAATTTTCTTGCGAAAATAGAGCCTCATGACATTTGCATCTTAAGACACTTATCAGCTCCCTAATGGAGGGTGCCACCCTTATCATCTCCCTGGTTGCCCCTTCAAGGAGGCGTACATCGGACATACAAGACTAGCTCCTCCCATCCGGTCTTAACAACAACCAGTTGTTTTCGCAGCCTCTTATCCCTTATACCTATAGGGTTTATGGTTACGAGACTGCACCCTAAGTGGAGTTTTCTTCGAGCCGAGTGCAGCATGTGCCAAGACTTGCCAAGAATGGCCGAGACACTTCAAATGCCCCAGGCACTCTTGGCTCAACCGTGTACCTCGGCGCCTTGGTCATACACTGACTCCTTGGAAGAGACCCTCGGTCGTCCAACCAGGGGTATAACCTTATATATATAGTTGGAAATCCAAGGTATCTCCCCGGATGGGCTTTATTGACCCCAAATTTTCATGACTCGGGTTCCGGGCGGTGTAACCTTTTCCCGAGCCATGTAAAGAGATACCCCTTATATGACGCACTTTAGGTCTTACATTTGCCTCTTACGAAATATCATTCGCGAACTAGGGTGTACGCCATAAAGGTTTGTCCCATTTACTCATTCTTTTATTTCTATCAATTCTTGTGATCATTCATCGATTTTTGATTATTTCTTCTCATTATCTTTGTGAAATTATCACATGATCTTGCTTCATTTGCTGCGATTTTTCGTAATATTCATGAATCGCGAGACTTTCGCGTACTCCTTCCTTGATCATCATATTCTTTGTACTTTTGACATGTCTTTGTTTCTTTACACAACTCTAAAATCAATTATTTATTTCTTACACTTCTTATTCCTGTTGCTCTCTGTTTCTTCATTCAAATTCCCTGATATTTCATTCTCTATTGCGAGATCATCGCAATTTCCAATTGTTTTCAAGCATTGATTTCGCAATATATCTTCATCTCTCACTTCTATTGTGTCCACCATCAGTCTTTCTCTTCTTTGTTCTTCTTTGATATTCCGCTTCCAATTCTTCTTTTGAGCAGCCCTTTCCTCGCAAGATTTCACATCGACTTCATAGCATTTTTGTCCCTCAACCCAATCTCCTTTAATAACTCCAACCCTACTGGGATGTGGAAATTTGATGCACTGGTGGTAAGTCGAAGCTACACCCAAGATCTCATGTAACCACGGTCGCCCAATTAATGCATTATAAGGGGATTCCACATCGACTATGCAAAACAAGATTTCAGTTGACAATCCTTTCAATGGTATTCGCATACGAGTTTCTCCTTTAGGTTTATTGGCGGTGCCATTAAAACCATAAATCTTATAGGTTGAAGGTATCAAGTCTTCGTCTTTCCCTCCCATAGTCTTGTAAGTGTGGTAGAAAAGGATGTTTACAGAGCTTCTAGTATTAATATTCTATTTATCGCCCATGAATTTTCTGCCCCATCATCTTCATCATCAACAGGTTTTGGGTTAATCTCCAACCTTACCACTAATGGACTGTCATGCATCTCGCCACCTTCAGGTACTTCTTCTGCGGTAAAAGAAATAATCTGCGCTTGCCATTCTTTCAGTGGCGATGTTTTCGCGATGTTCATTACTTCTTTATTGTCAATATCTCTTGTGAAAACCCTACTGAGAACACTATCATGAAAATCTTCAATTGTCCTGTATGAATGTACGATAGAGTTGCAGAACAAGTTTTTGGCCCTCGCTCCAACTTCTACTACGAACGTTTCTTTCCCTTTTGTTGTATTTATTCTGTGAATTTCTGGAGGTGTTGTTAATGGTTGAGTCTTCTCTTCACCTTTTAAGAAATGATTTAGCTTCCCTTGATCTATCATTCGAAGGATGATTCTTTTTATATTCCTACAACCATTCGTTAGGTGTCCATGAAAATGGTGATAGGAACAGAATTCATGACTTCTATCACCTGGAGGTGGTTCATTTGCCCTGTTACATGGTGCAGGTATGTTCTCCATCAGGAGTATTGCTTCCTACATTTTCTCCACGCTAGCGTTTAGTAGAGGCATCTTGAATTCTTCCCATACGACTCTATGACCTCGCTGCCCTCTATGATAATTCTGCCTCTGGCCTCCATAAGTCTCTTGCGGATTATGCCTCTGACCTCCATAGGTTTCTTGTGGTTGTTCAAGCCTTTGAATTTTATTATTTCCGCCACGGTTGTAGAAATTTCTTTCTTTTTCAAATTCTTCCTGATCGCGACTTCCCATGGCTACCAACTTTTGCTGACCATCATCTGGTATCCTCATTCCTTGCTGACATTGCGAGGTACTCTCCACAGTGTTTATCAATTTGGGTAACAAACTTGCATTCGCAGCTCCTGAACTCGTATTCGCGACAGGGTATGATTCCATCTCATTTTGCTTTTCCTCTACAGCAATATACTCCTCCTGAAGCTCTCGTAACTCAGTCATTGTGATTGTATTCTTGACTCTAAAAATTTGAATATATAACAGATTTGTCGCAAACATAGCATTAATGAATGATAAGATGAGATATCTCTCCTCCACACGGCCATCCATTTCGCTACACATTGTCTTCCATCTCACAGTTAGATGCTTCAAACTTTCACCAACCTTTGTTTTAATCCAAATACATCTTCAATACCTGGTCGCGAAGAGTTATTACTTATATATGCCCCTAAGAATATAGCCTGCAAGTGATTGAAAGATGTTATCGTATTCTTCGGTAGCCCTTCAAACCATTTCAAAGCTTCTCTGTCAGACTTGATGCAAAATATTTGCACAATATAGCATCGTGATTCTCCCATTGTAGCATACATCTCATATAAGCTTTGATATCTTTGTATCGCACAAGTTGTTCCATCGAAAATCTTTGGTTAATGTCGGTAAGTTGCATTTCGGTGGTATTCCTCCTAATTATATCTCTTGTGTGAACGGAGTTTTTCGCAGCTTCTTCTATGGCTTCATCCAACCTGTCTCTTTCCTCCTCCCCTTTTCTTGTTCATCATTCCTTTCATTTCTGCCAATTCTCTCAAAATTTGTTCATTTACATCAGAATTTGAATTCATTGGTCTTTTTAGTTCCGCTTCTCTTCTCATGCGTTCATGTCTACTTTGACTTTCTTGTTCATCATTCTCTTCTCGTATTTCTCTGCGATCTTCTCCTTCATTTCTTTCGCGAATTCGCACACCGTTATATCTATCAATTTCTCTTCTTTTTTTCCTATCAGCTCTCCTTTGTGCTCTTTCATATTCTTCATTAATATTATCATTGTTGCGATTTTGTTCTCGCCTTCTTTCTCGATTATCATGATTATTCTGGCGAATTGCCTCTTCTAACTCCTGTTCTTCCATTTCTGCTCTCAATCTTTCTCTCTCGCGAGCTAGACGTGCTTGTTCAGCATAATTTCTTTCAATTTCATCGATGGATTTGACTATATTACGAGAATTGAGTACCATTGTAAGAAACAGGAAATCTATCAAGTATACAAGTGAAGTACTTACCATCTTCAACGCGATAGCAGCTACGCATCTTCAATCCATGGCCACTGCTCTTGCAGGAGCTCTTTGCCAAGAAAGAAGCATCTATGCAGTACTTCATCTGCAGACACAAGACACTGTTAACAACGGTTTTAACAGAGATGTCGTTAGACAAGAAAATTCGGCAAATGCAACAACAAAAACAAATTCAGTTGGTTAGAGATAGCATATAACAGTCACATATAGGAAAATACGAAAGAGATAACAGACACACAACATATTTCTTACTTTTTAAGTTGTATATAAACATTGGCAGCAACACGATATAGATCGAAGGCGATTTGATCCTTTTCAACTTCTTGAAGGATGGAACAACCATCACCATACATCCAAAGAGCTTCATCAGGGGAGTCTTCTTGACATAAAACATAACATCTGTTAGGTCTCCAAGCAAAGAAGAAAAGGCTTGCAGGAGAAACGAATCAAAAAGCAAAGACTAGAGATTTTAGAAATCAAGAGGTTGAGATTGATCACTATGTCAGTAAACATCATAAGAACGCACATATTTTCTATCAATAGCTAAATTTCAACCAGGAAACCAAACAAATAATAACGCTACACACTTCCATGAATGAGTATGTTTATCATAGACAACCTTGTCTTTCTTGCGGTTTTTAATACCTGCAATAATCAGAAAATCATTTCATATATCAGGCACTGTAACGATACGGAAGCTGTAGACATTAGTTCGGATAAGCGGATAAATAATTTGTGAATAAAAATGTAGCTAAGGGTCACATAAAGTGAAGTAAGAAAAAAAATAAGGGGTTTTCTTCACCTTGTAAGGCGTCCAACACAGTTGCTGCCTGTGCAGAGTTGATGAAATCAACAATTGAAAAGAACACTGGATCTCCTCCACTGCAATGAACAAAATTAGCCTGAGACCGTGAATAGGAAGATAAAAAAAACTATGTACAAGGATCAAAAAAATATCCAAGCACATTTGCACCAATTTTTTTTAGACTAATCCCATGCTCTCTAGTACGAATGGGGAAGATGTCGGACACATCTGTACTTAATTTGGTATGGATGATTCAACTATAGTCTTCCTCTGAACTAAGCAAAATGGTTAAGGTCTTTTGTTGCACTTATAGATGTAACAATTGACTGGAAAGGATAATAACATTTAAGAGGAATTTCCAATATTTTTAAAACTACATCAAGAGAGGGTCTAAATAAGTAAACTCGAACCAAGTACTACAACATCAGAACACTAAATATCACATCATGTAGAACTTCACCACCACCATAAGCAAGTTTCACCATTCAATTCAAACCACACATACGAGAAATTGAAAACAAGACAAACACACATAAAACGATACGCCATACATAACAAGAATCAAGTCCTCAACTTAAACATTACGTCATACGTAATCAGCACCTTTACATGCTATAAGGAAGGGACATGGACTGCAGTCAATCCACTCAAACAGTATAGTTCTAATGGATATGACCTTTCAATTTATGAAGCTCTGTCATGTATAACCAGAGAACATTAGCACCTCTATTACGCAATTTCCACCTTATCCCTGGAAGCTGCAACCAATGCCGTAAAGAACCAGTACTAGCTAGATAATTGCTGGAACTTTCTTATTGCCACTCACCACTAGCCTAATAGCTAGCCATTTAACCTACTGTTAACTAGTACGAATGGGGAAGATGTCGGACACATCCTTTCCAGTCAATTGTTCATAGGCACTCACTTTGTACGTATACATTTTGAAAATCAAGATCTGCTGGTTCCACCTGCTCAAGAAGACAAATCTCAAAAGTCAAAACCAACAACAAATGTAATCTACAAAATAGGTTCCATGTCGTTGGAAGCAAAAACATTTGGGCCTTCCATATATTAACCTCCTGAATTCATTAAGGATGAACTTAATATGTTACTACGGTATCAAAGCAAAATCAATTGACGTAGCATATAAAAAGTACCAACTCCTAAACAAAATCAAAGTCCACTATAAGAGTTAAGTGAAGTATGAAGTACAACAGTAGTGTTCATCACGTGAAGAAAAAAAAGCAAAGCTATAATTTTTAGTCATTAGTGTATATAAAGTGTGCTTATAATATGTAAGAAAGGAAAGGACTCTGTGATCCATGCTTGTATCCCCTTCACTTGTTTTCAGCACTTTAAATGTTTGGATACATGTTTGTTGTATCTCTTGACTGCTAAATCAACACTTTTATTGAATGAACTTTATCTACCCAAAAAAAAAAAAAATTGCGGATGAAGGCTTTGAAGCTGTAAAAGATTAAATAGTTTACCCTTCGCTAGGAAATGTACCTCAGAGATCTTTGTTTGATGGTGTTTTCTGTGACGTTGATCTTGTTAATTGATAAGTCTTGGACTTTTACGAGTGCAGGTTATAGGACTGGTTGCACTCATTTGAAGCATCAATACGTGCCAGACTTTCACGGGTCTTTTCCTTAAGGCATTCTCGGATCGCATTGAAGGAACTGTAAAAGAAAGTGTAAAAAATTAGCTCATAAAACAGAATAGTGTGTCCTGGAACTGTATGTATTATGTTATACAAATTTCTAATCTACTACAACTCACAGATCTCATGGGGAAAACCAAGCAGGCTAGAGATAAATTTTCTCTTTTTCTCTTATTCGTTTATACCAGGGATTATTATATCTAATTAATTAAGGCCAAGCATTACATACATGCAAAAAACGTAGAGATTCATTATAAGTTAAAGCCATCAGTACCACCGCCGAAAGAGAGTTCGCAACAGGTTAAGTCAATAAGCTCATATAAACATGATAGACAAAGTTTCCATAAGCTCATATTCAAATCAATACACCCTAATAGGTAATTCTGTACGATGAGTTTTCAATGCATTGTATTATCTGTTGTTGAACTTGATAGTGAAATTAAGGTTATAAATGAGACACCCAAACTAAGTTTTCACTGGGGTATTTTGTCAAACAGGTAAAGTTCATGTAAAATAAATTGTATTTACACTGTTGAGATTTAACAATCATCCAAAATCGACAGTCTAATTGAATCATCATTTCATGGAAACCATTAAATCAGAACCCACTCAAATGTTAAAGGCTATCTTTCATGAAAAATCATTTAAAATTTCACTTCAAAAAATTATAATCACTAATATTATTGACGTGCACAATTCTTACCTCAACCTTGCATCCTTGGCTCTGTAAATGTTATCCAGTGACCAACATCAGTCCGGTAGTAGATTAGTCACTTTCTACAGAAAATTAACCATCATTAAAATTATAATCAGATGCACCTAAGCATTAAACTCAGGTTATTGGATTTAACAGGGATGATACAACATATGTATGAATAGGATCAATAGAGATGAAAGATTGAACATCATAATTAGAATACACTCTGATTAAACTAAAATGGGCCGAAATTGGGGTTTTCAAAGTAAAGACCATGCAAATTCAAAACCCCCAATTTGATAATCACAAAAAAAAAAAAAAAAAAAAAACACTAAGAATTGAATAAAGAGACACAAAAAATTCAGCCCCAGAAACATCAAAATCATACCTAAAATAAAAAACGGAAACCCTAGTTTTCTATTTGCTTCATTAAACCTTCCAAGACCCTAGTTCTTCAAAGTTCTTCCGTACTTCAAACCCTGAAATCAGAAAAACAAATAGTATTATAGATTTAACAAATGATTGAAAAAGAAAGACTAAAATCGGTTCACAGATGAAACAAATCATATTAGATTAACAAATTCACTGATTAACAAATCGTATTAGAGAAGAAAAAAAATAAAATAAGATGAAACCCTAAAAAACAGACGAAACCCTAGAAATTGAAAAACTTTTGATGTTGAACACTTACACCGATCGATGATTGAATATTATTGAAGATGATTGAGAAGAGGAGAGGTTTCTGTGATGGTTTCTGGGCTAATAAATTGAATAGAAAAGAGAAGCAGGAGTAGGAGAAGCAGTAAAGAGAAATAAAAAAAAATGAAAAATGAAAATCTCGATTCACCAAGGCATGAGAAATCCCTTACGCATGGGAGGAGATATCCTCTAGCATTACGCATCTTGGGTGGAAAAACAATAGCACCCATGTGAATGGCACACGCACATACTGCAGGTGTTACGACCCAAGTGTGACCAAGCGTGTGACTGGCACGCCTGAAAAAAAATTCGTAACGGCTCGTGCTAGTTACGAATTTTTTTAAAATTTGTAACGGCTTCAGCCTGTTACGAAATTTTCGTAACGTCCATTTGTAACGGGAATTTTGTAACGGCCACAAAGCCGTTACGAATTTGTGTTACTAATCCGGGAATTTGTTGTAGTGATCCTCACTTTCTTTTTGCTTCCTATGTGCTTCTCTCCCATGCAATATTCTTCTTCCTTCTTCTGGATTTTCTTCATCAATTGGATTATTCCGCTCCTGACGCTGCCTATTCCCTTGGTTTCCACCATTCTGCTCATTTTGAAGAGTCTCGGGACGTGGGATATAACGATCTTCCATCATTTCTCTTCTCTCGCAATGTTTTGTGCCTCGATTTTGCGCTTCTTCTTGGTTTTCTTTATCAACATTTTCTGTAGGTAAAATTCTTCTTCTTTCCTCTCTAACTGATCTTGAGCTTGACCTTGTAGTTCTTCTCGACCTTCTATTTTGTAATCTCATGTTTTCCATCCTCAATTCATGATTCTGTCTTGTTAAATTTGCACGTTCCTCAGCTTCTAATCGCCTTTCTTCATGTATTGTTTGTCTCAACGCCTCTAATGCTGCGATTTCTTCATTTCCATGAATTATTTCTCCAGTCTCTTCTCGGTTTCTCTCCGCTTGTCCATTTTTTTTTCCAATTGTTGTTCTTCTCCCATTTCTTCCACAGAGTCTGATCTCCAAGTATGCACGCTTACTCTATCATAATCCACAGTTTTATTTGCTACTGGTTGAATTGGTGATTGAATTTGATTTTCTTCATTATTTCTTATGTTCATTCTGGAGGATTCTCCCATTTCATTTCTCCCTGCTCCAGCAATTCTCCTACTCCTTCTAACAGTTGTTGGTTGCTCGGATGCATTTCTTCTTCTAGCCATTTCTTAATTTTGGTAAACTGTTGAAAATTATCAGAAATTCCTTCCCTACTACTCCAATTTCTTTCAAATCACGATGTCAATCCTTACTCAAACAGCCCTTTCTAGCACCAATATGTAGTTGCAGGAAATCCTACACTACACCCCTCATAATAATCCACACAACTAAGACATTTGAAGATGAATAACAATGATTTTATTGATTAATTCCTTGAATGTTAACAAGATAAGATAGAAAAGAGCTAAAGAAATTACAATCACCACAAACTTTCTCTCTCCTAATGACTTGTCTAACACTCCCAAAAAGATCTCCCTCACAACAGGCTTATTCGACTCTTTATATAGGGTAGTACACAATGAATGACAGCTAAGCTGTCCTTTATTTTAGGGAATGACTTGCGAAATATTGCAAGTGTACAAGTATACAATCTCGCGACACTCATAAACTTCGCTAGATCTTCACATCTTTCTCGTGCTTTGGCTGTCGTCATTCATTGCGTGATTTATATTACTCTTCTGCGACGCCTTCGCGATGCTGTCGTTTACTAATCTCGCGAGGTATTGTTGTTGCGATATTCTGATCCTACATTTACATATACAATCATGGTTATCAAACTAACAACTGGTTGATTCATACTATTTTCCATTTCTATGACATACCTAATCATTCTAAATGTATTTTAAACAATTATAAGCTTTACCTTGATCATAAGAGAAATGTTTTATCATCCCATCATCTTTTCCATCAACCACATCCATCGTCATCACCATGATCATCATAATACTACTTATTCTTCATTATTCTATCTTTCACAACTATTTAATCTCAAGTCTCAACCAATGTAGTTAAAATCGCTCTCCAAGGCCGATTACTCCCCGAGTAATCGCTACAGGCTATATGACCGAGGCGATTTCCGATTCCAAGCCATTCCCTATTTTTACCGATTAAGGCGGCCAATTTTTTCGATTTGAGTCGATTTTTTTAGCAAAACGAGTTAACGATTTTTACGAGTTGGCCTTGCATGCACAAAAATTAGAAAAGAAAATTTGAGGGGTTTCGTAACCCCTCAAATGGGAGTTATCAAATAGAAAAACCTCCAAATAAATGATAATACGTTCAATATAACAATATTACACACTTAATTACATGATAATGTTAAAATTTTAATTTTAATTTGGTTCAAATAATGAATTACGAGCGTGAGTATATAAATATAAAATAGATACGAGTATTAGAACGAGTTATGGCGATTTCCAAGTCCGAGCTAATTGATCCTCGCTCCAAGCTCCCTAACCGAGTAGAACCGAGGAACGATTTCGATTACTTTGGTCTCAACCTAATCTCTACTGATTTATAACAACTCTTTCTTTCTCACCTCTCTCTGCACAAATTCTTAAGTCTTAACCATAAACTCACAAAATATTCATCACCATATTCTCCCTATTAATTTCTTTCTCACCATTTTTCCTTCTCTTTATTTTCCTTTCCCTCAAACTTGATATCTCTCTAATTTTTCTTCCCGGATTATCACCTCCTACTTCTTCCAACAACACCAGCTACTGATAACGAACAAAAGAGAGGAGCTGATAAACTCCAACAGAGAAGAAGATATACATCTTCTTTAAATAAAGCGCATTTTCATTTCCTAATTCAATTACTTAATTAAATAGACTTAGGATTTAACTAAAACCAACATTCACAGATTACTAAGGGATATCCTATTACTAACTAAAGGTCTGGTAAACATAATTCAATGATCAAATTAGGTAAGGTCGTCGGTCAACGGCAGAGTCAATGCCGGTTGACAATAGTCAAACTTCAGCACCCAATTTTTCCGAGTGCGATAACTTCTTCGTCCGGTATCCGAATTGCGCGTTTTTGTAGTCCATTTTGCATAACTTTTCGAATGGTACTAATTTGGTTCACAAATTATTGTTAGATTAATTTCTAATAATTAACGTTCGTGTTAAACTAATCGAGTCATTATCGGCTAAATCATCTCTTGACTAGTCTAGTAGCGTTGACGAGCTTGAGGATCCTTACATTCCCCCCACCTTATACATTTTCGTCCTCGAAAATCGAATCACCTTCTAGTCTTCAAAACTCCCCACCTTATAGAGAATTACTATCTCTAGACTAAGTACAAGTACTGCTCATGCATACTTACAAACACGCGAAAATAAACTCATTTTAAATGAGTTCGAGACAACAAGAAAAGGAACACAACCATGTATGTCTTTCTACAACTAATCTTAAAAATTTGTAGTTCTAGCTTCAACTATAGTGATTTAAGTTATATCAAAGAGGGAAGTCTAAGTTTCTTACATGAATTTCAATAATGGAAAACTATAAATTTAAGACATAAGTTCTCTACACTAATTTCTATTTCAATAAATTATTGGTTCGAAGTACATTACAAACTACTCTATAATAAAGTTTCTACATGATATTCATGATATATCAAATATACTAACCTTGTTATTTTCCTAGTGTTGGATGTCTACGTGTTCATAATTTTAAACTAATTATTCTCTAATCTCTATCAGTTTCTAAATCACAATGCGATTGGTTCAACCTACATTTTTTTTAACTTCATAAAATGTACACGCAGCAAGAAAAAAAAAATCAATCAACCAATAATCTTTTAGTTCTTGATAGCTTTTAATGATTATGATTTATCTCATAACCCAACCCAGTTCTAAGCTAATCTAGTTCACTAACTGGTACTAGCTATTATCTATTGTTGCCCATGTAAGATCTAATAGTGAGCTCTGATACCAACTTGTGACGCCCCAACCTAATTACCTACTTAGCTAATGGGTTACAACCTAATAGAAGCATCCAATTTAGATTACCCATTTCAAGAATCATGATTATATAAACTAATCCCGATTCAAACCCAAACACTGTGATATTATATAAATGAAAATCTCTCGAGTGATATAAATATAATAATGTGTTGATTAAAATAAATTAACAAAGGATACACAAAACACGAGATACACGATATCACTAACATTTAATAAAACTCTAAGCTTTGAGTACGGATATCTTCGCGCGCACCTTTTCTTCTGAATACTGAAACTGAAGTGGGAACGAGTGAGCACATCATCCCAAAGGGTGCCCAATGGAAACAAATAACGTCCAACTAATCACTAATATGCTTCTCAGTTCTAAAGAATGGTAATAAAACATGTCATCGTGCATAATATGCATAAGAATGATTTCCCCAAATACCTCGATATAATATTTCCTCATCTGGGTCTTCACGACATAAATTAGGTTATAAAATAAAAAGTAATAATATTTCGCTTTACGCGCTAGATAGTTATTATATGCACTTCCCATGCTATGTATTGCCTCATCTGGGCTGTAAGACTTAACAAGGAGCTGTGGGGAGACCACATTCACTCCTCGCGGGGATTTCACTCATACACACATCAAATTATTCACTCAACAATCAGCAAGCATCGTTATATAACATAAATGAAAGAAAGGTCATTTTAATTCCACCTCCTCAGATATTGCGTACCATAATAACAATATCCTTTAAAGACCACCACCGGATGATCTACAAAAGTGAAACTGAACTGAACCAAAAATATGTCACTCAGACCTCGCCAAACTCATTGGAGAAAGCGAAAGCAGAATAACTCCAGACTCTAATAATATCCCATCCACACGGAGTGCCCATACAAACCATGATTCAAGAATCTACCATCCTAAGTCCCGAAGGTTTTGCAATGAAGCATAATATGCAAACGATTGGATTCACAAGAAACTGTAAAAGGTAATATTCCCCTATATAACGATATTGCCTCATCTGGGCTATAATAAGCATAAAAATAGATATGACATTTGGAGAATCCACACAATGCATATTACACAACATACCCAATCATTTACACACAAATATGCTCATAAGAAGAAATGACTCATCATGCTCGCATATAAAAAGGAACTTAATGATTACAAGAAGGTTACAGAGTTCCCACCTGTTTTGATGACAAGCCATGCATTACCTCGAGATCAACGATCCACTAGTTCATCTTTTAGATCGATCGTTGTTAATAAAGAGTAACCGTTAATCACACAAATACTCTAAAAAGTTAGCCAAAAGCCTCACAAAGGATTCATAACATAATTTCATATAAGTCTCCAGTTATAGGCTAAGTCAAATAACTAATGGTTCTATTTCTATTAATGATTCTATAACCTTGCATTTAGTGTTCTAGGCATAAATAATACCTACTTACCCAAATAGGGTCAATTTGGGTATCATCGGATATCCCTCGAAAAACACTACAACTTGAAGGAACCGAAAGCTAATTCAGACCATAAATGGTCCAAAAACTCAAATTAAGATTTATGGCTCTAAGCCCAAACCCATTGGGCCTGACCCGGCACGGCCAAGAAACCGACCCAATAACCCATTTACTAACCCCCAACGGGTCAACCCATGACCCGACCCACTAACCGGTTTAGACCCGAACAGGTCTGACTCATGAATCAGCTAAATCTGACTCAATGGAACGCTGAGTCAACCCACTTCATCTTTAACCTATGGCACCCTTGTAAACAACACGAGGGTCTAACTTCGGGGATCTATAAATCACTTGTTTCATAACCAAATTAAGTGCTTATTGGCTCTATAGAAAGATAGCATCTCCCTCTATAACTTTCCAGTTTTGCTATGGAGCTAATTCCTTTCCTAACATACCTTATTTGATCCATAAAGAATTCTACTCGCCGCAATAACAAGTATTTTCCAGATTTCATATTCATCACCAAAATCATCCTAACTCACCCAATTTAACTCCAAATTGAACAAACTAAGTTCCTATAGTTTGGTAATTCAATATATTACAATTCCTAATAATAACTATGGCTTAAAACACACTATAAGGTATCTCAAAATCAGAAATAAAACTAAACAATATTTACATATACAATCATGGTTATCAAACTAACAACTGGTTGATTCATACTATTTTCCATTTCTATGACCTACCCTATCATTCTAAATGTATTTTAAACAATTATAAGGTTTACCTTGATCATAAGAGAATGTTTATCATCCCATCAACTTTTCCATCAACCACATCCATCATCATCATAATACTACTTCTTCTTAATTATTCTATCTTTCACAACTATTTAATCTCAAGTCGCAACCTACTGATTTATAACAACTCTTTCTTTCTCACCTCTCTCTACACAAATTCTTAAGTCTTAACCATAAACTCACAAAATATTCATCACCATATTCTCCCTATTAGTTTCTTTCTCACCATTTTTCCTTCTCTTTATTTTTCTTTCCCTCAAACTAAATATCTCTCTGATTTTTCTTCCCGGGTTAACACCTCCTACTTCTTCCAACAACACCAGCTACTGATAACGAACAAAAGTGAGGAGCCGGTAAACTCCAACAGAGAAGAAGATATACATCTTCTTTAAATAAAACGCATTTTCATTTCCTAATTCAATTACTTAATTAAATAGACTTAGGATTTAACTAAAACCAACCTTCACAGATTACTAAGGGATATCCTATTACTAACTAAAGGTCCGGTAAACATAAGTCAATGATCAAATCAGGTAAGGTCGCCCGTCAACGATGGAGTTAATGCCGGTTGACATTAGTCAAACTTCAACACCCAATTTTTCCGAGTGCGATAACTTCTTCGTCCGGTATCCGAATTGCGCGTTTTTGTAGTCCATTTTGCATAACTTTTCGAACGGTACTAATTTGGTTCATAAATTATTGTTAGGTTAATTTCTAATAATTAACGTTCATGTTAAACTAATCGAGTCATTATCGGCTAAATCGTCTCTTGACTAGTCAAGTAGCGTTGACGAGGTTGAGGATCCTTACATTATCCCCACCTTATACATTTTCGTCCTCGAAAATCGAATCACCTTCTAGTCTTCAAAACTCCCCACCTTATAGAGAATTACTATCTCTCGACTAAGTGCAAGTACTGCTCATGCATACTTACAAACACGCGAAAATAAACTCATTTTAAATGAGTTCGAAACAACAAGAAATGGAACACAACCATGTATGTCTTTCTACAACTAATCTTAAAAATTTGTAGTTCTAGCTTCAACTATACTGATTTAAGTTATGTCAAAGAGGGAAGTCAAAGTTTCTTACATGAATTTCTATAATGGAAAACTATAAATTTTAGACATAAGTTCTCTACACTAATTTCTATTTCAATAAATTACTGGTTCAAAGTACATTACAAACTACTCTATAATAAAGTTTCTACATGATATTCAGGATATATCAAATATACTAACCTTGTTATTTTCCTAGTGTTGGATGTCTACGTGTTCATAATTTTAAACTAATTATTCTCTAATCTAATGCGATTGGTTCAACCTACATTTTTTTGTTTTTTTTAAACTTCATAAAATGTACACGCAGCAAGAAAAACAAAATCAATCAACCAATAATCTTTTAGTTCTTGTCTATTATTGCCCATGTAAGATCTAATAGTGATCTCTGATACCAACTTGTGACGCCCCAACCTAATTACCTACTTAGCTAATGGGTTATAACCTAATAGAAGCATCAAATTTAGATTACCCATTTCAAGAATCATGATTATATAAACTAATCCTGATTCAAACCCAAACACTCTGATATTATATAAATGAAAATCTCTCGAGTGATATAAATATAATAATGTGTTGATTAAAATAAATTAACAAAGGATATACATAACACGAGATACACGATATCACTAACATTTAATAAAACTCTAAGATTTGAGTACGGATATCTTCGCGCGCACCTTTTCTTCTGAATACTGAAACTAAAGTGGGAACGAGTGAGCACATCATCCCAAAGGGTGCCCAATGGAAACAAATAACGTCCAAGTAATCACTAATATGCTTCTCAGTTCTAAAGAATGGTAATAAAACATGTCATCGTGCATAATATGCATAAGAATGATTTCCCCAAATACCTCGATATAATATTTCCTCATCTGGGTCTTAACGACATAAATTAGGTTATAAAATAAAAAGTAATAGTATTTCGCTTTACGCGCTAGATAGCTATTATATGCACTTCCTGTGCTATGTATTGCCTCATCTGAGCTATAAGACTTAGCAATGAGCTGTGGGGAGACCACAGTCACTCCTCGCGGGGATTTCACTCATACACACATCAAATTATTCACTCAGCAATCAGCAAGCATCGTTATATAACATACATGAAAGAAAGGTCATTCTAATTCCACCTCCTCAGATATTGCGTACCATAATAACAATATCCGTGAAAGACCACCACCGGATGATCTACAAAAGTGAAACTTAAATGAACCAAAAATATGTCACTCAGACCTCGCCAAACTCATTGGAGAAAGCGAAAGCAGAATAACTCCAGACTCTAATAATATACCATCCACACGGAGTGCCCATACAAACCATGATTCAAGAATCTACCATCATAAGTCCCGAAGGTTTTGCAATCAAGCATAATATGCAAACGATTGGATTCTCACAAGAAATTATATAAGGTAATATTCCCCTATATAACGATATTGCCTCATCTGGGCTATAATAAGCATAAAAATAGATATAACATTTGGAGAATCCACACAATGCATATTACACAACATACCCAATCATTTACACACAAATATGCTCATAAGAAGAAATGACTCATCATGCTCGCATATAAAAAGGAACTTAATGATTACAAGAAGGTTACAGAGTTCCCACCTGTTTTGATGACAAGCCATGCATTACCTCGAGATCAACGATCCACTAGTTCATCTTTTAGATCGATCGTTGTTAATAAAGAGTAACCGTTAATCACACAAGTACTCTAAGAAGTTAGCCAAAAGGCTCACAAAGGATTCATAACATAATTTCATATAAGTCTCCAGTTATAGGCTAAGTCAAATAACTAATGGTTCTATTTCTATTAATGATGATTCTATAACCTTGCATTTAGTGTTCTAGGCATAAATTAATATCTACTTACCCAAATAGGGTCAATTTGGGTATCATCGGATATCCCTCGAAAAACACTACAACTTGAAGGAACCGAAAGCTAATTCAGACCATAAATGGTCCAAAAACTCAAATTACTCCCTCTGTTTCTGAAAGACCGTCCTCTATTCCTTTTTCGTCAGTTTCAAAATTGTGTCCAGCTTCTGTTTATAGTCATAATTTTTCAATGAACTCTCTAATATACCCTTGAATTCTTTATATTCATAAATCCATTGTTAATGTGACCCAATCTAAAATACCTAGAAATTAGTATAATTGAGGAAACAAATATATCCTTCATTCCTTTTAAAGAAATATACATTTAACTCTAAAAATTAGATTCCTTATAAAGTTTATACTTCTTAAATTCAATATCTTTTAAATTTCCCTTTTTTATTTCGTATTTATAATTCTCACACCAATTTTGGATAATCTTTATTGCTAGCATTTTTATTAAAATAAAATAGGTAAGTAACTAAGGGTAGTCAAGTAAAATAGTATGGTCTCCTTAATATTTTGATAAAGTCAAAGCGGACTGTCTTTGTGAAACGGAGGGAGTAAGATTTATGGCTCTAAGACCAAACCCATTGGGCCTGACCCGGCACGGCCCAGAAACCGACCCAATAACCCATTTACTAACCCCCAACGGGTCAACCCATGACCCGACCCACTGACCGGTTTAGACCCGAACAAGTCTGACTCCTGAATCAGCTAAATCTGACTCAATTGAACGCTGAGTCAACTCACCTGACTCGAACTGACTCACTGAGTCAACCCACTTCATATTCAACCTCTGGCACCCTTGTAAACAGCACGAGGGTCTAACTTCGGGGATCTATAAATCACTTGTTTTATAACCAAATTAAGTACTTATTGGCTCTATGGAAAGATAGCATCTCCCTCTATAACTTTATAGTTTTCCTCTGGAGCTAATTCCTTTCCTAACATACCTTATTTGATCCATAAAGACAGCTACTTGCCGCAATAACAAGTATTTTCCAGATTTCATATTCATCACCAAAAATCATCCTAACTCACCCAATTTAACTCCAAATTGAACAAACTAAGTTCCTATAGTTTGGTAATTCAATATATTACAATTCCTAATAATAACTATGGCTTAAAACACACTATAAGGTATCTCAAAATCAGAAATAAAACTAAAAATATTTACATATACAATCATGGTTATCAAACTAACAACTGGTTGATTCATACTATTTTCCATTTCTATGACCTACCCAATCATTCTAAATGTATTTTAAACAATTATAAGGTTTACCTTGATCATAAGAGAATTTTTTATCATCCCATCATCTTTTCCATCAACCACATCTATCGTCATCACCATGATCATCATAATACTACTTCTTCTTCATTATTCTATCTTTGACAACTATTTAATCTCAAGTCTCAACCTAATCTCTACTGATTTATAACAACTCTTTCTTTCTCACCTCTCTCTACACAAATTCTTAAGTCTTAACCATAAACTCACAAAATATTCATCACCATATTCTCCCTATTAGTTTCTTTCTCACCATTTTTCCTTCTCTTTGTTTTCCTTTCCCTCAAACTAAATATCTCTCTAATTTTTCTTCCCGGGTTAACACCTCCTACTTCTTCCAACAACACCAGCTACTGATAACGAACGAAAGAGAGGAGCTGATAAACTCCAACAGAGAAGAAGATATACATCTTCTTTAAACGCATTTTCATTTCCTAATTCAATTACTTAATTAAATAGAATTAGGATTTAACTAAAACCAACCTTCACAGATTACTAAGGGATATCTTGTTATTAACTAAAGGTCCGGTAAACATAAGTCAATGATCAAACCAGGTAAGGTCGTCGGTCAACGGCGGAGTCAATGCCGGTTGACAATAGTCAAACTTCAACACCCAATTTTTCCGAGTGCGATACATTCTTCGTCCGGTATTCGAATTGCGCGTTTTTGTAGTCCATTTTGCATAAATTTTCGAACGGTACTAATTTGGTTCATAAATTATTGTTAGATTAATTTCTAATAATTAACGTTCGTGTTAAACTAATCGAGTCATTATCGGCTAAATCGTCTCTTGACTAGTCTAGTAGCGTTGACGAGCTTGAGGATCCTTACATTCTCCCCACCTTATACATTTTCGTCCTCGAAAATCGAATCACCTTCTAGTCTTCAAAACTCCCTACCTTATAGAGAATTACTATCTCTCGACTAAGTGCAAGTACTGCTCTTGCATACTTACAAACACGCGAAAATAAACTCATTTTAAATGAGTTCGAGACAACAAGAAATGGAACACAACCCTGTATGTCTTTCTACAACTAATCTTAAAAATTTGTAGTTCTGGCTTCAACTATACTGATATATGTTATATCAAAGAGGGAAGTCTAAGTTTCTTACATGAATTTCTATAATGGAAAACTATAAATTTTAGACATAAGTTCTCTACACTAATTTCTATTTCAATAAATTACTGGTTCGAAGTTCATTATAAACTACTCTATAATAAAGTTTCTACATGATATTCAGGATATATCAAATATACTAACCTTGTTATTTTCCTAGTGTTGGATGTCTACGTGTTCATAATTTTAAACTAATTATTCTCTAATCTCTATCAGTTTCTAAATCATAATGCGATTGGTTCAACCTACTGATAGACACATTTTTGTGTCTGATATAATCTCAATTGTATATATTGTTAGTGCTCGATTTTGTATTTATTATGGCTTTTTATGTTTTTGTAGGTGTTTTTGGAGAAATAAACTTTTGCGGGAAAATTGGCTCTAAAAGTGGTATTTGGGCTCGTGGGAGAAAATTACTATTCGGACCCCCATTTTGGATAAGGGGTGACCAAATTACTAAGGGGTAGCCAAATTGCTATCGGCACACCTAAACCTGTTAAGGGGACACCACCTTCTTCTCTGTTTAAATTCAGTTTTGGCGGGAAGCAACTGGCAGAGTTTGGATGCAAAATTTGGACGTGACTGAATGAGATTCAATCACAAATACTCGTCGAGGATGGACTTGAATGGAGTTAACAGGTGGAACAAGTGTCGTATTGGAGGAATTTGGTAGGATATTCATTTCACGATAAAACAGAGGAGATGAAGAATGGTGTTTCTGCGAAACTCCTGGAGAAAGATTTGGAGAGTTTTGTTCACGGAATTAAATGGTTTTGGATTGGTTTGGGATTGGTTTATCAAAAAACAGTCAGGTAGTTGGATTATAACCCGAAAATAATGAAGTATCCATATAATCTCGTCGTGATGTGAGGCGTGAAAAGAATTTCTCGGGTATACATGGAATTTACGTGCGGTGAAGAGAAGATATATTCTCGTAAAGATTTGTATCTATCAGAGGGAAGTTTTAGTATACAAGGAAACTCAGCAGACGCGTAAAGAATCGAAAAAAAAAAGGAAACATTCCCAAGACTTCCGGTGAAAGAAAGGGAAGATTATTTGGAGAATAAGAGGCGTTGTTTGCTATAGAGGGGGGCATTCGAGTTCCAGGAGAGGAGTGGAGACTTGGGGATAGTTTTGGGGGCCGAGCAGAGGGTTTGGAGGAGCTACAGGGATCAACAGAAGGAGTTTCAGAGAAAGTTCCCTGCTGCTGCAAAACTCAAGAACATCAAGAACATTGAACCAACATGAGCGGTCGCGAAGCAGTCTAAACAACGCGAGAGACAAACAAGTATCGTTGTTCAACAATCTTAGAAATCAGAATGGTGATGTATCAGTAACACCATTACAAAGCGTTACAAATCTCTCGTTTTATATAATTTCTTCAATAAAACACCCTTTTGAGCTATGGATTATTATTTTGTGCATGTTTTTGATATGATGAGCTAAACCCCAAAGACTGGGACGACGGAGGAAGCCATATTTCATGCGTGTGGTAATTATATTTAATTCTTTCATGACTTTTTGCATGGATTGTTAATTGTTTTATGGTTTTTATTGAATGGTTGTGATTTCAATTGATGGGTTATACTTAGGTTAAGTCTTTCGATATCTCATGCTTTAGATATACAAATGTTGCTTTTCAAAAATCTACCTTGGCAAAATATAGAGTCAATATTTTATTATTATTTGAGCTATAATTGTCCAGAATAAATATATGAATCGCATGAATGAATTTTATGGTGGAATCCGAAGTCCCAGTTCTCTCGATATTTGTGACAAAACTTGTGTATATATTTTCTTTGTTTTTAGTATTTTCCGAAACCAAATCTTTACAAGTCTGAGTTGAACGAACTTTTACTACCACTTTACAAACAACTTCAAAATCACATCAATTTTTGGCGCCGCCGACGCGGACTTGTATTTAGATTTGTTTTAGGTTTATTTTTATTTTTATTTTTTCCTTTTTACGTCTTTGGTATTTTTCGATTCTTTTCAGATTTGGAGCGAAGCTACAAGGAAAGAAAAAGTGCTATAAAAGGAAAGCATCGCCAAAGAAGGAAAGAAAAGAGGAGTCCAAGGAGTGAAGAAGATTTTTTACATAGTTGTTCTATTTTGTTTTATTTTTAGAAACTGTAAATAGGGTTGTATTTTTTGTAATCTTTCTTTTTATTTTTGGACACTTTTTGGACTTTATTTATTTATTTATTATTATTTTTTGGACTGGACATTATTTTTAAAACCCTAAGGAAGGGTTAAAAAAAAAAAATTAAATATAAACTGTTTGCGTGGGAAGGACGACAAGTTACGATATCGTCTCGGCCCCTCGGGTTCGTACACCGACATAGGAGTCGGTGGCCCGAGTCGACTTCAACGGTTCATCGCCGTCGTACGGGAGGTGTAGTAGCGGTTTTCCCACACTACACCCCTCACTATATTTTGGTTAATTAGTCCATTGAAAGTTGTATAATTGAGAATGTTTATTGATTAATTTCATGAGTTGTCTACACAGGAAAAGTAGAATTACACTTAGCAAGTAAACACTCTTAAACTTTCTCTCTCCTAATGACTTGCCCAACAATTCCCAAAAAGATCTCTCTTCACAACAGACTCACTTAGCCCTTTATATAGGGTAATACACAGTGGATGACAGCTAATCTATCCTTTTATTTCGGAAATGTTCCGCGAAGTGTCGCAGATGTACAAACGTTTATTCTCGCGACACTTCTTAACCCTCGCCCGGTTCCGTGTCTTTCTCGCTGTTTTGTGTGTCGTTGTTCATCGCGTCATTTGTTTTAGCTGCTTGCGATCGCCTCGCGACGTCGTCGTTTATCAACCCCGCGAGCCCCGTACGTTGCGATATTATGATCCTACATCTTGCCTCTTTTTCCTTGAATATTGCTTGAAGAGCGATTTTAAAGGAAAAATCTGTTGTTGTAATAATCTTTGGTCTTGATGAAGGAACGAGAGGAAGAATATTGTACTTGAAAAGTACGTACTTGCCTCTATTCTTTTGCGATGTTCCGAAGTTTTGCGTCTCTCTGTCTCTCCTCATACTTTTCTTGCGAAGGGAAGAATATCATGAGAGCGATGCTTTTTATTTGTCTGCGACCGCTTATCTTTATCTGTTTTCAACTCCGTATTACGAGTTTTTAACCATTAAAGCCGTTTTCGACACGTCTCTTCCAACCGTTTATTCTTGACCGTTCATGTCTCTTCTCGCATTAAATGACCTCGTTCTTCTCGAGGATCTTTTTTCCTATATATAGTTTTCTTTTCCCCTCCTTTTCGTTCTTTAGTTTCTCTCTCGCAACTTCTTTGATTTTCTCCTTCCGCAATTTGCGCTCGCTCTACCGCAAATCTCAAATCTTCTCTTCGACTTTTCTAGCATCGATCTTAACCTTTAACTTCTCATCCATTCCCATACTGATAATGGCTGCCATTAGTCGTGTATACAAAGTTTCTTTTGATGAAGTTCAACAGAAGTTGCTCGAGAAGGGTTTCACTCTATCGACCATCCCTGATCAAGAACCTTCATCTATTCTTTCTGCAAAGCTTTTCTCTGATCATCAATGTGATGATCAAAAGATTATAGTCTCGCTCGGTCAGCTTCTCGCGGGACTTCCTATTCCCTTGTACAATCCTGAGTTGCCTTTATTTTATGAAATTTTGGCCCATGAAAAATTCTCTCGGGCTGTTTATCAATTAAGTGGCGATTGTATTCGCCCGATGCTTGAGTTCGCGAACCGCGGTGCAAGGCAAAGGATCTTTATATACTAATTGTCGTCGAAATCCCAAATTCGCAGACTTGGAAATAGCTATTGAGAAGTACACACATGTGGAAAACTTTTTGAAAATTATTCGGTGATAACTATGGTGAATGCGAAATCTCATTTGGGCGTTCACTTTGAAGAAAAAGGATAATGTCTCGAGGATAAATTGGTCATGCAGGATATTGATTGGCACCCGGGTAATAATACTACTCCTCGCCACTCCAAAGATGAGAAATGGTGGGTTGTACCCTTGATTTTAAATGGTCCTTATATCGCGGGCCCGCACGTTCTTCCTGCGAATCTCGCAGGGTATCATCCTTGGGAATTCAAATGGCCTGAGAAGAAGAAAGAGGTATGTTTCCGACTTCAAATTTGGCTTTCGTAACTTTCTTTCTATGATTGTTTGAGTTTGTGAAATCTCTCGGATAGCCAAAGTTGAGAAGAAGCTACAAAAAGGATCCGTCGGAGGATACTCTGACAATGCTCCGATCGCTTACGAGTGAAGTAAGAATCACTTCCTTTCTTCTTATTTTAAAACAATATTGTTGCCTCTGTTTCTTATCTTTACGCGTATGCGAAGGTTGGAGTTGAAGAAACTATTGCCGCGAAGATTAAAAGTAAGGGTAAAGCGTCGCTCGCCGGGGTAAATCCTCTGCCCCTTAACTAAGAAGCGAAAGGTCCAATCCTCTTCTCGCCTTAGCTCAAGCTCGAATCTCCGACGAGGATAACCATGAATCGAATTCCTCTCTCGCCAAGAAGATTCCATTGACCAGTTCTTCCATGGATCAGTTATCCAACATCTTCTCAGACTGTTTCCAAGGAATGGGAGATGCTCCCCTAGCTTCTCTTTGCGGGACTCTCGCAAATGTGTGTAATGCTGCTTTACTAGAAGGCAATGATTCTTTTAATGGAGCTTCTAGAGTCGTGTCTCGACTTGTTGAATGCACTTGGATCTTTGGTACGTATGCGGTCACATTTTCCCCTTTTATATTTTTAAATATATGTATATTAATGATTCTTCTATCCTCTTTATAGGTTGGAAGAACTTCCTTTGTAGTCGCCTCGGATCTCGAGAGAAGACGCAGCAATCTTGAGAAGAAGAACTCGCAATTGAGCAAGAAGATTCGAGAATTAGAGACTGAAGCTGCGTCGTCTCGCGATAAAGACGAGAAAATTCAAAAGTTAAATACTGAGCTTGACTCCCAAAAGGATAAAGTGTCCACTCTTCAAAACGCTAATCAGCAACTTTATGGTATAAAATTTTACCTCCTTTTACTATTTTTATTTAATTGGTCGCCTATTGCTACCTAACTTATTACTTTCGCAGATGTATATAATCTCTCCGATGAGGCTATTCTTCTCCATACATTTCCTGATCCTATGGATAATAACCTTCTTCTCGCTCACCTCAACAACTCTTTAAGTAGTTCATCAAACAAAATTAACTCCCTTTCATTAAATGAACTTCAGACCAAATATCGTCTTTTAGAAATTGAACATAGATCTGGTTTAAGTGCTGCCAACCAATTTAAACGAATGTTTCTTGAGTCCAATAAAGAAATCAAAATTTTGAGGAAGAAAATTAGTGACCTTATAGATGATAAAGATCGCATTGCTAATAATGGTGCAAAGGCATTAGCAACATTTCAAAAATCTCTCCTTGAACTACAAATTGAACGGGATGAATTGCTTCGCTGCAATTCCTTGCTTAGTGAGCGAGAAGATCAAATTCGTTCCCTCCTTGTTATAAATAGTGACGATGAATTCGCCTGGGCTGCGAAAGTTTTAGATAATGCCAGGAATAACCTAGGTGTTGATGTTAGTCTTCACGCCGAGCATACTTCCTTGATTAAAGATATGATATCGATAGAGAAGGTTATTTATTACACCTTACTACTTCTTACTTCGTAGTATTGCTTGTAAATTATTAACTTGTTGTTACTTATTTGCGAGAATGCGAGAAGAGGCTTCGAGGTTAGAATTAGAGAGCTTGAATCGAGAAAGAACAACTCGCGAGAATTTTCCAAATGAGAATTGAAGAACTCGGCGAAAAACAACAACTCGCCGAGAGTCTCTCTCTTCGTAATAACAAGTATTCCGAGGTTGAAGAAACAATTTGAAACAACAGGTGGAGAACTTTAATAATGATTCTGTTCGTTTTCGCAATGGAGCCATGGAGTATGTTTGTAAGCACAGAACATCCTCTCGCATACATATCCCCGGCTTCTTGAAAAGGTTCCCGAGAATCTACCATTTCGATGTTTCGATAGTGAGGCCGGCGAAGAAGAAAAGTTCAGCGATGAGAATAATAAAACCGATGAATCGATGAAGAAGAAGAATCACCAAAGATATAACTCTTTTTGTTTTCTTTTGTTGCGTGTAATATCTGTACATTGTTGTATCTTTGTTATAATGAATTTCTTGGATTTTTTCCCCATGAATTCAATCTTCAATCCCCTTTTTTGGTAGTTCTTCCTTGTAATATAATTGGCTAACATTATTGATGTATAACTCTTTCGTCGGAAGATGAATAACAATGTTCCATCTTTTCCATTCCCATACTTGCCTCTGTTATTTATCTTCAGATGGAAGATTTTAGTTGTCTTCTTGTATTTGATAATAATCTTATTGTTAATTGAAATGTATCATCGCGACGGAGTCGCGAGTATCTTCATGAATTGAGTATTCTATCTCTTTTTGTGGCGACAAGGTCGCAGACCGCCTTTACATTTTCATGTGATGGCTCATTGACCCTGCCTTATCATTTTTGTGTGGTCTTCCGAGTTAGACCTCCCTAATTAGAGGTCCTCCCCTGCCACCTTTTATGGCGACAAAATCGCAGGACGTCTTTACACTTGCGTGTAAAGACCCATTGATCTTGCCTTATCATTTTCCAAGTATTTTTGCCTCTGCAGGATGCTTTAGTTGCGACAATATGACAGGCCTAGATATCCTTGCGAACATAAAGCCCCATGACATTGCTTGCCGTGCGAATGAAATCGCAGGACGTCCGTACACTTTCATGTAAAGACCCATTGATCTCGCCTTACCCTCGCGTTAGTATTATTGCCTCTGCAGGATCATTGCACAAATATGACAAGCCTAAGTCTCCTTGCGAAAACAAAGCCTCATGACATTTGCGTCTGTTTTGGCACTCCCCCTAATGGAGAGCACCGCCCTTATCATCTCCCCGGTTGCCCCTTCAAGGAGGCGAAACATCGGCCATACAAGACTAGCTCCTCCCATCCGGTCTTAACAACAACCAGTTGTTTTCGCAGTCTCTTATCCCTTATACCTATAGGGTTTATGGTTACGAGACTGCACCCTAAGTGGAGTTTTCTTCGGGCGAGTGCAACGCATGCCAAGACTTGCCAAGAATGGCCGGGGTAGGTTCATCCATCCCGGGCACTCGGCTCAACCGTGTACCTCGGCGCCTTGAGCATGCGACTCTAGGAAGAGACCCTCGGTCGCCCAACAGGGTATAACCTACATATATAGTTGGGAATCCAAGGTACCTCTTCCGGATAGGCTTTCATGGGCCCCAAATTTTCATGGTTCAGGCTTCAGGAGCGGTGTAACCTTCCCCTGAACCACGGCGAGAGATACCCCCTTATATGACGCACTTTAGGTCTTACATTTGCCTCTTACGAAATGTTATTCGCGAACTAGGGTGTACGCCATAAAGGTTCGTCCCATTCATTTGCGCATTTATATTTGTTAAATCATTCAATCATTCATGTTTCATTATTTGCTGATATTTGTTTGCGAAGTATTCGCACAGTTCTTTTTCACTTGTTGTGTTTCACTTTTCTTTCTTAGTCGTATTCTCATTTTACTCTTGGTCTGCGAGATTCTCGCACATCATTACTTCAATTTGTTACTTTGCATCCTGCTTGTTATTGATTATTCACTTCTTATGCCTTTTGTTCCGCATATCTTTTGCTTCTTCATTGTTATAATATTGGTCTGTCTCTAAGTATTCACTCTCATGGGTATGTTCAGCCCTCACTTCTATAGCATCTACCATCGGTTTTCCTTTCTCTGTTCATTTCTCACATGTTGCTTCCAACCCTTTCTTTTGGCATTTCTTTCTTCGCAGCTTTCTATATCGACCTCATGGCACTTTGTTGCGACTCCTTCCAATCTCCTTGTATGATACCAATACCATTTGGGTGTGGAAATTTTATGCATTGATGGTATGTTGAGGCGACCCCCAAAATTTCATGAAGCCATGGTCTCCCAATTAGTGCATTATACGGGGGACTCCACATCAACCACACGAGAATAAGACATCGATTGATAATCCTTGTAGAGGTATGCTCATGTGAACTTCTCCCTTTGGTTTGTTTGCGTGCCATTAAAGCCATATATCTTGTATGTCGAGGGATCAAATCCTCATCTTTTCCTCCCATCGTCTTATAAGTATGGTAGAAGAGGATATTCACCGAACTTCCGGTGTCGATTAGAATTCGGTTGATCGCCCGGACAAGCTTTCGCCTCATCATCTTCTCCATCGATTGGTTTTCGGGTTAATCTCTAGTTTCACAACCAACGGGCTATCATGTGTTTCTCTTCCTTTTGGTACTTCATCTGCAGAGAAAGAAATAGTCTTCAATCGCCACTTTTCTAATCTGCGTCGTTCTCGCTGTGCTCATTATTTCCTTATCATTAGCATCTCTCGCGAAGACTCTACTAAGCACGCTGTCATGAAAATCCTCGATGGTGCGATAGGAATGGACGATAGAGTTGCAGTTCAAATTCTTAGCTTTTGTTCCTACTTCTATCACAAATGTTTCTTTTCCCTTCGCTGACACTGTTCTGTGCATCTCTGGTGGTGGTGGTAATGTCTGACTTGTTACAAAGGAAGTGATTCAGCTTCCCCTGATCAATCATCCTGAGAATAATTCTCTTTATGTTTCTACAATCGTTTGTTTGATGCCCATGGAAGCGATGGTAAGAACAAAACTCATGACTTCTATCGCCTGGCGGTGGTTCCATTCCAACATTCCAAGGTGCTGGTACATTTTCCATCACAAGTATAGCTTCCCAGATCTTTTCAACGCTAGCATTCGGTGGAGGCATCTTAATTTGTTCCCATACTTTGTTTTATGACTTCTCTCGCCCTCCACGGTTATTTTGCCTTCGTCCACCATAAGTTTCTTGCACATGATCTAGCCTCTGAATCTTATTATTGCTGTTACGGTTGTAATAGTTCCTTTCACGTTCAAACTCTTCTTGATCGTGGCTTCCCATGGCTACTATGTCCTTCATCGCCTCTCCTTGCTCGCTGTCCTTGCGAAGTGCTTCGTATTTATGAATTGAGGTAACAAACTTGCGTTCATTTGTGTTAGAGCTTGTGTTCGCGATTTGGATAAGAATTCATTTCATTTTGTCTTTCTTCTAAGGCAATATATTCTTCCTGTAATTTCGCAGATTCGCCATTGTGATTGTATTTTTGACTCTAAAAATTTGAATGTATAACAAGTTAGTCGCGAAGAGAGCATTCACAAATGAGAGTATGAGATATCTCTCCTCAACCCGTCCCGCCATTTCGCTACACATGGTCTTCCATCTTACCGTCAACTTGTCTTAAGCTCTCGCCAATCCTTTGTTTCAACCCGAATACATCTTCAATACCTGGTCGCGAAGAGTTGTTACTTATGTATGCTCCCCAGGAATGTGGCTTGTAAATGATTGAATGATGTGATTGTGTTCCTTGGCAGACCTTCAAACCATTTTAGTGCTTCTCCTATTAAGCTTGACGCGAAATATTTGCATAATATGGCATCATGATTCTCCCATTGTAACATACATCTCATGTAAGCTTTAATATGTTGTATCGCACAAAGTTGTTCCATCAAAGATGTTGGTTAATGCGGGTAGATTGCACTTAGGAGGTATTCCTCCCATCCGTACTTCTAGCGTGAAGGGGTTCTTCGCGGCTTCGCGATGGCTTCGTCCGATTTGTCTCCTTCCTCCTTCCCTTCTATTATTCAATAATCCTCTCATTTCGCCTAGTTCCCTTAAGATTTGTTCATTTGCCTCGAATTTGTTTCTACCGGTCTTTTTAGCTCGCTTCTCTCCTTCTTCGCTCGTGCCTATTTTGACCTTCCCGCTCATTATTTTCTCCTCTTCTCTCCTCGCGACGCTCTTCTTCGTCTCTTTCGTTAATTCGCACGCCATTATATCGGTTGTTCTCTCTTCTTGGTTGCCTCTCGGCTCTCATCATCTCGCACCCTCTCATACTCTTCGTTAATATTTCTATTGGTACGGTTTTGTTCCCTCCTTCTCTCGCGGTTGTCATGGTTATTTCCGCCGGATTGCTTCTTCCATCTCTTGATTTTCTATTTCCGCTCTTATTCTTTCTCTCTCGCGAGCTAGTCGCGCTTGTTCTATGTAGTGTCTCTCAATGTCATCCTCGATCTCTCGGTTTCTTCTCAATTCTTCTCTCCCGTGTGATTATTCTTCCTTGGCCACTGGGTCATTCGGCCCTTGAAGTTGCATGTTTTCTTGATTTTCCCTATTTCGCTCATTTTGAAGATTTTTGGCCGAGGAATATAACGATCTTCTATTTCCCCGTTCTCTCGCCATGCTCGTATTCGGATTTTGTGTTTCTTCCCGGCACTTTTCGTTGGTAAAACTCTCCTTCTTTCTTCTCTGTTCGATCTAGAACTTGATCTCACGCTACTTCTAGATCTCCTTCTTTGCAACCTCATATTTTCCATCCTCGGTTCATGATTTTGTCTTGTCAAGTTTGCTCGCTCCTCTCTGCTTCTAATCGTCTCTCTTCGTGTATTGTTTGTCTCAATCTTTCTAACGCTTATTTTGCCATTTCTTCGTTTCTGGATTCATTTCTCCATTCATCCCTCGCTCTCCTTGTCCACTGTTCACCACTTCTTGCTCCTCTTCTCTCTCGTCTTGTAATCAGATCTCCAAGTATGCACACTTACTCTATCATAATCCACAGCCGCGTTTGCTCTTGGAGAGATTGGTGGCTGGTTTTGACCTTCTCCATCATTTCTCATATTCATCCTTGATGATTCTCCCATTTCATTCCTCCTTTCTCCAAAGAAGTCTCCCACTTCTTCTTACAATCGTTGGTTGCTCTTGTACATTTCTTCTTCTAGCCATCTTTCTTTTCAATGAATTCTTGAGTATCTTTTCCAAATCTCTTCTCTGTTAATCCAAATTCTTTCCAATTTCTTCGTCAATCTTTGCTCGTCCTGTTTCTAGCGCATATGTAGTAGCGGGTTTTCCCACACTACACCCCTCACTATATTTTGGTTAATTAGTCCATTGAAAGTTGTATAATTGAGAATGTTTATTGATTAATTTCATGAGTTGTCTACACAGGAAAAGTAGAATTACACTTAGCAAGTAAACACTCTTAAACTTTCTCTCTCCTAATGACTTGCCCAACAATTCCCAAAAAGATCTCTCTTCACGAGACTCACTTAGCCCTTTATATAGGGTAATACACACGAGTGGATGAATGACTAATCTATCCTTTTATTTCGGAAATGTTCCGCGAAGTGTCGCAGATGTACAAACGTTTATTCTCGCGACACTTCTTAACCCTCGCCCGGTTCCGTGTCTTTCTTCGTTTTGTGTGTCGTTGTTCATCGCGTCATTTGTTTTAGGTATCTGCGGACCGCCTCGCGACGTCATTTGTTTATCAACCCCGCGAGCCCCGTACGTTGCGATATTATGATCCTACAGAGGTAAGACTCTATCCACCCACGAATCCCTGCCGGTGGGTTTTATTTCGTGTGACAACTCACACCCCCTGCTAATAGAATGTCGAATTTGGTATTACAATAGCCAATACAACGAATATCCGATTGAGTTTCAAAATGGACGTTACTACTTTGACCATAGTGTGAATAGTGGTTGGGAACATCAGCCTTTTCAAGGTTATGGCTCATACCATGATGAGCCCAATTACTATCCATAATCTCACCGGTCATACGAGCAAAATTCCTCTCTATTAGAGTCCGCATGTAAGTTAGCTGAGTCAACACAAAAGTTACTTGAGTCTACACATAGTTCATTCTGAAATGAATAACTTAGTTATGGACGAAAGCAATGCAACGTGTGAACCTTCTTTCCTAGATCAAATCGGGAAGTCATGTGAATCGACTCGAGAAAATCTTGTTAGAGGCCCGGGGAAAGAAATGCTCAAGATAGTTTTAATTTCCAATATAGTGTTTCCAATAGTACCTTTGAAAATGAGGATAGTTATTTGCATAATCAAGATGACGAGGTTAGAATTGGTAACACTACTTTAGATGAGGTTCAACCATTTTCAAGTTATTATAACGATGATTATGATGAGGATAGTGTTGATGAAGAATATGAAATATTTAGGCATAGTGATCAGGAATTTGCTACTCCTATTGAGCTTTACAATGATATTATTTCTAGTTCAAATCCAAATAATTTTAATAATTATTCACCTATTCAAAAGGAAGAGGATTTGACTAGAGATACCACCGTTTTAGACGAGGTAGTATTTCCTTATGATTACGAAGACGATTATGGTTTAGAGGAAAGTGTATATTTTGAGTCTAGCGATTTAGAAACAACAGACTTAGAAAAAGAAAGTGAACTCGTAGAGATGGGTGAGGATGAACCCGACTTAGAAGAATCAATTGACCATTTTCGGGAATCGATGACCTTGAAATTAGGGAAGTTGTGACTAGTCTTTCTAGAGACACTTTGAAAACTCTAAGTTTGGGGGTGATTATCATTCTCCATGTGCCTTAACTCTTAGAAAGGTCCCTCACTTGGGACTTGACACATGTGCCTCAACCATTTTAAAAGATTATCTTCATACACGTTTTCCTGAACCTAGTGATGTCCAAAGGGAAGTTCAGTTGTTAGAAACCCATCCTCTGGTTGATGTGGTTTATTCAGGCTATGATACCCCGATTGATTTTGTTTTCCCACCAAATATTTTTCAACCAGTGGGAACGTATAAGTTTCAGATGTGTCAGTTATTAAGTTTTGAGACTAAACCTAAGTACTTTAGGAAATTAGTAACGACATATTTGCTTAAGATTGACCGCCAGTTTCATCGTGGTCAATTGTGTGAGTCAAATTTGATTGACTTTAAGGATCCACAATTATTCAGGTTATTATTATGTGCTTCTAAGTTCTTATTTGAGTTTTTACAGACTTTACAACATGAATCGGATCTTAGCTTTGAGGAATTCCAAAGACAAGAAAATATTTTATTTGGACCCAGTTATAGAACCCGAACACGAACCAAAGCTAGATGTAGTTGTTTTAAACGGGAAACTAGACAAGGGTGTGCTTCATTTGTTAATTTTCTTGGCAGGTGTTGGAGATTCCTTTTACTTGTGATAGCTCTATTTGGTTTTGATGACCTGATTTTTTCGGCTATTACTTTATGATTTTATGAGGTGACTAATCCTTTGTTAGTCTGGTCAAGACGTTAAACTTAGCACTTCTTGGGGAGGTAACCCAATATTCATGCGACATGGTAATATCTTTCCTTATCTCTTTTTCTTCAAATGGTATGATTTCTCCTTGTTCATGTTTTTAATTTTATCTTTAGAACATTGAGGACAATGTTAGATTTAGTTTGGGGTATGGGAGAAACTTTTTGATTAGTTGCATTGTTAAACTCCGAGCCTAGAAATTTATGCTTATTAAGGATGGCACTACCCAATCTAAGTGGATGGAAGCATTTTGGTTGTAGGAGTTGAGGAACCAATCGATTAGATGGCAACATCTAAAGAGTCTATTCATAAAAGCACGAGCTCAGGTGTTAGAAATAACATGATAGTTTCACCAATCTCGTTGAGTCCTTTTCACTTCTGTTTTTATTTTGTTTTTAAACTATGTTTTTCTAAGTGATTAGGTGGGGCCCACGAATCAAGTTGTTACCAATGCTAGGGTGAATTAGAGTGATTGGGATACCAAAAAAAAAAAAAAAAAAAGAAAAAAAAATGAAAAGAAAGAAATTGAGACCGGACCATCGACCAATAGGAATAAATTCAATAAAGTCGACCACTCGGAACCCTTGTATATGCCGGGGTTGAGTTGACATAGAGTTAGGATAATCGACCACTTTGGTTCCCTTGTATATGCCGGTGTGTGTTGATATTAGTCGAACTAGTATCTCAGTCCATTAGGATAGGTTCATTTTGGCGGAGGCCTTCGATAGATATGGGAAACACTTGTTCACTTAGTAAACATCAAAACCATCTATGTTTTCTCAATATCCATCTTCTTGATCTATCCATGTGATTAGTTTTGACTCCGGTATTGATGTCCATAGTGTGACTATCTCGAGTAGAGCTCGTGACTTATATATGAATTTTAGTATGCTTGAGTGCAAACTCGTGTACAAAGAATTGGAATTTCGCATCGGGGTACTTCCTCCCGTAGTCGATAAGTATGCCAACCAAGGAGATTCTTTAGTGCCTTCCAAGGTTTTGCGTAGATAGTTAGGGTCCGGAGTGTAAGGGTTTTGTGGGTACACCTCCGGGTAAACCCTCCCGAGACTATAACTCGGCCACTAGGGCCACCTAGGGGTTTAAAGGCTTATTGCATACGCTAAATGCAATCGACGATGCCTCGCGACAGTGAGTTAGGATTTTATTTTGTAGATTTGATTTGCTCGGGACTAGCAAATAATAAGTTTGGGGGTATTTGATAGACACATTTTTGTGTACGATATAATCTCAATTGTATATATTGTTAGTGCTCGATTTTGTATTTATTATGGCTTTTTATGTTTTTGTAGGTGTTTTTGGAGAAATAAACTTTTGCGGGGAAAATTGGCTCGAAAAGTGGTATTTGGGCTCGTGGGAGAAAATTACTATTCGGACCCCCATTTTGGATAAGGGGTGACCAAATTACTAAGGGGTAGCCAAATTGCTATCGGCACACTGAACTCGTTAAGGGGACACCACCTTCTTCTCTGTTTAAATTCGGTTTTGGCGGGAAGCAACGGCATAGTTTGGATGCAAAATTTGGACGTGGTGAATGAGATTCAATCACAAATACTCGTCGGGATGGACTTGAATGGAGTTAACGGGGCTGGAACAAGTGTCGTATTGGAGGAATTTGGGCCGGATATTCATTTCACGATAAAACGAGAGGAGATGAAGAATGGTGTTTCTGCGAAACTCCTGGAGAAAGATTTGGAGAGTTTTGTTCACGGAATTAAATGGTTTTGGATTGGTTTGGGCTTGGTTTATCAAAACAGGTCGGAGTAGTTGGATTATAACCCGAAAATAATGAAGTATCCATATAATCTCGTCGTGACAAGCGTGAAAAGAATTTCTCGGGTATACATGGAATTTACGTGCGGTGAAGAGAAGATATATTCTCGTAAAGATTTGTATCTATCGGAGGAAGTTTTAGTATACAAGGAAACTCAATGAGACGCGTAAAGAATCGAAAAAAGAAGGAAACATTCCCAAGACTTAGGTGAAAGAAAGGGAAGATTATTTGGAGAATAAGAGGCGCATTTGCTATAGAGGGGGCATTCGAGTTCCCGGGAGAGGAGTGGAGACTTGGGGATAGTTTTGGGGGCCGAGCGAGAGGGTTTGGAGGAGCTACGGGGATCAACGGAAGGAGTTTGAGAGAAAGTTCCCTGGCTTTGCAAAACTCAAGAACATCAAGAACATTGAACCAACGGGAGCGGTCGCGAGAGCGGTCTCGAAACAACGACGAGAGAAAAAAGTATCGTTGTTCAACGTCTTAGAAATCAGAAATGATGACGTACGTAACACCATTACAGCGTTATAAATCTCTGTTTTATATAATTTCTTCAATAAAACACCCTTTTGAGCTATGGATTATTATTTTGTGCGTGTTTTTGATATGAGGAGCTAAACCCCAACACTTTGGGACGACGGAGGAAGCCATATTTCATGCGTGTGGTAATTATATTTAATTCTTTCATGACTTTTTGCATGGATTGTTAATTGTTTTATGGTTTTTATTGAATGGTTGTGATTTCAATTGATGGGTTATACTTAGGTTAAGTCTTTCGATATCTCATGCTTTAGATATACAAATCGTTGCTTTTCAAAAATCTACCTTGGCAAAATATAGAGTCAATATTTTATTATTATTTGAGCTATAATTGTCAGAATAAATATATGAATCGCATGAATGAATTTTATGGTGGAATCCGAAGTCCCAGTTCTCTCGATATTTGTGACAAAACTTGTGTATATATTTTCTTTGTTTTTAGTATTTTCTGAAATCGAATCTTTACAAGTCTGAGTTGAACGAACTTTTACTACCACTTTACAAACAACTTCAAAATCCCATCACCTACATTTTTTTTTAACTTCATAAAATGTACACGCAGCAAGAAAAACAAAATCAATCAACCAATAATCTTTTAGTTCTTGATAGCTTTTAATGATTATGATTTATCTCACAACCCAACCCAGTTCTAAGCTAATCTAGTTCACTAACTAGTACTAGCTATTATCTATTGTTGCCCATGTAAGATCTAATAGTGAGCTCTGATACCAACTTGTGACGCCCCAACCTAATTACCTACTTAGCTAATGGGTTACAACCTAATAGAAGCATCAAATTTAGATTACCCATTTCAAGAATCATGATTATATAAACTAATCCTTATTCAAACCCAAACACTCTGATATTATATAAATGAAAATCTCTCGAGTGATATAAATATAATAATGTGTTGATTAAAATAAATTAACAAAGGATACACATAACACGAGATACACGATATCACTAACATTTAATAAAACTCTAAGCTTTGAGTACGGATATCTTCGCGCGCACCTTTTCTTCTGAATACTGAAACTGAAGTGGGAACGAGTGAGCACATCATCCCAAAGGGTGCCCAATGGAAACAAATAACGTCCAAGTAATCACTAATATGCTTCTCAGTTCTAAAGAATGGTAATAAAACACGTCATCGTGCATAATATGCATAAGAATGATTTCCCCAATTACCTCGATATAATATTTCCTCATCTGGGTCTTAACGACATAAATTAGGTTATAAAATAAAAAGTAATAATATTTCGCTTTACGCGCTAGATAGTTATTATATGCACTTCCCATGCTATGAATTGCCTCATCTGGGCTGTAAGACTTAACAAGGAGATGTGGGGAGACCACAGTCACTCCTCGCGGGGATTTCACTCATACACACATCAAATTATTCACTCAGAAATCAGAAAGAATCGTTATATAACATACATGAAAGAAAGGTCATTCTAATTCCACCTCCTCGGATATTGCGTACCATAATAACAATATCCGTGAAAGACCACCACTGGATGATCTACAAAAGTGAAACTGAAACGAACCAAAAATATGTCACTCAGACCTCGCCAAACTCATTGGAGAAAGCGAAAGCAGAATAACTCCAGACTTTAATAATAGCCCATCCACACGGAGTGCCCATACAAACCATGATTCAAGAATCTACCATCATAAGTCCCGAAGGTTTTGAAATCAAGCATAATAAGCAAATGATTGGATTCTCACAAGAAATTGTAAAAGGTAATATTTCCCTATATAACGATATTGCCTCATCTAGGCTATAATAAGCATAAAAATAGATATAATATTTGGAGAATCCATACAATGCATATTTCACAACATACCCAATCATTTACACACAAATATGCTCATAAGAAGAAATGACTCATCATGCTCGCATATAAAAAGGAACTTAATGATTACAAGAAGGTTACAGAGTTCCCACATGTTTTGATGACAAGCCATGCATTACCTCGAGATCAACGATCCACTGGTTCATCTTTTAGATCGATCGTTGTTAATAAAGAGTAACCGTTAATCACATAAGTACTCTAAGAAGTTAGCCAAAAGGCGCACACAAGGATTCATAACATAATTTCATATAAGTCTCCAGTTATAGGCTAAGTCAAATAACTAATGGTTCTATTTCTATTAATGATTCCATAACCTTGCATTTAGTGTTCTAGGCATAAATTAATATCTACTTACCCAAATAGGGTCAATTTGGGTATCATCGGAAATCCCTCGAAAAACATTAAAACTTTGCAGAAGGAACCGAAAGCTAATTCGGACCATAAATGGTCCAAAAACTTAAATTAAGATTTATGGCTCTAAGCCCAAACCCATTGGGCCCGACCCAAGACGACCCGTAAAACCGACCCAATAACCCATTTACTAACCCCCAACGGGTCAACCCATGACCCGACCCACTGACCGGTTTAGACCCGAACAAGTCCGACTCATGAATCATCTAAATCTGACTCAATGGAACGTTGAGTCAACTCACCTGACTCGGACTGACTCACGGAGTCAACCAACTTCATCTTCAACCTCTGGCACCCTTGTAAACAGCACGAGGGTCTAACTTCTGGGATCTATAAATCACTTGTTTCATAACCAAATTAAGTGCTTATTGGCTCTATGGAAAGATAGCATCTCCATCTATAACTTTCTAGTTTCGCTCTGGAACTAATTCCTTTCCTAACATACCTTATTTGATCCATAAAGACTGCTACCACTAGTGGAAAATCAAAAAAAAAAGTCTGCCAGAAAAACACTTAAAATCCCTAAAAACGTCTGCTTTGGGGAGCGCTAATATCATAGTCTTATTTCTCAAAACGTCTGCTTTTGAAACTAGTTGATTTTATTCAGTTACGACTTCGTTTGGTATTCTATCTATAACTGCTGACAGGGGTAGACGTTTTCCTAGATTATCTTAAAATAAAAAAAGTGAAATTGATTCAGCTGAATCCAAAACTGATTCTACTGAATCTTAAGCTAGAACTATCTATAAATATGAAGCTAAATTCAAATATCTCAAAAATGAACACGAATTTGAATCAACATTATATTAAAAACAAAATGTACTATACAACTTAGAAAAATTAGAAAAACTCATGATCCAAATCTGAATTTTCTTTTGATAAAACTACTAAGGCAACTTGACCCTAAAAATTATGACAATCCATAATATGGTGTTTAGTACATCTCCAACATCATGAGCTTTGATAAACTTGACTAACATAGGCCTCCAACAAGCTCACTTATTAGACTACCATATGTCAGCAAATCCTCACGGACAAGAAGAGTTTCCTGAAAATAGTAGAAGCAAACATATTAGGGACTATTATCTTTTACTTCATTTACACTATAAATCAATACAGAATCATCGACGAGCGCAATTCAAAGGGAAAGTTGCATACAAAGGAATTTAGAAAAAAAATTCTAGACTTTAATAAGGAGTGATGAATATTGGTTGTTGTTAGCATGAAGTTAAACTTACTCTCTCTAATACCATTATGTACATGATGTTCAAATTCAAAATGTTTAAAGCGGGAAAGAAAAAAAGTTAGTAACATTTACCGGCGATAACTTCCAATAATATAATATCCATCCAATAACCATTGTCCTTTTCGCCATCTTCAGCTCTGCAATAGAGGTACAAAATATTATAAATATTGTTCAAGAACTCAACCACCCATGACCATATATATGGGCAGTACTTGGAATACTAGGATAACCTTGATTAAGAAAATGCAACTACCACCAAGTACTTAAAATTATCAAAATTTTGGAGCTTCTTCAACTAACATAGAAAGATCAATAGATAAGAGACCTATTTACATTGTGAAAAAAAATATCCAATAAAACATAAAGGAAAGTTTTAAGAAATTACCAGTCCATGGTAATATTTGCCTGCAGTAAGAAGCCTAAAATCTGAGCTCTAGGACATCGCTAGGATTGTCAAAGATTTCCGAATAAATCATGTGGACCTGCGTGCCAGAAAGTTCTTCGACTCATCTACATCAACAGGTAAATTCAACGTTATGAGTTGAAAAACAGGACCATATTTAGGTATACATATAAGGCAAATCATACCAAACAAACAATTAGGTATAGTATGAAGATAAATATATACAAAAGAAATATGCAATCTCATTATATCTACAAATCAATTGCCTGTACTAGACACTTGTAATATGATTACAATACATATGCATATAGTACTTCACAATGACAGAAACTATTAGGACTTCACAATGTGCGTAGGTATACAAAGTGTATATATAACAAGACCCAAATGCATATTGAGTTGCAGATATAAAGAATGTTTCATAGGGTCAGAAAGCTTACAAATATGGGGATGAAATCTAAACAAAAATATGTATCCCAACCTGAACCTGCACATACACGAAGACACGGGATAAATACCATTACAAACCAAAAATGTAAGAGTATATAAGAGGTCAGTGAAAACCCTGCAAAATACTTAAATTCTTGTTACTCTCATGGAATTCATTGTACATCCACGTGTTTGTTATCCCTGAATTCTGATACTTACTCTGTTTGTAGGCATCATCTGCAGCAACTTGCACAATTAAGTATCAAAACTCAGGGAAAACAAACACTCCAAAGCATTGACCTTACCTGCAAAAAAAAACTACTAAAAGTTGTTAACATATGCATACCGGTGAAATTCAGATACCGTGATAAGGATTCAATGATAAATGGATGCAAGGATGTAATACTTAAAGCAAATAAGTCAGTGTTGACAAAAAGTTACCACTCTGTATCCCTAATTGAAGATATAACCAGTATGACTCTCAAAGAGATTAGCTCCTCATGCTGAACAACTACCCACATTGTCTCAACCTTCAACACAAATATAAATAATAAATAGACGCTCATTAAAACAAAATATTTGAACCAGAAAAGAAAAAAAATCAATTATGTGTGGATATGGTTGATCCGAAACATCAATTAGGACGATCTAAATGGTATCATACACTACTAATGCATCCAATCAAGTGCGACTATACGAGGCATAATTCAAAACAACAGAACATAGTTCAAGAAAAACTCTCAAACCAAAAGAACACTTATGGAATGTTACCCAACTAGTGTGTTTTTATCAGGTGATGCCATAGAAGGAGAATTGTAGCACTTGAACAGAAAGTTCATGCGCTCAGTTTCAAGCCATATACATGAGTGCATTACCTTGCTACTGCATGTTCAAATCCCTGAAAGTACAAACAGGTCATAAGTACAAACAGGTCATAAGTCCCTGAAGGAGAAGTTGCATCACTTGAATAGAAAGTTTATTTTGCAGGAAACATGTACACCAATACAGGAATGTACTAATTAAAAGGAAGACTGCTAATACTACAAGCACTAATAGTAGAAATACATCAACTAAGAAGTCATAAATTTCATGTCACGTGGATGCCAAATAGACGTACAAGCATACAAAAGAGTGGATACATAGACTCAAAAATTAATGAAATATTTTTCTATCAAAGAAATGTAATGACCTGAATTGCTTGTTAAGGTAGCCTTCTTTTTAGTAACTTAAAAAGGTTTCTTCTTTCCTTGTAAGAAGCATCAAGTTATGGTTGGTAAGCAGCGAAAAATATAAATAACGCTTTACTCATTCAACATTATACAAGCTAATTTCAAACTCACAAACAGGCGAGGGGCAGTTGTTCTAGTGTACTGGTGATGTGAATGAAGTGTTGATGGTGATGATTCTCGAACTGGTGGTGGATGAAAGATTGGAGATAATCTGAAAAGCTCCTCCCTGAACTTTTATCGAGCAGGTGGAGTGCGGGTATTGTCTTAGTCCAGATATTTCCTCTGCTGATTGTTTCCAATCTCCCCTGCAAACACGTCGCATGGAGACCCAATGAAGTTATTGTTGAAATCTGATTCTTCCTGTATGTTTAAATGAAGTGCTTGTTTAGATCTCAATGGCTATCAAACATTAAAAATCAACAAAAAAATGGAACAATTTTGTTTCAAAAATTTACTAAAAAATTGATTTGATTTTAGGATTTGAAGACATACCAAGAAATCAGCAGATTTGGGTTTGTGATTAGAAATCACCGAAGCTGATGTTTCAACTTTGAGGAAAACCCATGCTTTAGAACTCCTTCAAATACAGTACACAAATATAAAAAAAATTGAAGAATCAAGTAAACATGAGAAAATCGAACAAAAAAAAAAATTGTAACAACAATGAGGTTTATACCGATGAAATCTTCTTCTTGGGTCTTCATCACCAGGAAATAGCACCGATAATGTGATTGATGATATCGTCGATGATGGATCTATAACTTCAGATCGATTTAATAAAACAATACGTCAATACCAAATCAAATCTATTCTAATCAAATAATAATAATCTCAAGAAAAAACTAAGTTCAATATCTAGTTCTTCTTCTTCCAATTAAAAAAGTCCTTGCTTTTGATTTTGAGATGGGGTTATGAATAATCTTCGATTTATGAGATTGAGGTTCTGTGAGAGAGAGAGGTTTCATCGGGAAACTGAGAGAAAACTCAGAGAAGTGAGGCTACGAGAGAAGTGAAGAAGCAAAGTAGCAGACCGATAGAAACAATGAGGATAAGATTTGTTTCTACAATAATGTAGTCTTAACTGAAGTGGGTCCATAGAAACAAGTTCTTCCAACAATCTTAACATAAGTCCACGTGGAAATAAATATTTTTCCTAAAATGCCCCCGTGTATTAAGACTGCTACGGAGGCTCGATTTTCTTTTCAGTGAAAAATGACTTCCTTGGGAAGCCTGATATATAAAGAAAGCCTCGGGAAGTCTTATTTATAAATCTCAAGCAGACTTAATAAACTCATTTTCCACTAGTGTACTCACCGCAATAACAAGTATTTTCTAGATTTCATATTCATCACCAAAATCATCCTAACTCACCCAATTTAACTCCAAATTGAACAAACTAAGTTCCTATAGTTTGGTAATTCAATATATTACAATTCCTAATAATAACTATGGCTTAAAACACACTATAAGGTATCTCAAAATCAGAAATAAAACTAAACAATATTTACACATACAATCATGGTTATCAAACTAACAACTGGTTGATTCATACTATTTTCCATTTCTATGACCTACCCAATCATTCTAAATGTATTTTAAACAATTATAAGGTTTACCTTGATCATAAGAGAATGTTTTATCATCCCATCATCTTTTCCATCAACCACATCCATCATCATCACCATGATCATCATAATACTACTTCTTCTTCATTATTCTATCTTTCACAACTATTTAATCTCAAGTCTTAACCTAATCTCTACTGATTTATAAAAACTCTTTCTTCCTCACCTCTCTCTACACAAATTCATAAGTCTTAACCATAAACTCACAAAATATTCATCACCATATTCTCCCTATTAGTTTCTTTCTCACCATTTTTCCTTCTCTTTATTTTCCTTTCCCTCAAACTAAATATCTCTCTGATTTTTCTTCCCGGGTTAAAACCTCTTACTTATTCCAACAACATTATCTACTGATAACGAACAAAAGAGAGGAACTGATAAACTCCAACAGAGAAGAAGATATACATCTTCTTTAAATAAAACGCATTTTCATTTCCTAATTCAATTGCTTAATTAAATATACTTAGGATTTAACTAAAACCAACCTTCACAGATTACTAAGGGTAATCTAAAGGTCCGGTAAACATAAGTCAATGATCAAATCAGGTAAGGTCGCCGGTCAACGGCGGAGTCAATTCCGATTGACATTAGTCAAACTTCAACACCCAATTTTTCCGAGTGCGATAACTTCTTCGTTCGGTATCCGAATTGCGCGTTTTTGTAGTCCATTTTGCATAACTTTTCGAGATCTATCTAACGGTACTAATTTGGTTCCTAAATTATTGTTAGATTAATTTCTAATAATTAACGTTCGTGTTAAACTAATCGAGTCATTATCGGCTAAATCGTCTCTTGACTAGTCTAGTAGCGTTGACGAGCTTGAGGATCCTTACAGGGCCGACTTGTTCAGGGACTTGTTGTTGTTTGACGAGGTGTCGAACTCGCAAAAATAAATTCTTTACTTCTCTTACACTAACTAGTAGTACAATGACAAGCAGGTTCGATCCCAAGGGAAAGTTGAGCTAAAGTTCTCGATTCAATTTCTGAATATTAATGCAAATATGAGGATGAAAATGATCAAGGACTCTTTCTCGGTCACGAAACATGAATTTTATTGACATAGCTATGTTTCTGCAAAGTACCCATTACAAATAACCCTAGAATATTTAGTACGCTCAAATACTCCACAATCTCTTAATTCATCGGACACGGAAGCGCCCGACTACCGGATATTACTTGCCAAGTTTCCTAGAAGTACGCTATCTAGGTGTGACTTAAACAAATGCTTTAAGTTATTTGAGATAGGCATTCCTAGTGACAAATACATAGGCTCGACTCATCTACTAGTGTCAATCTCTACACATGAATATTTAACAAAATCCCATCATCAATATCCACGTATCGCTACTTGTATCAAGATTCTCTAGACAATTACGGGTCGAAGAGGTCTCAACTAGCATTAGAATCATCCATAAACCAATTTAATTCAGTTCAACTTTGTGCACCCCTCTAAAACCAGGGTGCACATTCCGGCCCTCCTTATTGGGTCAAATAACAGCAAGTGGTTTTGTGATTTTTGTTTTCTCTTTATTTTTTGTTCATCGAAAATATGCGAAATTAACTACTCCGTCGAAATCTCTGAACTATTTTTTTCTCTATCTTCTCTGTTCCATTATCCCTAAAACTAACAGATTGATTTCATCAAATCTGCTCGAGAAGCCGCCTTCATGGTTATGAATATTTTTATGATTTTGGGTTCTTTTCATTTTGATTATTCTCTATTAATCTTTTCATACCCATGATAAGTTAGGAATACTGGGCGAAGTAGAGAAAATTAATCACGAAGAAACTCATCTGTAGTAGCAGGAAATCCCACACTACACCCCTCACAAGAATTCACACAATCAAGTCATTTTAAGATGAACAATTATAGTCTTTATTGATTAAACTCACAAATGTTACAAGATGGAAAGGAAATAAGCTAAAGAATTTACAACTGCTCTAAACTTTCTCTCTCTTAATAACTTGCCCAATACTCGAAAAATATCTCTCCCACTCATAAGCCTACTCGGTCCTTTATATAGGACATTACATAGTGGGTGACAGCTAAGCTGTCCTTTATTTTCGGATCTGGCTTGCGACACGCTCGCAAGTATTCAAATATTAAATCTCGCAACGCTCCTATATCTCTCCAGGTCTTCACATCTTTCTCGTGTTCAGGCTGTCGTCATCCGTTGCGTCATTTTTATTTTCCATCTGCGACATCTTCGCAGTGAGTCGTATAAAGATTTTGCAAAGGTATTGATGTTGCGATATTCTGATCCTACATCTTGCCTCTTCTCATGTCTTCTCTGCGAAGTAGAGAATGTCATGAGAACTAATACTTTCAAAATTCCGCAGTTGTTCATTTCTTTCCCTAAATTTTCTGCCGACAAGATTCCATGAATTAAGCATAACCGTTTACACGTGTTAAATTTTCCCCAATTCACCGGCACATTAAATGCTAACTGGTCATCATCTTTTGTCTATTTAAGAAGAGATCCATCATAAGAATTTCTTCTTTCTTTTACTTCGTCTTCTTCATCTGTAAATTCTCTTTTTGTCGTCTGTAACTTTTTCACTGTTCATCTTTCCGTAAATCCTCTCCATCTTTCTGTTGCTGTTCTTATGGAGCCATCAAGGTTTGTTTATTTTGCTGAAACTGATCTTCTTAAAATTGATTTTCTCTACTGAAATTATTTTATTTGATATTGCTCATCTTTAGATAATTCCCAAACTGTTTTCTGTTTCAGCAAAAACACTTCCAGCACCAAGTTTACGATCCAAAACCCTAATGTTCCCAAGTGTTCGCAGCAAAAACTCGGTGTGAACAAAAGAAAGCCTGCGAATAGCAAGGTATTAATAAACACTTATTCTTTTAATAACAATATTGTTGCCTCTGTTTCTTATATGACTTGTGATTCACAGGGTTATGCAAATATCGAGAGGCCCCCCAAAAGACCTCGCCATCCTAAAAATGTTGAAACATCTATTTCATTTCCTTTGTTTAAGCTTTCAACACCTCCTGCGAAATCTTCGCAAGCGGAATCTCCTCTTCTCATCTGCGAAAATGTCGCTGCAGATTCATCCCCTGTAACTAATCTTTCTATAAATGAAATTCCTCACAATAACCCTGTTGCGAATGAACCCTTCTCTTCTTCTACTGTCAATGCCTCTTCTCTTAACATTGCCTCAACCCCAGTCATTAACCTTCATCAAATCTCATCTTCCGATGACATATCTATGGCGAAAGATGATTCAACTCTCCCCCCTATCGCCATCGTCGCTTCATCATCCGAATATCTCCCTTTTACTAAAGAAAATTTGGAAGGGATGGATATTGCTTTCAAGGTTTTATCAGACCTTCCGGATGATGTCAAAAAAGCTTTCACTGATCCTATCAGATTTTGTGTCTGCGAAATTTTAAGTAAATATTTTAGCTCTGACAGAATGGTTTTGCAAACATCCTTAAAAAAGGAAATTGAAGATCTGAAAAATAATCTCCAAGCTATGACCTTGAAATGTGACACTCTCCATCTTGAGAATCAAAAACTTCAGAATGTTTCGATGGATCGTGACAATCTTCGCAAGAAGAATAAAACTAAAAGGTAAGAATTTTTTTTTTTTTTTTCTAAATTTCTGTTCGCCCGTTAATCTCTAAACCAGAAACGAAAAATGGAGATATATCAGTTTGAATCCGTCGCCGAAGAAGCCCGAATGGATAGAGATGCTTGGATGGATCAATATAACCAATTAGATAATCTTCATACGTACTCTGTTGATCAAATAGATAATCTTACCAAGGAGAATGCTCAATTAGTCCAGAAGCAAAACTTATTAAGTAATGAATTATCTCGCCTCTCTTACTTTTTGACTAATGTTAATCTGGAGTTTGAAACTTTATCAGATGAGAATGAAACCCTATCTCAGGAAAAGCGAATCCTTTAAATAAGGTGGCGATCTCTTCGCAAGAACTTAACATTTGCCAAAAAGTATGTAATGATCAAGAACGGTCCTCTCGCTTATTGAGAAATAAACTCAAAGAAGTAATGTAATCATCCTCTACCGAGAGAGATAAACTTATTCAAGGTAGAATAACTCTAAGCATAAAGGCAAATCAACTTAAAGATCAATACTCTAAGATAGAAGAATCCTACACTTCTCTTGCGAAGCAAAACACCTTACTCATTTCTAATGAAAATAATTTGCGATCTCGACTGAAAGGCTTGGTGGGTGATAAGTTTGACAATGCCATGGATCACTTGGAGAATAGTTGCTTGTCTTTAACTCAACATCTTATCTCGCAAAAGGAAGGTAGTCATAAAATTTGACTGCCTCAACCATTTTTTCTTTGTTAAGTCTTTTTACTATGTCTTCCTTGCGAACTCTTCGCCTAAATAATTTCCTTTATTCTTTGATTTTGCAGAATCTGAGAAAAATCTTCGCTCCTCCCTTTCTACTTTGGATTCTAACTATGCCAAAATTCGCAAAGAGAATGCATTACTTGCCGCTACTCTTGCTCGTTCTCGCGATCGGTTAGAAAGAAGATTTGATTATCTTTCTTACTCCAAAGATATCCAAAGTAGGAATCACCAGAAGGCACTTCTTCACCAAGTTCATCTTAGAGTTGAAGTTCTTGTGAATGAAATTTTATTATCCAAATCTCTTTCCCTATATCTCGTCGAGCCTTTGGAAGTAGATGATGATGAAGTCCCCGGTACTCCTGACATCATTATGAAAGTGGCGAAGATTTCGCAAATGAAGAAGAGGTTCCTCCAAATGATGAAGGTGTTGATAATAATCCAGATGAAGGAGAAATTGGAATAAACCAAAATGAAGGAAGGACTGGCGAAGCTGAAAAAGCCAGCGAAATCGAGAAAGCTAGCGAGAGTGATAAAATTAGTGAAGGATGTCCATTATCTCCTTCTTGCGAAAAAGTTGATGTTGAGAATTGAACTTCTTTTGTAATTTTATTTCTTTGAAATTCTTCACCTGTATAACTTCTTGCATATGGTGCATTTCATTCATCTTTGAGGTGCACTTACTCCTTTATTATTGTGTTTATTTGCGAGAAAGATAAAGTCCATTATTGAATAATTCCCATACTGCCTCTCATTATCTTTCTTGCGATGGATGACCTGCATAAATAATAATTAGTTTTTATAAATCTTTTGTTGAATCATGTGGTCTTATTTTGCCTTCCTAGTTAAAGGTCTTATTGCGCCACCTCTTGTCATTGCGACAAAATCGCAGGACATCTTTGCATTTGCATGCAACCCATTGATCTTGCCTTAACCTTTTCTTTGAAATTTTTGTTGCGACAATATGACAGGCCTTAAAATTTTTGCGAAAATAAAGCCCCATGACATTGCCGTCTTGCGCGAAATCGCAAGACGTCTTTACATTTGCATGTAATGACCCATTGATCTCGTCTTATCTTCTCTTTTGTATTATTGCCTCTTCAAGATTGTTTCATAAATATGACAAGCCTTGATACTCCCATGAGTAAAAAGTCTCATGACATTTGCGTCTTAAGACACTTATCGCCTCCCTAATGGAGGGTGACGCCCTTATCTTCCCCCGGTTTCCCTTCAAGGAGGCGTACTTCGCCATACAAGGCTAGCTCCTCCCATCCGGCCTCAACAACCAGTTTGTTTTCGCATCCTCTTATCCCTTTTGCCTATAGGGCTTATGGTTACGAGAATGCACCCTAAGTGGAGTTTTCTTCGGGCCGAGTGCAGCATAAGCCAAGACTTGCCAAAAATGGCCGAGACACTTCAAATGCTGACTCCTTAGAAGAGACCCTCGGTCGTCCAATCTAAGTCATAAGCTTAGATTGAAAATCCAAGGTACCTCCCGGATGGGCTTTATTGACCCCAAATCTCCATGACTTAGATTCCGTGGGCGGTGTAACCTTTTCCCCGAGCCATGTTAACAGTACCCCCTTTATGACGTATTTTAGGTCTTACATTTGCTTCTTGCGAAATTTTGATTTCGCGAACTAGGGTGTACGCCATAGCAGGTTCGCCTTTCTCGATATGTCATTGATCTTTGATTATCTCTTGTCATTATCTGTGCGAAATTTTCGCATGTTCTTTCTTTATTTTGTACAATCTCGCAGTAATTCTTTCACAAGATTTTCATATAAATTCATTTTGCTTCGATCATACATTATTTCGCAGTCTAATCTTTCCCCACAATCTTGTACGGGTAATATCTCTTCAAGTATAACCTGTTCCATGGTCTATCCATCAGTGGCCCACATCTTTACCCTCGGGATCCATCAATCTATATGCCCTTGTTACAACTATATCCTTATAATGATATAAGGTCCATCCCATTTTTTCGCAAGCTTTCCACCACTTTCTCGCCGGTATATTGGTGTTTCTCTCGCACCAAATCACCTCGGTTGAAATTCGCGTTTCTTAACACGTTTATTATATTCTCTCGGCTAATCTTCACGGTAATTCTCCATATGCTGTAGAGTTCTTTCTCTTTTTCTTCTAATTCATCTAGTTTGGTTAAAATATTACCCGCACTAAGATTTTTCTCCCAAGCTTTCCTCTTTGTTGTTGGAATAATAACTTGTTGGTAGTACAGCCTCAACTCCGTATGTTAAATGAAGTAAAGGTGACATTCACATAGCTTCGCCTGGGTTGTATTGTAAGCCCATACCGCATTATGCAACTGTTCACACCATGCTCTATTATGCCCTTCTAATTTCTTCTTCAATATATCTGAGATTGTTTTTTTTGTTGTTTCTGCCTGTCCGTTGGCCCGAGGGTATAAAGGAGTTGACTTCCCACATTTTATCTTAAATGCATTAAGTAACAGTTATATATTCTGTCCCTCAAATTGTTTCCCATTCTCAGATACCAACTGTGCGGGGATTCCAAATCTACATATGATAATGTAAAAATATCTTTGTCGCGAATGTGTTGTACTACCTTTACTTCAGCCCATTTGGTGAAATAGTCTGTAGCGACAATCAGATATCTTCTTTTCCCAGATCCTGGTAAGAATAGTCCCACAATATCTAAACCCAATTTTCCAAAAGGCCATACACTTGTTGAAGACGTTAATAGTGCTCCAGGTGCATGTATTTTCTTTTCGTGCCTTTGGCAATCTTCGCAACGCCTTAATATTTGCTTCGCATCCTCATGCATAAATGGCCAATAATAACCTTGCATCTTCGCTTTGTATGCCAAAGATCTTCCGCCGCTGTGATTGCCAGCATCCCCACTATGTAACATATTTAGTACTTCTTGTCCTTCTTTTCGTGTTAAACATCTAAGTGAAGGTCCGTTAAAGGATCTCCGGTACAATATCCCATCCCTTAGTGCATAATTTGTCGCACGGCTTTTTAATTTGTGCTTCTCCAATCTATTCCTTGGTGTTTCTCCTCTTTTCAGGTATGCATGAAGTTCTGCTCTCCAATCTTCAATACTAGGTATTTGCTCTCCATCTTCTATTATCATTACATCTACCTCTTCTTATTCTTCTTTATTGATTGATGGTGATAAAAGTGTTTGTATCTTTATGCATCTCGCAATGGATCTGCATCATCATACTTGAGATAAAAGCAAAAGCATCTCATGTAGTCTGTTATCTTTTCTTGATATGTGTTTCCATTTAATTTTTGGGATTCTCGCTGACAACTCCTCAACAAGTTTTTTGTATTTCTTCATGGATGATTCATTTGTAGTGTATTCTCCTTTTATTTGATAAATGACTAATTGCGAATCGCTGGTGATTCTTACATTTTCCAATTTCATTTCTATTGCGAACTTTAGGGCATGTATCACAGCCTCATATTCTGTCTCATTATTGGTGGATGCAAACTCCAATCTGAAGGAAAAAGCCATTTTGTTGCCCTCTGGAGAAATCAAAACAATTCCAACTCCATTACCTTCCCCATTTGATGATCCATCCACCAATATTTCCCATCTATTTGGCTATGTTAATAGATCTCTTGGATTTCCATGTTTTTCTTCTATATCCATCATTTCTTCCACTGCTTCATCATCTTCTAAGGGAAATTCTGCTAAGAAGTCTGCAACAACTTGCGATTTTGGTGAAGATAGTATTTCATATTTGATTTTGAAATGTCCTATCTATGCATTCCATCTCTCAACTCTCCTCGATCTTTTGAATTTGTCATTACTAACTCGATTGGTATTTTTGTCGCACCCTTATTTCATGCGCCTGAAAATATATTCGAAGTTTAAATGCCGTATAAACTAATTCCAAAATTAGTTTTTCAATCTTTGAATAATTTTTCTCTGCAGATTGAAGGTGTTGCTGATGTAATAGATTGTTTTTTCAACTCCCGCGTCTACTCGCAATAACACAAAGACTTAACGCATGCGAAGTTGTCGCAAGATAGATTAATAATTCTTCTCCCCGGTTCTCCGCCTTTTGTGAAATAGATATATTCGTCGGATGTTCTTTTATTCCTTGAAAAGCTTTCGCAATCGTCCCGTCCATCTAATCTTCGCCCCCTTTTTGAGTATATTGAAAAAATGTTTACATTTGTCCGATGGTCGCGAAATGAACCTTCCCAATAAGCTAAGAGTCCTTTTAACTTATGTACATCTTTTACCGTCGCTAGTGTTGGCATGTCGCGAACTGCTTGTACTTTCTCTGGATCAACTTGTATTCCTTCTTTTGATACGATGTAACCTAAAAAATTTCCTGATGCAACCCCAAAGATACATTTTTCTCGGGATTTACCTTGATGTTAAAATGTCTCATTTGTTCAAAAATTTCCCTCGGGTCTTGGACATGATTTTTTGCTTCTTTACTTTTTATTAACATATCATTACATACACTTCCAATGTTTTGTGTATCCATTTCGCAAACACCTTTTCTACCATCCTTTGGTATGTTGCTCCAAAGATTTTTCAAACCAAATGGCATTTTTGTGTAACAATATAACCCTCTTGGAGCGAAAAAGCAAGATGCTCCCGATCTTCTTCAAATGAGAGGTTTCTTTGATTGTATCCTTTATATCCGTCTAAAGAAGATATTTTATCATTTCCAAACCACGATTCAACCATTTGTGGAATATCTCGGTAACGGAAAACTATCCTTCGGACAAGCTTTATTTAGGTCAAGAAATCTATACAAATTCTTATCCCCTTTTTCTTCTTTGGAACTACGACCATATTTGCTATCCACTCCGGTATTTTGCTTGTCTTATAATTCCCGCATCAAGCATCTTCGCAACTCTTTTTCTATTTGAGGATGATATGTTGTTGCGATTTTTCTGATTCTTTGTTTGAATGGCCTTACATTTTTGTCAATTTCCAACCTATGACATGCCACAGACGTTCTATTCCGTGCACCTCATCCATGTTCCATGCGAAAATATCTTTGAATTCTCGCAACAGACTGATAGTTCTTTCTTCTTCATCTGCCTCCATCTTTGTCCCAACTTTTAGCATTTTGGGTTCATCTTCGGTTCCAACATTCACTTCCTTTGATGGTTCCGCCGCAGTGTAACTAGCCTCAGGCTCTCCCATAGGTGTAGGTTCTTTTATCTCTTTCGTTGGCTCAGTTCCTTCTCCCGAAATTTCGCTGGGTATCCCTTTTCCTTTCTCTGCTCTTATCATATAAGCTCTAAATTCCTCTTCTTTCTTTGCTTCCTTCGCCATTTTTCTACGATCTTTTCGCTTCTTTGCACGTCCTTCATATTGTTTTACGTCAATTTGATTACATAATCTCGCTTTATCAGTTTCCCCTCTAATTTCACCAATCCCACTTGGCACAGGAAATTTGATGCATTGATGTAATATTGATGCTACGGCTTTAATCGCATGTATCCATGGCTTTCCCAACATCATGTTGTACGTTGATTCCATATCCACCACGCATAGTGCCACTTGTTTTTCAATTTCCCCCAGCAAAATTCGCACCTCCATTTCTCCTTTTGATTTTGTTATAGATTCGCCAAAGCCATGAATATGATAAGTTGAAGGGGACATCTCTTCATCTTTGTATCCCATTCTTCTGTATGCATGATAAATATTATATTCGCCGAACTCCCCGTATCAACTAGAGTTCTGTTTACCGCCCATTCTTCCATAGTTTTTGCTGATTTTTCCTTTTCTTTTCGTGTGGTCACCGTGATTACCAAAGGAGATGTGTGGCTTAAATTTTCTCTTGGTATCTCTCGCGCTTGTGAATGTAATCTTCTGCTTTTCCCAATCTTTCAAGGGTGACGCTTTCTCCGTTGTCACGATTTTCTTTCCTTCAAAATCTCGTTTATGTATTCTCCCTCTGATATTTTCATGGAATTCATTAATCATTGTTTTTGTAATCAAGTTACATTCCAACTTTCTATTACATTCCTTGATTTTAATTTTCTCTACTTTAACCGATTTATCAATTTGTTTCATCGTCTTCTTGATTTGAACAATCTTAACAACAATCTCTAATCTTTAATCTTCAATCCCTGTTTCTAGCGCCATATGTAGTAGCAGGAAATCCCACACTACACCCCTCACAAGAATTCACACAATCAAGTCATTTTAAGATGAACAATTATAGTCTTTATTGATTAAACTCACAAATGTTACAAGATGGAAAGGAAATAAGCTAAAGAATTTACAACTGCTCTAAACTTTCTCTCTCTTAATAACTTGCCCAATACTCGAAAAAGATCTCTCCCGCTCATAATCCTACTCGGTCCTTTATATAGGACATTACATAGTGGGTGACAGCTAAGTTGTCCTTTATTTTCGGATCTGGCTTGCGACACGCTCGCAAGTATTCAAATGTTAAATCTCGCAACGCTCCTATATATCTTCAGGTCTTCACATCTTTCTCGTGTTCAGGCTGTCGTCATCCGTCGCGTCATTTTTATTTTCCATCTGCGACATCTTCGCAGTGAATCGTATAAAGATTTCGCAAAGGTATTTATGTTGCGATATTTTGATCCTATATCATCCAACTTCCCATCAAAATAAATCCACCAATCTATTCAAAAATTGAATCTACAAATTGTTGATTATCGAAGTACTACATATACACAAGAACTCTCCGAAATGAGACTACCTCCATTGCAGAGACGTCTATTTTCAGGCTCTTAATCTATTTAACTCTACTACACATCAACACTTAATGGTTCTCATAAATTAGTGAATGATCAACATTTGATTCCACTGTCAAAATATCATTCCTTCACACCAACACCAAATCTTTATTGCTTCTGTTTTATCTAAGATACAACATTTCCTGCTTGGTCATCTTGGAACCCAACTATTCGATTGTAGCAGTGATCAATATCTGCTTGGGCTAGTATCTATCCGAAAAAATCTTGCCATCAATTAAGATTAAGTATCACTTTTTTTTTCCAGATCCTTCATTACTTAAATTAGATATATGAAACAGACGTAGATATAATATACCCTCTGAAATACGGTCAACTATCTCCTTGAATTTACTGCAAGGAAGTTTTGTAATTTTCACTAGAAATCCATCTATGACAAAACAGGGATAATAATTACCCAAATCACAAGAAAATTAGCCATGTCCATGTTCCTCGGTGAGATCCAAACCTTCATCTCCATCTTATAAATCTTGGATAGCTTCTTCATTATCAGAACACATATGGTGCAGTATCATAAAGATGATCTGGTTATCATTTTGAAAACGATATTATGGAAAGAGATTTCTTTTCTTTTTTAATCAAAACTAGTCATAAAAACCCAAGGTGACCAAACTTGTGGTACAAAAACCCCACTCAAATGTTGGGATCCATTAAAACTCCATCTTAAACAAAATTGATACAAAACCCCCAAATTTTTAAAAATTGATACAAAAACCCCAAATTTCAAAATTGGTTTCATCAAATTTTATGATGAAACCAAATTTTGGTTTCATCAAATTCTTTGGGGTTTCATCAAATTTTATGATGAAACCAAATTTTGGTTTCATCAACCGTGAGATACTTTTGTTTTTTTGGGGTTTTTGTGTTACTTTTGTTTTGATGGGGTTTTTTGTGGATGGATAGTGACACCTTTGGGGTTATAACTCGCGGACTGTTTTTTAATTATATGAAACTTGTGTTTAAATGGAAACAAAATACCGGAAGTGGTTTACTGTTGGAAAAATTCATCCAATAAGAGTGGCCAGAACCTGCACCCCGGTTTTAGAGGGGTGCACAAAGTTGGACTCAATTTAATTTGCAACTTAAACGATTCAAGAATAATTCATAAAAAAAGTATTGGCACGGTAAAGAATGAACAATAACGAGACAAATTACGAGAAATCGTCCCTAATCAATTACGCTTAGCTACTGAAGTTCATGGCAAAGAAATAAAACAAATCCAAACAGATATACAAAACCAAAATAGCTGCAGGTGGAGTTGAATATGGACTGATGATGTTGGCGGAGAAGTAGTACTGCTACTAGCCTGGTGCTGTATTGCTGGAGTTCCCAGTGGTGTAGTGTTGTGGTGAACTGTTGGTGGTATTATGGACTGGAACAATGGTGGGATGTGATGGCAGTTAACTGTGGATGGGAACAACAGCTGCTCGGACTTGTAATAATGTTATGCTTTGATGGCGGTATGCAGGTGGTAATGGAGATGGACTGTGAAGGTGTATGCTGTGGATATGATGTTGATGGTGATATGCTGGTGGAGATGCAGATGGTGATGATGATATGCTGTGGATGATGAGGGAGATGGTTGTATGCAGGTGATGATGTAAACAGGCAGGTGTCTGCGAACTGAAGAAGGATTTCTGGAGAGGAGCCAGAGCTCCCCTCTGTTGATGGTGTTGCGGCAGTGATGGGGGTATGCGATGATCTCCTTATGGAAACCAAAGTCTTCTTTTATAGCTCGTTTTCCCCTGCAATATCGAATTGGATTGAAGCCCAAGTTTTCTAACCAGACCGACTTCTAAATATCACTACAATTCACAGCCGTTGATCGCCTAAAATATGCCAGCAAACTCTTTTGTAAACTGGTTTCTCAGCTCAAATCTCTTCCCCTATCATCTCTGTGTAACTTTAGAAGTTCCGTCATTGTCTCAACCTCAAAACCTGTTATATACCCTCGGCAAACACCCATTGGAGCCATGGCTATCTGACTGCCTGAATTCTGTGCAGCAGCTAAGCAATTTGAGCTTGAAATTGTTAGGAACATTTAGTTCAGGCTTTTGCAGCCGAATGTACCTTGTCTTTCTCGACTGTGAAACTCTCTCATGGACGCTTGACAGCACTGGTCGGACCTGAACTTGCCGGCATGAAGTATCTTGGCATAACTACTGGTTCAGAGACAAAACCTGACAACAACTTGATTTGGCAACAAACTCTCCTCTTTCTATATCTCATCTCGTCTTTAAAACTTATTAAAATCGTACCTGAGCCTGCCTTAACCTCTGAGTTCCCTCCTACTTCTTCTCAAAACCCACCAAAACCGTATGTACCATGGAGATTAGCCGCGACAAAACTTTAGTGAAGCATCAGTCTTTCAGGTCTTTAAACAAACACATAGTATGCGTTTTACTGATGATACAGATTCAAGCTTCCTGTGATTCCTAAACCCATACACATCTCCTTCCCTGCACATAAGTTAAATCTAAGAACAACCCATCATTCCTAACACATTCAACATTCATAATCTTCACAATTAATCAATGGCAGTATTCACGGCATCAACTCCACTGTCTGGCCTGTTATGCAGCTTGAACTCTGTCCAAAATGGTGTTGAACAGAAACCCATCTTTCCTTGTTCATTTCAGTACTCGAATCTCTTCTTTGATCTCTCCCTAATCTTCATTCAGCAACGATAATCAATGGCAGCAAGATCATCTTCTTCCCTATAATTTTCGGCAGGGCCGTTCCTGACATTTTTTTGCCCCAAAGTGAAGTTAATAAATGTTGCCCTATTGTAAATTTGTTTTTGATATAAATATGAACAACATAACTTCAAATCTAGCAACCATAATTTAATGTAACAGTTAATCATTCAAAGAACACATGGGTGGCTAGCTAGCCTGAAACTAATCACTCACCGGATATACGAAACACACGTCGACATTATTTGAATATACATGTAAGATTGCAGGGATCAATGTTTAAGATAGATATGGGAAAATTGGGACCTCATTTCTATCTATTGTCCACTTCTATGACATGTATTTGAGTTTATGAACAGTAATTAGAATGGACTCATTGAAGTGCAATTTCGAAAAGCAATTGAATCCACTTAACACCTTAAGTCATAAAGGGGTCGATCACTCATAGAAGGAGATGGAAGGTGTGACTATAATATGGTTAGGGTGACCTGATTTGCCCCACTGTATTAACGTACTTTTAAGTTAAGGTAGATATTTTTCTTTTATTCTTAAAGCAGTGTATATTTTACAATGAATACTTTGAATTGTATCACAACTAAATCATTCAAGTATGAAACTCAGTCTGTTAAATGTTCCTCCTCAACAATTGAATTGGATAAAGAACTAGAAGTAAACGCATTTAGCGGTTTTGGGAGTATTCGTTCCCACTTTAGAGAGGGAAGAACGTAGCAAGGGATAGACTAACAGAGACCAAAAATAAGGTTTTCCATGTTAAAAATCTAAAATGGATAACTGGTAGACTATATATTTCTATATTGGCCCGCACGTTACCAATAATTGCAAGAAAGTCCATGGAAAGTGGAAACTATATGAATGACACTAGTCTCACAAGCGCTTATATAAATTTGTTGCCCCTATAGGCTTGATGCCCCGAAGTGGGGCTTGTCCCGCTTCCCTATCGGGGACCGGCCTGTTTCGGTCACAACCACGTACTCAAAGTTTGTACCACCCGATCCTTCCTTGCTCTGTGTTTGTCTTGAGTCTCGAAATATCTATTAACCCGCTATAACGAGCCATTGAGACCTTGGCTCGCCGGTGTTGAGAACTTGGTGCATGGCGTCTTCTCGTCTCGGTGAGGAGAAGTGGAGAACCTTGTCCCGAAATGTGTATAAACATTCGACCCGGTTTGTAGATTTGGTTATAAACGAGATTCATGTGTCCCTTAGCGGGGACTAGGTGAGTCCTTAACAATTCTCAAACGAATTTCGGTTGTCGCCCCTACTACCGGATGTCCGGTGCTCCACTAATTTGATGTTTTTGAGACTATGAAGCCACAAGACTTCAATGCTTCAAATCCGCCAAAGCCTAATGTCTCCGAGCAATGAAATAAACTCGTATTTGCCTTCTTTCGCATCGCATGACTCCAAAGTACCTATAAAATGCAAAAGAAACATAGTATACAAAAAATACCAGAGAAACAACAAACAAAAGCATAAGAAATTGATACTCAAAAGATGTATTTTAGGCACCTATCAAATTCCCCCACACTTAATCTTTGCTAGTCCTCGAGCAAACAAAACAAAACTAAAATACAACAACTTCCTGTCATCGAGGCTACGGTTACTTTTAGCATAAATAACAAGCCTTTGAACCCCTAGGTGTCCCTAGTGGATGAGTTATAATCTCGTGAAGGTTTACAAGAGATATACCTACAAAACCTTTTACTCCAAATTCCAACTACCTGTGAAGAATCTATGAACGAATCCAAATGATTACAGGAGGAAGTACCCAGATGCAAATTCAAATCATATATTAGTAAACAATGCTCTACTCAGAAAGTCGAACAAACCACAATACTCGGAATCTAACTAACCACAATCACACATGAATATATTAAGAAGATGGATATAGAGGTAGATGGTTGCGATGTTGACTAAAGTGATCGGCGTTTCCCATATCTGTCTGAAGGTCACTGCCAAGATGAACCTATGAATCCTAATGGATTGAGATACTGGTCTGAATTCTAATATCAACTCAACTGGCATATATAAGGGAACCAGTGGTCGATAATCCTAATTCTAGATCAACTCGGCTGGCAAATAAAAGGGAACCATAGGTCGATTTATTAATTGAACAATAATAATAATAACTTTTTTCTTTTTCTTTTTTCACTTTTTTTTTTTGATAAACGCGTCGAAGGCTTTTATTAAATACCGAAAGAAGGTACAACATCAGTGGAGGGTAGCCTAGCAACAAGCTGAGCCCCTACACCTCTTTGAATGGAAATACCTAGTCTATAAAAAAGAGAATTTCCTATCTTATAATTCGGATCATAATTTGCAATACAATTCCTCGCCTCTTCAAAAGAACCACCATATCTTCACCTAGTTCTCCCAAGGTAGAAAAATCAAGGACCCCGAAACCGTAACCATGTTCAGAGCATTTCGCAAAATATTTGGTGCACTTGCGAGTGATGGCACTAGATATAGCAATGCCCGGAACAAAGGCCCTACACTTTACTGCAGAGAATGGAGAAACCCCCGTAACATCGAAGCATACGTCTTTACCATTCTCCCAATTACGAGAAAGAATGTCGCAGGCTTCAAAGCCGAATTCTTGTCGATAAAAGGCCAAGGTTAACTTCCTTCCTAGCCACAACTGACCTTATAGCAAATGTCCGTAATAACATCTCTGACAAAGTCATGCCGAAATTTGAGCCCTACGTCACTAGCACAATGAAGTGCATGATCGCCAAAATCATCCATGTTCCTCTTACAGCAAGTACAAACCTCAACATTGTTGAAAATGGGTATACCGAGCCTATAACAAATAAAAGCTCTGAACTGCCGAGGTCCAAGGGTTTGGTTAAGGCCATCAATCGGCACATCTTTAAGATAGTCTTGAGCATGGGCGATCCTGTTGCTCTGCCAAAGGATAGCATCACGTTCCGACATCGGGTATTTGTTGGGTATATCTTTCTTAACAACGTCAAAATACGATCGATCCGGTAATTTCATGGGACGAGTGGTAATAGAATTGATGTTGAAAGATGACAACCCGCAGACATCCGTGAAACGAGACAAGGCATGCATATAGCTACGATCGGGAGATGACTCGGGATGAAAGTTTAAGAATGGTATCCCGCAAACTCGCGTTTGAATGCAAGAAGCAAGGTAACAAAGTTAACTGTGTCGGCCATCGTATGAACACCGAGCCCACCATCCTTCAACGACAAAGTAGCAATGCCTTGTTGGAGGGGGCAAAACCCTTCCCCATCACCCGTCACTATATATCTCCGCAGAGGCGTAATAAAGGCATATCATAGCAAGGAGAAATCTGATGAAGAATGTACAGGGTTAGTAGTCCGAAAGTTGAAATAAAGCTTCGAGACACCGCGCAACTATGCAACAAGACAAAAGCTCACATTTGCATCCCGTAACCGTTTGATGATTCCATAAGTCGCACCGTTTTGTCGATTTTCCCCTTCACTAACTCACCATGCAGAATTTCATATCAAGGCTTACAGCCCCCCCCCCCCCCCCCAACAATTTGACGCCACGGGAGGGTCTACTAATGTTAGCCGGGAAGACTCCATCCACGAGACTCCTCGAATCAATACACGGCCAGAAATGAAACTCAGCCTTACTAATGTTTAGATGCAGCCCATGACTTTTTCCTTCCGTTTTTATTAATGAGAGAGCTTTAACTACTTCCATGGTGTCACCGGCGATGGTGCCATCATCAAGATACCATGCATGGAAGTCAAGGTTGCACTGGCTCGAAATCATGTTCACAAGAGGGTGTAGAACCAGGAAGAACAATAACGGACCCAAAGGGTCTCCTTGTTGTATACCAAGAGCCGAGGAGAGAACAAATTCATTGTAATATAATCTCGCAGGCGTAGCATAGCAAAATTCCACCCATCGGGAAATTCAAGGACACCGAAGTCTAACTTCATGAATCAACGTGGTACGATCAACCATATTGAAAGCATTAGAAAAGTCGATCATAAGCATAGACATCGTGTTTACTGTACCTTTGAGTTCCAAATGCTTATTCGCATCATGAAGAATTCCCTCTGCTCCACACGGCACGCCTACACCAAACTGGTGATCACCAAGATACGTTGCCATGTCCTTGCCAACTGATTTAGCAGCTAATTTCGAACACAATCTCCGCCATATTGTACCAACAGCAATAGGCCTCAGCCCACCACCAGGCTTAAGCAGAGGTGTCAAAGCGTGTGGCGAAGCCAGGATTTCAAGAGAGGGTGGGAAACCAAAAAAAAACATACTTAGCAAAAAAAAAAAATCATTGCACATGAAAAATTGTATTACAATACCTAATAGCATTTCATAAGAACACATGACATGTTATGTTAGCTAGTTAATTCTGAAATGTTTCAATATTCACCAAAAGTGACCTTGTACACGTATTCTTCCTCAAAAAACCTTGTATATATACTTAACAAAAAAAACCGAACTCTTATGTCATTCGAATGCGAATTTCGAAAACTTCTCGCTTGGATTTAAATGCGTGACAAAGAAGTAACTCGGTGTTCAATTCATCAAACCGGTCATTAAGCGCTGCAATTTGAATATAAACTTTTCCATACCAAACATCTGTATGAACACCCATGGCAATCGATGGCGTAATAAACGATTTAGTTCGATAAGTTCGGCGAGTAAAGAGGGAATGGAGACTGGAGAGAAGGAAATAGACTAGGTCGTGATTTTTTCCTTTTTTTTTTTCTTTCCGCCTTCTTTTCCTTTTGCTTTGTATAGGAGTATTGGACATTGGCTTTTATTTGGGGTAGGCAAAAGCTTATTTATTGCTATTTGGGCAAAAATTTACACTACTAGAGGAGAGATTGGGAGGCAAGGGTGGCGGTTGTTGCCTACCCTTGCCATATGTTGCCTCCGCCCCGTGTCAAAGGAGCAATCGCAATGAACTCTCCCAACGCAGATGGACAACGCCCGCTAACCATAAGTTAACGACTCACGTAATGGATGCCAACAAATCGTCGCTCACAACCGCAGCCGCGCCACTTAATGCATCTAAGAGATGCTGGGCTCTCAAACCATCCCTCCCACATGAGGTACCTCTAGGGAAACTCTTCAAGGCTTCAAGGACAGCCTTAGAATCAACCATTAAGGCAGCAACTTAAATAGGTTCAGGAGGGATAGAAGGAGGTGGTGCACTGGGGTATTTCTGCTCAAGTTCACGCAAAGTTTCAGCCGTATCCGGAGCGATACCACCAGAAGATAGAACCCTTATAGCTGCAGTGTAGTGGCCCTGACTCATTTTCTTCTTACAAGCCTACACATTGGTTTTATGTTTCTTCTTCTTTACGCGTTTGCTGACCTGATTGCTTTTCTTGGAACAAGCAAGAAGCTGCTCTATGATGTAATAGAAACCATTATACTCCTTCCATTTCAGCAAAGCATGATTGATGTTGTCCAACTGAAGCTTCTTACGAGTACCATCCCTCTCCTCCCTTGCACACTTAGGCATGTATAGATTAGATCTTTTGGATCCAAGGGCATGCTTCTTGTCAGCAGATTACATGGTAATTCCCGTGGATCCTGCATTCCACCCTTGTTTAGGCGACGGAGCCAGGGAGAATACACACATATTGTTATCCAAGTGTCATTTTTTTTTCTTTCATATATATAGAGGTGTAAACTGGGCTGTGCCAGCACGAGCACAGCCCAGCCCAGCACGGCACAACACGTTAGTTAAATGGGACGTGCTGGGTTTGACTAATTGGCACAGTAGCACAGCACAGCACGCGGCACGGATAAGCACGTGGCCCAGCCCAGCACAGCACGTTAAGAGAGCACGTCATAACATGTACAAATACACCATATAACAAGGCATAATACATCACCTTTTTTGTATATTTCACAAAAGAGTCACTATTCTAGCTAGTTTTTAACATTTTATGTTGGCTTATTTATAACAACACTTATAATACCTTAATATTTGGAAAATATATTTCAATATCGTTGTTATAATGTCGTCACCTATATTTAATTAGAACATTAATTTAAATGACAATAATCCAATTTTATATTTGATGGGCTATTTCTTTTTATTGAAGAAACTTGTTAATTTTACTTGAAATAATTTCAAATGATATGTTATCTAATTAAATTCTTGTGATAAACTTGTTTATAGCACGTGTGCCAAAGACGCACAAAGACTAGCACGTTTATTCGTGTCTTTGTGTCGTGGGTTATCTTTGTGCCTAGCTTTTGACTAGTAAAGCCAAAGACACGACACAGCATGTTTAAATCGTTGGCACAGCACAACAAGGCACATGGCACGTGAAGCACGTGACTTCGTGTGCCGAGCTGTGCCGGGCCGACACGTTTTACATCTCTACATTGATAGGTGTAGAATACACCGTATTTACTATCTAGTAGTTACGCTTTCTTTGCCATTTTTCTTGTGAATTATGTACTTTACGTGTGTTTTTGAGTTATTAGGTACTCGGAGTCGCACGGAGGAAAAGAAGAAGAAATTATCCACTTTGAGCAAAAAGGGCGAAATTGTCATCTCACAGGCAAATGATATATGGAGCTGACCCAAGGTTAAGGGGCAACTCTATTAGGAGGAGTGTTAAATGCAGCCAGCTGTGGTTAAGGGGTGACCACATGTTATGGGGCATCCATTGGGGTACCCCTTATCTGATGGAGAGGGGTGTCACTATCCAGCCCTGTCATTACAACTCTAGATCGAAACCAATTTTCGATCTCATTTATTTCTCAATTATTTTTGCCTGAAAGAGAGTGAGGCGACACCATTACTGTGAAATCGAAATACGATGGGGAGATCGGATTTTGTGCTGATGAAACGGAGAAGAAGAAGGTGTTGTTGTTGACTGAAGCTGAGAAGGGTTCGATTTGCCTCTGCGTCAAGGGTTTCGATGGATCTGGAAGGAATTTCGTCGGCTAGAAGGTTTATTTCTGAAGCTCAAGTTTATGGGTGTTGGATAAACATCAGTCCAGAAAAGGGGATTTGAGCTTAATTAATGAATGGGTTTTGATGGCTTGTTCGAATTGAAAAAGATGGAGCTGTGATACGAGTTAATAGCCAAGGAATGAGCTTAATGAGATGTCCAACTGTGTTGCTGGAGTTGAGTTGTTGATGTGGTTGAATAGTGCAGATTGATGAAGATTTGCAGTTCTGGGAAGAAATAGAACTATGGGTTTGTGTTTTGCTTTGCAGGGAACTCGAGTTTGAGAAAAAATGGAGCCAAGAGAGGAGATCAGGATGAAGTGAGATTTGAGTCATTTGAACTCATGGGAAAGTGATAGCTGAAACTGGTGTTGTTCTTGGGCTGAGATGGCTTGCTGGCGACACTGGGTCTTGCAGCCTGGCAATGGGGTTGAGAGTTAATGAGTTTGAGCAGGAAAGCATTGGTGGCTGTGAAGGTCTTGAGCAACTGAAGGGTGAGCTTGAACTCAGGAGCTTCTCAGGGGAATGCAATGGAGATGATAAGCTGCAGGTCTGGAAACTGAGTGCAAAGCTGGTGATGGTTACAGTAGAACTCTGTGGAAATGTGAGCTGAGTTGCAGCCAAGGTTAAATTGGCTGTGACAGTGATGGATGTAGTGAAGTTGAATTGAGATGAGCTAATGATGTTAGGAGGTGGTGCACTGATTCAATTGCAGGTCTGGGTTCTGCTAATGGAGTTTGTGAAATCTGGGATGAGATAATGAGGTTGCAGGAATGGGTATATCTGATGTATGCCTAGGCCATACTTGTATCTGTGTGAATTGCAAAGGGGAGTGGCCTGAGATGGATTAGCTGCAGATAAGAAAGCATGAGCTGGTATTGGCACTGCAAGACTGAGATGAAGCTGCAGAAATGTTGTGATGTGAAGTAATATTATGCAGGTGTGGATTGCAGTGATGAACCTAGAATGGCTCTGAGCTGTTGCTGATAGGTTGGAGGAATCACAGCTCATGGAGATGAGAGGATGAAGGCTGTGGAGTTCAGTGGCAGAGATGGCTGTTGGTGGAAGAAGTTAGAATGAAATGGCTATGGGTTGTGTGTGAACTTTGGGAATTCTATGGACTGAGTAGGGAATTGGAGCTCTGGGCTGTTGATACTGCTGTGGTGTTGATGGCTTAAGTGTAGCTAGAAGTGGAGCTGCAGGCAAGGGAAGCAGTGAGCCAGGGAGAGAATGAGATTTGAGCAGGAAAAGAACAAGACAGGGAAGCTTGAAGTGGTGGTTGAGATGAGAAGTAGGACTTGTTGGTGGTTATATTTGTGGCAGCTGCTAGAACACAGAATTTGAGATGGCTGGGAGATTACAGGGCTGGAGGTGTCAGTGTGAAACTGCATTGTGCAGGCTATGGCTGGACTGGGAGAGCAGATGTGGAAGGAGGTGATGAGGAATGAATTGTTGCTGCTAATGGCAGAAATAGAGAGTGGGTTGAGAACTCAGGTTGAGGGGTTATCCTGTGGCTAGTGGGTTGCAGTGGAGACAAGAGAATGGTGTTTTAGAATGGCCTGAGCTCAGATGGCTTGAGTCTCTGGTGGACTGGCAGAGCTGATGTTGTTGGAGCTGGCAGGAAATGGGAGTGGCAGGATTGATTGCAGGGTTCTGGTGGAGCTGTAGGCACTGGTGGTTAATGCACTGAATTGCAGGTTGAGCTTGAGTTGCAGGTTGTTGTGTTCTTTGCCCGTGTTTGGTCTTGAGGAATTGCGGTGAGCTAAAGAGCGGAGTGGTTGAAATGAGCAATTCAGGTGGAAGGTTATTTGGATGCGGAATTTGTGATAACTCGGGTGGTTCTTTGTGTGTAACCGCAAGTGCAATGAATGGAACTAGGTGATGTTTTGGAGCTGAGTTACAGGGCCATCATGGCTGTGACTTAGGTGAAGTACAATCATGGTGCACTAGCCTGTGTGCAATTGGCCAAGAAGGTGAGCCAAGTAAGTTGAGTTAGCATCTGACTCAGGTCTAACTTGGCTACCTGACTCATCTGACAAGTGACCCGGTTTGACTCGGTGCTGACCGAGTTGACCCGAGCTGACTGAGTTGACCCGCCGATCCGACCCGTTGACCGGTGACCGGGCGGACTTTGCCGGTCACCGGAGCTGTTTTCCGGCGACTTTCCGGCCACAATACCAGACTTCCGACAACCGTTTTTGGGGAGTATTTTCTACACGGGTTTCTCCTCCTTATGGGCTTGGTGGATTCTCACCTAATGGACTTTGAAGACTAGACCTAATTTTAAAAGTTGGAGAAAGCTATAAAAGGGAAGGTTTTCTACAACATATCATATCTCATATTATATTCTTGGAACTTTGGAGAGCGGTTTTTGGTTACACAACTAGGGTTTCCTTTTGTTCATCTTCTTCTTTAATTCAACTTATATTTTTGTGATGAACTCCATAGCTATGAGTAGCTAAATTCTCTATTATTGGTTAAGGATGTAGTCCGATTTCTAAAACTTGTGTTTGCTTTATATATTAGTTTTCTCTCTTGATTATCGTTCAATTCTCTACTTGTTTTTATGATCACTTGATTGAAGTATTGTGATAGGATTATGGTGTTTGATTAGTTAAGTGGCCAATTAATTGAACTTGCATCTTAGTCCATAGCTATTTTAGGGTTTTTCATCAAGCGATAACCTTGAATACAAGTAGCATGATATGTTTACGGTTTGTAGTGATACACTCTCGTAATCATATGTAGATTTTGACCATTGTCCTAATTGTTTTGCGCAACGCATGAAAATTGCATTGATTAGCCTATTTCGAAACTTAATGCTCCTAGGAATTGAACTTGATTAGCGCAAGGCGTTAGGTTATTCTTTAGGTAGGATTCACATACGCAGCCCTAATGTATGTGTTGATGAACTTGAGAATTTAATAGATTATCTTGCTTTCTTGATTCTCTAGGCTTTTGATAACACAAGAGATTAAATCGTAATTCTATTCATATATGCAAGCACATGTCTAAGATTGAAGATGAATTCCTTGACCAATATCTCTCTCCATTGATTACTTTCTACAATTTACTTTGCTTTTAATTTACTTTTATTGCTTACATAAAATTCAGAAATCCCCCCAATTGGTTACTTTAAGAAATTGATTACGAAATAACTACAATTGCCTCTCTGTGGATACGAACTCTTTCTTATCATATACTTTAGGAAAGTGAAATTATTTTTTGACGCATAATGCACCCGATCAAATTTTGGCGCCGTTGCTGGGAGGCACACGGCTAGTTATTAAGTTTTTAGTTTCTTTTTACAATTTCTCGCTTTCATCTTTGCTTTTTGTTTCTTGTCTTGTTTCTCACTTGTTTGCGAGAATTGTTTGCAGGTACCTAATCTCGGGCTTCTAAGGATTGGAATTATCCAAGGTGCGGGATAGCTACTCGACGAGGCACAATACTCCAACCAAGTCAAGACACAACGGACGAGCACGAGGAGGAAGTAGGAGAAGAGATTTTCCAACAACAAGAAGAAGGAAAAGAGGTTCCAATCGTAGAGGAAACACACGTGGAAGAACAAGGAGCAATGGGTGATGCAAATCGTTCACTCAAGGACTTAGCTTCTCATAGGCTTGATATACAACGTGGATGTATTCAAACGGACTCTACTTTTGAAATTAAACCGGGGTTGCTTAGAGAATTACCAAAGTTCCATGGCATGGTGAATGAAGATCCAAACAAACATCTTATGGACTTCCACACCATTGTCACGGCCATGCTTCCACGGATGGTGCAATGTTGAAATTTTTCCATTTCTCTTTAATGGATAGTGCTAAGGATTGGTTGTTCTATTTACCTCCCGGAAGTGTCACAACATGGAATGGGTTGAAGAAACTCTTTTTAGAGAGATATTTTCCTGCATCAAAGGCTACTCAAATTCACAAGGAGATTTGTGGGATGAAGCAAAATGTGGGAGAATCTCTATATGAATGTTGGGAACGATATAAGAGATTGGTGGCAAGCTGCCCTCACCACCAATTTAGTGATGCTATGATCATTCAATATTTTTATGAAGGACTCCAATCAAGTGATAGGAATCTCCTCGACGCTGCGGGTGGTGGTGCACTAGTTAACAAGACGGTGGCACAAGCTAGAGAGTTGATTGAAAACATGGAAGCGAACTCACAACAATTCTTGAGTCGTGGTTCGGATGTGATTCTAAGAAGGGTGAGTGAGGTGAGCGAGGTTGAGGAACTTCGTCAACAAATGGGTAACATGAACGCAATGCTTCAACAAGTTGCAGCCGCGGTGATACCAAGTTCCTCTCAATCTTATGAAGATGAGCAAGCTAATGCGATCTTTCCAAATCAACAAAGACGGTATGATCCCTACTCCAACACTTACAATCCGGGATGGAGAGATCACCCCAATTTTAGCTATGCCAATAAGCAAGGAGCGGTTCAACAATCTAGTTTCAACAACCCGAGTGGATTTCAACCTCAACAACAACAATTCCAACCGAGACAACAATTTCAACAACAACAACAACCTCAAATAGGGTCCAATATGGAGGAGTTGTGAAATCTTTTATGCAAAGAACGGAGAGTTCGGTTAAGGAGTTGCAAACTCAAGTTGGTTCTATAGCTATGGAGTTGAATCAATTGAAGGCACAAAATGGTGGGAAACTCCCTTCTCAACCTATCAACCCAAAAGAGGGTGTTAATGCAATTACATTGAGAAGTGGTACACAACTTGTGCAACCCGAAGTTCTTGATTCGGGCGTGGTGGAAACACCAAAGGAACCTGTTTTGGAGGAGAAAACCGAGGATTCTCCCCAAACTTCTGAGGTACCTATTCCTAACTCTAAAACTCCGGTTTCTACTTATGTTCCTCCTCTACCTTTCCCTCGCAGATTTGCAAGTTCTAAGAAGGCGGAACTAGAAAAGGAGATTTTAGACGTTCTAAAGAAGATCCATGTGAACATACCACTCATAGATGCAATCAAGCAAGTTCCAAAGTATGCGAAGGTGTTGAAGGACTTGTGTACCAATAAGCAAAGGCTCAAAGGTAATGAAGTGCTTAGTGTGGGGGAGAATGCTTCGGCAATCTTACAACACAAACTCCCACTTAAGTGCAAGGACCCGGGTAGTTTTGACATTCCCGTCACAATTGGTAACACCAAATTTAACAAAGCTATGTTGGACTTAGGTGCTTCCGTTAATGTCATGCCGCGTCTATGTACAATTCACTTGATCTTGGTCCTCTTAAAAAGGCTGGAATTGTGTTGCAATTAGCCGATCATTCTAATGTCTACCCAATGGGTATTGTTGAGGATGTTCTTGTGCGGGTTAATCAACTTGTATTTCCAGCGGACTTTTGCGTGTTAGAGATGGATGAAGGTTCACCGGATTCATCTCTTCCATTGCTACTTGGGCGTCCCTTCATGAAAACGGCGAAAACCATTATTTATATTGACAAGGGAACGCTAACTATGGAGTTTGATGGAGAAATAATACGTTTCAACATTTTCGAGACGATGAGATATCCTAGTGATGTCCACTCTTGTTTCTCCATTGATATGATGGACACATTGGCGCAACAAATGTTTGAGTTGAATGGTGTTGATACTTTGGAAACCGTGCTCACTACACCTATCGACAATGGTTATGCGTATAGTGATGAGATGAAAGAAACCATTGGTTCTCTTAACTCATTACCGGAAAAATCAGCAATTAAGAATGTTTCATATGCGTCTTTACCTTGCAATAATGAAAAACTTGTGCCATCTATAGTTAAACCTCCAAGTTTAGAATTGAAACCTCTTCCAAGTCACTTAAAGTACTTGTACTTGGGTGACAACGAAGATTTACCCGTGATTGTTTCTAACGAGCTTAATGAATTACAGGAGCAAAAACTTCTAAGGGTGCTAAGGACGTACAAGACGGCCATAGGATGGACAATCGCCGATATCAAGGGTATTAGCCTGCCGTTTGTATGCATAAGATCCGTGTGGAGGATGATTCAAAGCCTACAAGGGAAGCGCAACGACGTTTGAATCCTCCCATGATGGAAGTTGTGAAAAAGGAGATACTCAAGCTTTTGGACGTGGGTGTTATCTACCCCATATCCGATAGCAAGTGGGTAAGCCCGGTACAAGTGGTACCAAAGAAATCGGGAGTAACGGTGGTGGAGAATGATAAGAATGAACTTGTCCCAACTCGTGTGCAAACCGGTTGGAGGGTTTGTATTGATTATAGAAAATTGAATGCCACCACTAGAAAAGATCACTTTCCTTTACCTTTTATTGATCAAATGCTTGAACGTTTAGCTGGACATTCTTACTATTGCTTTCTTGATGGCTATTCAGGTTATAATCAGATTGTGATAGCACCGGAGGACCAAGAGAAAACTACTTTCACTTGTCCTTTCGGTACTTTTGCTTATAGAAGGATGCCTTTTGGCCTATGCAATGCTCGGCTACCTTTCAAAGGTGTATGGTAAGTATCTTTTAGGAATATGTTGAAAACATAATCGAAGTGTTCATGGATGATTTTAGTGTCTTTGGTGATTCATTTGACCTTTGCTTGAACAATTTGTCTCTAATCCTTGAACGATGTGTTGAAACAAATCTTGTGCTAAATTGGGAGAAGTGCCATTTCATGGTAACTCATGGCATAGTTTTAGGCCATATAATATCTTTTAAAGGCTTGGAAGTTGATAAATCTAAGATAGACCTTATTCGTGCTCTAACCCCTCCCACTACGGTGAGGGAGATACGTTCTTTTCTTGGTCATGCGAGGTTTTTATCGTAGGTTCATCAAGGACTTTTCCAAGATAGCATCACCACTTTGTACCCTATTGCAAAAAGATGTGGTTTTTAACTTTGATGAGAAGTGTGTGGCGGCATTCAATCGTTTGAAGGAACTTTTGATTTCAGCCCCTATCATTAAACCACGGATTGGAGTAAGCCGTTTGAACTCATGTGTGATGCTAGTGATTATGCGGTTGGTGCGGTGCTTGGGCAACGTGTGGGGAAGCTTCCTCATGCTATTTATTATGCTTCTAGAACGTTAAATGAGGCCCAACAAAACTACACAACCACTGAAAAGGAGTTATTAGCCATTGTTTTTGCTTTAGAAAAGTTTCGCTCTTATCTAATTGGTACAAAAGTTGTTGTCTTTTCGATCATGCAACACTTAGATACCTGCTTACAAAGAAAGAGGCGAAACCGAGGCTCATACGATGGATTTTACTCTTGCAAGAGTTTGATCTTGAAATCAAAGACAAGAAGGGAATTGAGAACACCGTTGCGGATCATTTGAGCCGACTTGCTGTGGACAAGGAGACTATCCCGTTGCGTGAAAGTTTCCAGGACGAGCAACTATTCTCCATTGCCTTTGGAGAACCATGGTACGCTGATATTGTTAATTACTTAGTGTCTAAACAAATCCCAAAGAACTTGTCTCGTCTTTGAGAGGGACAAACTTAAGAAGTTAGGCAACCAATACATATGGGATGATCCATACTTATGGAAACATTGTAGTGACCAAGTAATACGTAGGTGTGTTCCCGAAATTGAATTTAATTCTATCTTGTCTTTTTGCCACTCATATGCTTGTGGAGGACATTTTGGGAGTAAGAGAACCGCTCTCAAGGTATTAGAATGTGGTTTCTTTTGGCCAACTTTGTTTAAGGATGCACATGCATTTTGTATCACATGTGATAGATGTCAAAGAACCGGCAATCTAGGTGCTCGAAATCAAATGCCGCAAACTATTATTCAATTTGTGGAGGTTTTTGATGTATGGGGAATTGATTTTATGGGCCCTTTTGTCAATTCTAATGGGAATTATTATATTTTGCTTGCTGTGGATTATGTCTCGAAATGGGTGGAAGCTAAAGCCACCCCAACTAATGATTCTAAAGTTGTTTCGATTTTGTGCAAGCTAATATTTTTGCAAGGTTTGGAATTCCAAGGGCTATAATTAGCGATGGAGGTTCACACTTCAAAAACGGGTTCTTGCAAAGCTTGTTAAGAAAGTACAATGTGTCGCATAGGATTGCAACACCCTACCATCCGCAAACAAATGGACAAGCCGAAGTTTCCAACCGAGAGGTGAAATCCATTCTTGAAAAGACGGTGAATCCCACAAGGAAAGATTGGAGCTCGCGACTTAATGATGCTTTGTGGGCGTATAGAACCGCATATAAAACACCTATTGGGATGTCTCCTTTTAGGCTTGTTTATGGTAAACCTTGTCACTTACCCGTGGAAATTGAGCATAAGGCGTTTTGGGCTATTAAGCAATGCAACATGGAGTTGGATGGGGCTGGAAAGCAAAGAAAGTTACAACTTCAAGAGCTAGAGGAGATTCGTAATGATGCATTTGAAAGCTCACGGATTTACAAGGAAAACGAAAGCTTTTCATGATAATATGATTTCTAAGAAACAATTTTGCATTGGGCAGAAAGTGCTTTTGTTTAATTCTCGTTTGCAATTATTTAGGGTAAATTAAGGTCACGTTGGATTGGACCTTTTATTGTGACTAATGTGTTTTCTCATGGTGCGGTGGAAATTAGTAGTTTAGCTACGTGTAATGAACTTAAAGTGAATGGGCACCGGTTGAAACCATATTATGAGAACTTCTCTTCGGATGTCGTGGAAGGAGTTAATCTTGTGGAAATACTCCCTCTGGAGGAGTCATAGAAAGCAAGGAGATAGTCGGGCTGACGACTTTAAACCAAGCGCTAAATGGGAGGCAACCCATCGGTTTTGTATCTTTACCTTTATCTTTTTACTTTTATGCATTTTATTTTATTTTTATGCATTTGTTTTTATTTTTCCTTTCTTTGTTTTTGCATATCATTTGCGGAATTTTCCACCTTGAATTTTCTTTGGACGATTCAATTTTACATTGAGGACAATGTAAAGTTTAAGTGTGGGGGAGCATTTATATGTTTTTTTTTTATGCCTTTAGAAAAAACAAAAATCAGAAAAATAGAAAAAACAAAAAAAAAAAAAATTTGTGCTTTTTGAACTCCGAAATCTAGAAACTTGTGCCTTTAGGATGACACCATTAGTGGATGGAACCATTTTGAATGCAGGAGTTGAGGAACCAATTAACTAAAATGGGACGAACATAGCTGAGAAATCATAAATACCATGATAGTTGTTACCATATCTCGGAATATCACCATATCGCATTCTATTTTTATTTTTCCATATTTATCTATTGTTCTTTAAGTGCTTTGGTGGGTCACTAAAAATCGAGTTTTTATTACTGCTAGGATGAAATAGAGTGATTAAGTTACTAGAAAAAGAAAAAAAAAAGAGAAGAAAAAAAAAATTAAAAAAAAAAAGAGAAAGAGACCGACCAATTAGACCAAAACGGAATAAGAATGACACTTGGATAGCAGTATGTGTGAAACGTAGTCCCTGTCTCCGTCGCCTAAACAAGCGTGGAATGCAGGATCCAAGGCAACTATCATGTACTTGCTGACAAGAATCATGCGCTTGGATCAGTTTTGATCCAATCATGTTGTCTAAAAAAAAAAAAAAAAAAAAAAAAAGAGAAGAAAGTGTTATTATTTTGGTTGAATAAAGTCACACGGTTCCCTTGTATATGCAAGGTGAGTTGATGTAGCATTCAAACCAAGTAGCTCAATCCAATAGGAATAGGTTCATCTTGGCGGTGACCTTCAGACAGATATGGGAAACATCAAACACTTGTGAATATTCGCCAACATTTACATCTATATCCATCTTCTTAATCTTTTCATTGTGATTGTGGTTTGTTAGTTTCCGAGTATTGTGGATTGTTCGACTATGTAATCAGAGTTTATTTACTAATAATTGAATTGAATTTGCAAGGTACCTCCTCCTGTAGTCATTTTGAAGTCATTCATTGATTTGTCACAAATAGACGGAGTTTGAAAAATAGGTTTTGTGGGTAAATCTCTAGTAAACCCTCACGAGACTATAACTTGTCCACTAGGGACACCTAGGGGTTTAAAGGCTTGTTATTTATGCTAAAAGTGACCGTAGCCTCGACGACACGGAGTTGTTGTATTTTATTATTATGTTTGATTTGCTCGAGGACTAGCAAAGTCTAAGTGTGGGGGAATCTGATAGGTGTAGAATACACCGTATTTACTATCTAGTAGTTACGCTTTCTTTGCCATTTTTCTTGTGAATTATGTACTTTACGTGTGTTTTTGAGTTATTAGGTACTCTGGAGTCGCACGGAGGAAAAGAAGAAGAAAGTATCCACTTTGAGCAAAAAGGGCGAAATTGTCATCTCACAGGCAAATGATATATGGAGCTGACCCAAGGTTAAGGGGCAACTCTATTAGGAGGAGTGTTAAATGCAGCCAGCTGTGGTTAAGGGGTGACCACATGTTATGGGGCATCCATTGGGGTACCCCTTATCTGATGGAGAGGGGTGTCACTATCCAGCCCTGTCATTACAACTCTAGATCGAAACCAATTTTCGATCTCATTTATTTCTCAATTATTTTTGCCTGAAAGAGAGTGAGGCGACACCATTATCGTGGAAATCGAAATACGATGGGGAGATCGGATTTTGTCTTGATGAAACGGAGAAGAAGAAGGTGTTGTTGTTGGCGAAGCCGAGAAGGGTTCGATTTGCCTGCGTCAAGGGTTTCGATGGATCGGAAGGAATTTCGTCGGCTAGAAGGTTTATTTCGAAGCTCAAGTTTATGGGTGTTGGATAAACATCGGTCCGAGAAAAGGGGATTTGAGCTTAATTAATGAATGGGTTTTGATGGCTTGTTCGAATTGAAAAAGATGGAGGCGTGATACGAGTTAATAGCCAAAGAATGAGCTTAATGAGATGTCCAACCGTGTTCTTTGGAGTTGAGTTGTTGCTTTGTGGTTGAATAGTGCAGATTGATGAAGATTTGCAGTTCTTGGAAGAAATAGAACTATGGGTTTGTGTTTTGCTTTGCAGGGAACTCGAATTTGAGAAGAAATGGAGCCAAGAGAGGAGATCAGGATGAAGTGAGATTTGAGTCATTTGAACTCATGGGAAAGTGACAGCTGAAACTGGTGTTGTTCTTGGGCTGAGATGGCTTGCTGGCGACACGGGTCTTACGGCTGGCAATGGGGTTGAGAGTTAATGAGTTTGAGCAGGAAAGCATTGGTGGTGTGAAGGTCTTGAGCAATCTGAAGGGTGAGCTTGAACTCGGGGAGCTTCTCGGGGAATGCAATGGAGATGATAAGCTGCAGTGTCTGGAAACCGAGTGCAAAGTGGTGATGGTTCTGATGAGAGCTCGTGGAAATGTGGTGAGTTGCAGCCAAGGTTAAATTGGCTGTGACAGTGATGGATGTAGTGAAGTTGAATTGAGATGAGCTAATGATGTTAGGAGGTGGTGCACTGGTTCAATTGCAGGTCTGGGTTCTGCTAATGGAGTTTGTGAAATCTGGGATGAGATAATGAGGTTGCAGGAATGGGTATATCGATGTATGCCTAGGCCATACTTGTATATCTGTGTGAATTGCAAAGGGAGTGGCACGAGATGGATTAGTCGAGATAAGAAAGCATGAGCCGGTATTAGCACCGCAAGACCGAGATGAAGCTGAGAAATGTTGTCTTTGTGAAGTAATATTATGCGGGTGTGGATTGAAGTGATGAACCTAGAATGGCTCGAGTTGTTCTTTGATAGGTTGGAGGAATCTGACTCATGGAGATGAGAGGATGAAGGTCATGGAGTTCGGTGGCGAGAGATGGTTGTTGGTGGAAGAAGTTAGAATGAAATGGCTATGGGTTGTGTGTGAACTTTGGGAATTCTATGGGTGAGTAGGGAATTGGAGCTCGGGTCTATTGACACTGCTGTGGTGTTGATGGCTTAAGTGTAGCTGGAAGTGGAGCTGCAGGCAAGGGAAGCAGTGAGCCAGGGAGAGAATGAGATTTGAGCAGGAAAAGAACAAGACAGGGAAGCTTGAAGTGGTGGTTGAGCTGAGAAGTAGGACTTGTTGGTGGTTATATTTGTGTGTTTGCTAGAACACGAGAATTTGAGATGGCGGGAGATTAGGTGGCTGGAGGTGTCGGTGTGAAACTGCATTGTGCATGCTATGGCTGGATTGGGAGAGCAGATGTGGAAGGAGGTGATGAGGAATGAATTGTTGCTGCTAATGGCAGAAATAGAGAGTGGGTTGAGAACTCAGGTTGAGGGGTTATCCTGTGGCTAGTGGGTTGCAGTGGAGACAAGAGAATGGTGTTTTAGAATGGCCTGAGCTCAGATGGCTTGAGTCTCTGGTGGACTGGCAGAGCTGATGTTGTTGGAGCTGGCAGGAAATGGGAGTGGCAGGATTGATTGCAGGGTCCTGGTGGAGCTGTAGGCACTGGTGGTTAATGCACTGAATTACAGGTCGAGCTTGAGTTGCAGGTTGTTGTGTTGCTGCCAGGTTTGGTCTTGAGGAATTGCAGCTGAGCTAAAGAGCAGGTGGTTGAAATGAGCAATTGCAGGTGGAAGGTTATTTGGATGCGGAATTTGTGATAACTCAGGTGGTTCACTGTGACAGAACTGCAAGTGCAATGAATGGAACTAGGTGATGTTTTGGAGCTGAGTTACAGGGCCATCATGGCTATGACTTAGGTGAAGTACAATCATGGTGCACTAGCCTGTGCACTGGCCAAGAAGGTGAGCCAAGTAAGCTGAGTTAGCATCTGACTCAGGTCTAACTTGGCTACCTGACTCATCTGACAAGTGACCCGGTTTGACTCGGTGCTGACCGAGTTGACCCGAGCTGACCGAGTTGACCCGCCGATCCGACCCGTTGGACCGGTGGACCGGCGGACTTTGCCGATTCACCGAGCTGTTTTCCGGCGACTTTCCGGCCGATTTCCGGCCACAATACCAGACTTCCGGCGGCCGTTTTTGGGGCGTATTTTCTACACGGGTTTCTCCTCCTTATGGGCTTGGTGGATTCTCACCTAATGGACTTTGAAGACTAGACCTAATTTTAGAAGTTGGAGAAAGCTATAAAAGGGAAGGTTTTCTACAACATATCATATCTCATATTATATTCTTGGAACTTTGGAGAGCGGTTTTTGGTTACACAACTAGGGTTTGCTTTTGTTCATCTTCTTCTTTAATTCAACTTATATTTTTGTGATGAACTCCATAGCTATGAGTAGCTAAATTCTCTATTATTGGTTAAGGATGTAGTCCGATTTCTAAAACTTGTGTTTGCTTTATATATTAGTTTTCTCTCTTGATTATCGTTCAATTCTCTACTGTTTTTATGATCACTTGATTGAAGTATTGTGATAGGATTATGGTGTTTGATTAGTTAAGTGGCCAATTAATTGAACTTGCATCTTAGTCCATAGCTATTTTAGGGTTTTTCATCAAGCGATAACCTTGAATACAAGTAGCATGATATGTTTACGGTTTGTAGTGATACACTCTCGTAATCATATGTAGAGTTTGACCATTGTCCGAATTGTTTTGCGCAACGCATGACAATTGCATTGATTAGCCTATTTCTGAAACTTAATGCTCCTAGGAATTGAACTTGATTAGCGCAAGGCGTTAGGTTATTCTTTAGGTAGGATTCACATACGTGAGCCTAATGTGTGTGTTGATGAACTTGAGAATTTAATAGATTATCTTGCTTTCTTGATTCTCTAGGCTTTTGATAACACAAGAGATTAAATCGTAATTCTATTCATATATGCAAGCACATGTCTAAGATTGAAGATGAATTCCTTGACCAATATCTCTCTCCATTGATTACTTTCTACAATTTACTTTGCTTTTAATTTACTTTTATTGCTTACATAAAATTCAGAAATCCCCCCAATTGGTTACTTTAAGAAATTGATTACGAAATAACTACAATTGCCTCTCTGTGGATACGAACTCTTTCTTATCATATACTTTAGGAAAGTGAAATTATTTTTGACGCATACGACAGCGATCATACATATATACACCGATTGGTCGACTTGGTCTGGTCTTTTTTTTTTTTTTTTAGTAACTCAATCACTTTATTTCATCCTAGCAGGAATAACAATTCGATGTTAGTGACCCACCAAATCACTTAGAGAAACAAAAAGATATTGTAAAAATAAAAACAGAATGTGATATGGTGACGATTCCGAGATATGGTAGCAACTATCATGTTATTTCTAATGCCTGAGCTCTATCCTTTTAGTTAAAGGGTTCATCAACTCCTGCAACCAAGATGGTTCCATCTACTTATATTGTCTAGTGTCATCCTTAAGGCATAAGTTTCTAGATTTTGAAGTTTATCATGCAATTTTTTTTGTTTTTCTATTTTTCTACTTTTTTTTTTAACTAAAGGCATCAAACTCTAAAAATTATATACAAATTACATAAATTGATACTCAAACTCATAGTTATTTCTGAACAATAGAATATAAACACTAAACAAGCTATTTAGTTGGCATCTAATCCCGACTCAGTTGAAATATACCTCATCGCAAAGAAAAAAATCCATCTGCTTAGAAAGGCTAGTGTTTATTCTAAATTGTTCAAAAATCTCTAAAAGTTGGAGTTTTATATACGTCAATTTTTGTTCTTATTATACCCTACCCCCACACTTAAATCAAACATTGTCCTCAATGTTTCAAACCATTGCAAAAACAAACTTGAAAAAGATAGGGAAGTAAGAATTGAAATTGTGCACCTGATTGACGCATACGAGAAACATTCAAAATAGACTTCCCATATATCAACAATCTGAAAATTGAGGATCCACCCACAAAACAATCTGCATATATAGTAAAAGCCTCACAAAGAATATTAGCAAATTGTGGGAAAAGTGATACTATCATCCCACGAGATTCACCCCCACACTTAGTCTTTTCAACACTCGGAAGTGTGTACAAAACATAAGGGGAAGGTACTTCTATTCGTTCCTCTTGGAAAATATGCATGGTGTTAGACTCAAACACACATGGTGGATACTTATATGCAAGGAATTCGGAAATAACTTTAGAAGCACATAATTCCAGCCTCAAATGAGGTATACAACTCTACAAGAAACTACTTCAAGTTTGGGAGGATCATCATAAGATGGAGATTCACATAAAGGGTTAGACAAACCTTGCATAATCTCACGCATTATGGGATCCTTGGTATTTCTGAAAAAGTCCATTGATTCTCCTACATCACAAGTATCGCAATTCTCATTAAAACTCTTTACGAGCCATTCTTCATCAGTTTCTTCTATAACTTCCAAATCTTCATCATCAGAATCGAAATCTGCTCCAAGTAAGTCATCGTAATCCTTACGGTTTTCATCACAAGTAGACTTCTCATTCAAAGTATTCACAATCTCTGAATTAGGGGTGTTATTCACAAAGAAGTCATAATCATCATCGCTCTCATACACAACATAAGTCTTACCATTAATAATTGTAGTGTTTCTAGACTTAACTTCTTCCTTTTGAATAGGTGAATGATCATTATCACGATCAAGAGTTGAGCTAGTTACACCATCATTATCAACATTTAAGTATTCGTATTCTTCGGAATCATCATACTCTATATTGGCTTCCATTGGAATGTTAGAATGAGTTTGAACCTCTTCTTTGTTCCGCTCTTCTTGAATTTGATTCATGTCATTTCTGATGTTGTCTATATTTCGTTGAAGTTCTTGGAGTGATTCATTGTAACTCAGCTGAAATTCACAAAATTGTTTTGTCACTTGAAGTATTTATTGCATCACGGGAATAACAGATTCAACAAAACTATCAAATTTCTGATTTGAAGATTGCTCCGCCAAACTTGGATAAACACCACTTTCACTCGATACATAGTTTTCATCCCAACTCTCATCCCGTTGAATGGGTGAATGATCATAAAAACGATCAGGAGCTGGGCTAGACTCATTTTAACAAGGTTCTATTGGTTGTCTACCAAGTTGTTCTACTTCCTTTAGCTCATAAAGAATGTGTTCGAGCATCTGCACATGTCTAGAATTAAACTGATTAAAAGTACAACTATCCTCCCATCCTTGTGATCGTTCATCATATCCAAAAGATTGGTTTTGATTATATCCCAAGTATGGTTGGAAGTCATAAGAATGAGAATTAAATTGCTCACCATAGAATGTAAGGTCTTGTGAACCATATATATTGTTCCCAAAAGGATTCATCTTGAAAAGTAATTATGCACACAACTAGTTTAGAGAACTTACCTCTTGTTATCAATTATGCAAACGCAAAACGAATAATTTTTCTGTACCTGAAACAAGATTCTCAGCAAACAAATTAGTAAAAGATAAATATGAAAAATAAACGCAAAATCATAAAAGTACATAACAACTCAAACTACCGACTGCTCCCCAGCAGCGGCGCCAATTTTGACGAGGTGCCCAACTCGCAAAAATAAATTCCTTACTTCTCTTACACTAACTAGTAGTACAATGACAAGCAGGTTTGTTCCTAAGGGAGAGTTGAGCTAAAGTTGTCGATTCAATTTCTGATTATTAATGCAAATATGAGGATGAAAATGATCAAGGACTCTTTCTCGGTCACGAAACATGAATTTTATTGACGTAGCTATGTTTCTGCAAAGTACCCATTACAAATAACCCTAGAATATTTAGTATTCTCAAATACTCCACAATCTCTTAATTTAGGACACGGATGCGCCCGACTACCTGGATATTACTTGCCAAGTTTCCTAGAAGTACGCTATCTAGGTGTGACTTAAACAAATGCTTTAAGTTCTTTGAGATAGGCTATTCCTAAAGACAAATACATAGGCTCGACTCATCTACTAGTGTCAATCTCTACATATGAATATTTAACAAAATCCCATCATCAATATCCACGTATCGCTACTTGTATCAAGATTCTCTAGACAATTACGGGTCGAAAAGGTCTCAACTAGCATTAGAATCATCCATAAACCAATTTAATTTGCAACTTAAACGATTCAAGAATAATTCAGAAACAATATTGGCACCGTAGAGAATGAACAATGACGAGACAAATTACGAGAAAACAAAGCATTTAAATATCAATTCAAATTCAAGTTCGGAAGTCGAAATCGCCCCTAATCAATAACGCTTAGCTACTGGAGTTCATGGCAAAGAAATAAAACAAATACAAACAGAAATACAAAACCAAAATAGCTGCAGGTAGAGTTGAATATGGACTGATGATGTTGGCGGCGAAGTAGTACTGCTGCTATCTTGGTGTTGTATTGCTGGAGTTCCCTGTTGTGTGGTGTTGTGGTAAACTTTTGGTGGTATTATGGACTGGAACAATGGTGGGATGTGATGGCAGTTAACTGTGGATGGGAACAACAGCTGCTGGGACTTGTACTAATGCTATGTTGTTGATGGCGGTATGCGGGTGGTAATGGAGATGGTGTGAAGGTGTATCTGTGGATATGATGCTTATGGTGATAAGTCGGTGGAGATACTGAGATGGTGATGATGATATGTTGTGGATGATGAGGTAGATGGTTGTATGCGCAGGTGATGATGCAAACAGAAGGTGCATGCGAACTGAAGAAGGATTTCTGGAGAGGAGCAAGAGCTCCCCTACGTTGATGGTGTTGCGGAAGTGATGGGGGTATGCGATGATCTCCTTCTGGAAACCAAAGTCTTCTTTTATAGCTCGTTTTCCTCTGCAATATCGAATTGGATTGAAGCCCAAGTTTTTTAAATAGACCGATTTCTAAATATCACTACAATTCACAGCTGTTGATCGCCTAAAATAATGCCAGCAAACTCTTTTGTAAACTGGTTTCTCGTCTCAAATCTCTTCCCGTATCTTTCTCGTGTAACTTTAGAAGTTAGTCATTGTCTCAACCTCAAAACCCGTTATATACCCTCGGCAAACACCCATTGGAGCCATGGCTATCCGATCGCCCGAATTTCAGTGCAAAGCAACTAAGAAATTTGAGCTTGAAATTGTTAGGAACATTTAGTTCAGGCTTTTGCAGCTGAATGTACCTTGTCTCTCTCGACTGTGAAACTCTCTCGAATGTATCTTGAAGTTTACAGTCTTCAGCCAGACTAAGAAAGAACTAGTCACCTCACAAAATCATATAGCAGTAACCGAAATAACTGTGGGTCATCTGGATCAAAAAGTATTACCCAAAAGAAGAGAAAATTACAAAAGACCATGAAGATATCGAACATACCCTTATTTAACTTTTTGTTTAAGACAACTATATCTAGTTGTGGCTCGAGTTAGGAGCTCTATAAACGGGTCTAAATAAAATATTTTCATGGGCTGGACTTCCTCAAAAGAAGGATTCTTATGATCAGGTTTTAGAGTCTGGAAATACTCAAGTAGGAACTTAGAAGCACATAACAATAACCTGAATAATTGGGGATCCTCTGAGTCAATTAGATTTGACTCACACAGTTGACCACAAAAAGAGTGGTGGTCTTCCTTAAACAAATGTGTCAACCCTAATCTCCTAAAGTAATTAGGTTTAGTCTTAAAACTTAATATTTGACACATTTGAATTTCATAAGTTCCCACAATTGAAGAAAAATTTTTAGGTGGGAAAACAAAGTCAATCGAGGTATCATAGCCTAGGCTAACCACATCAACCAGAGGATGAGTTTCTAATAACTGAACTTTTTTCTGGACATCATTAGGTTCAGGAAAATGTGTATGAAGATAATTTTGTAAATGGTTGAGGCACATATGTCAAGTCCCAAGTGAGGGAACTTTCTAAGAGTTAAAGCACATGGAGAATGATAATCACCCCCAAACTTAGAGTTTTCAGGGTCTCTAGAAAGACTAGTCACAACTTCCCTAATTTCTAGGTCATCAGATTCCTGAAAATGGTCAATTGATTCTTCTAAGTCAGGTTCATCTTCACTCATCTCTACGAGTTCATTTTCTTTTTCTAAGTCTAATGTTTCTAAATCGCTATACTCTAAAACAATATTCTCAGAATAAACTCGTTCCTCAAAAATATCATCGGCTTCGTGAAAAGGAAATACTACATCGTCTAAAACGGGGGTATTTCTAGTCAACCTCATCCTTTGAATAGGTGAATAATTATTAAAATTATTTGGATTTGAACCAGAAATATTACTGTCATTATAAAGCTCAATTGGAGTAACAAATTTCTGATCACTATGCCTACATTTATCAGATTCTTCATCAGCACTATCCTCATCATAATCATCATAATAGCATGAAAATGGTTGAACCTCATCTAAATAGGTAGTGTTACCAATTCTAACCTCGTCATCTTGATTATGTAAATAACTATCCTCATTTTCAATGGTACTATTGGAAACACTATATTGGAAATTATGATTATTTTGAGCAGTTCTTTTTTGGGCCTCTAACAAAAGGTTCTGATTCGACTCACATGACTTCCTGATTAAATCTAGGAAAGAAAGTTCACTCGTTGTATTGCTTTCGTCCATAACTAAGTTATTAATTTCTGCTAACTTACGTGTCGACTCAGCTAACTTACGTATTGACTCTAGGAGAGAGGAATTTTGCTCACCATGGTATGGACCATATCCTTCAAAAGTTTGATGTTCCCAACCACTATTCACACTATGGTCAAAGTAATGTCCATTTTGAAAATCAGTCGGATATTTGTTGTATTGGCTATTGTAATACCAGTTCGACATTCTATTTTTGCACGGGTTTGTGTTGTCAAATAAAACCCCTTTGACGAGAGGATTCGTGGGTGGATAGAGTCTTACCTCCCGTACTAGACGGGCGATGAACCGTTGAAGTCGACTCGGGCCATCGACTCCTATGTCAGTGTACGAACCCGAGGGGCCGAGACAGTATCGTAACTGTCGTCCTTCCCTGCAAACAGTTTTATTTAATTTTTTAACCCTTCCTTAGGGTTTTAAAAATAATGTCCAACTCCAAAAATAAAGTCCAGAAAGTGTCCAAAAAAATAAAAAGAAAAATTACAACAATGAAACCCCTATTTACGCTTTCTAAAAATAAAAACAAATAAAATAACTATATACAAAATCTTCTTCTTCACTCCTTTCAGATTCCTCTTTTCTTTCCTTCTTTGGCGATGCTTTCCTTTTATAGAATTTGTTTGTTTCCTTGTAGCTTCGCTCCAAATATGAAAAGAATCAAACAATACCAAAGGCGTAAAAGAGAACAAAATAAAAATAAACCTAAAACAAATCTAAATACAAGTCCGCGTCGGCGGCGCCAAAAATGATGTGATTCTTAATTGTTGTTGTAGTAATAATATTCGAACTCTAAGACTTGTGAAGATTGAATTTAACGATTTAATGAAAATAATAAAAACGAGAGTTACTGGGACTAGGATTTCGTCGAATTCATAACATAGGGTTCAATTTATTTATTCTCAACAATTAAAGCTCAATAAATAAAATTGACATGGACTCTGATTTTGCCAAGGTAGATTCTCAAAATATTGGTTGTAAATCCTAAGCATGATGTATCAAAACATTTAAGCTAAGTATACCTCATCAAATTAAATGACAACCAATTAATTCAAATCATATTTCAATTAAAATTAATGCAAAAGTCTTAAAAAGAATTAAATAATTTTACCCATGTATGAAATTCGTCTTCCTCCTCCGTCGTCCCGAGTGTAAGGATTTAGATTCTCATGTTGTAGACACTCTCAAAAGAATTTTTTTATTGCTCAAAAAGTGTGTACAAAGGTAGAAAGGAGAGAAAACAATTAAATCCAGAATTTCGCAACGCTTTATAGGCGTTACAGAAACACTGTTACAATGTCAGCGTAATTCAAAAATCTGTTGCGAAACTCAGAACAAGTGTTACGAAAAACTGTCGCGGACACTGTTGAGAAATGATAGTTCTCGGCAGCACTATGTTCTTCGTCCTCTTCTTCACCAGCAGAACTGGTTCTTCTCTTCAACTTGATTTCTCTCGATCCTAAACCCTCTGTTGGCTCCCCTATCACTCCATGACCCATTATGTGACGCCATAAGCCTATTTATACACCTTGGACCAAGAATAATTCCTCATAACTCCAAATAATCTCGTCATAACTCATATTATTCTTCACGGCCTGTTAAGGGAATAATTCCCGATTCTTCCATTTCTCACGCGCCTGAATGTGTAAAATCACTCCAAATCGTTAAAAACACTTCCCCGAAGATGAATAGCACGCTGCAGCCTCACGCAAACTTGCCAGATACAGCATGGAATATCCCCAGAATAACTTGCTTGCCCTGTTTCACGAAATCTCCCTTTTTTATGGAAACTAACACAAGTACCACTCATGTTTGACTGAAACAGGTCATTACCAAACAATATAAGCGAATAAATCAAACAAAATCTCTCGCAAATCCCTTCCAGGGAATACGCAGGTGAACGGCCAAAAACCCGTGAACCATGTTTTCCTTAAATCCGATTATCCAGCCCAACTTGATCGGTTATAACAACTGTACCAACCTTGTATTGACATAAGAAGTTTATTCCATAAAAATCTCTGATTGAATCTCCTTAGAACAGCCCCAAATCTGGAACCCTAAATCCGCACCTATTTTTCCCGCCAAAACATAAAATTCAAACGATGAAGAAGGTTGCCCCTTATCCAGAGAGATGGGGGTGCCGATAGTAATTAGTGTACCCATTATAAAATGAGATACCCCTTATACAAAATTGAGAGTCCGAATAACAAGTGTCCTCTGGGTGCCTTTATCAACTTTTCGAGCCGATTTTTCCAAAATGTTTATTGCCCAAAAATACCTACAAACACACAAAACGCCAAAATAAGTATAAAACCGAGTACCAACAATACAGAAAATTGAGGACAATTTAGACACAAAAATGTGTCTATCAGAAAAGCATAAGAAATTGATACTCAAAAGATGTATTTTAGGCACCTATCATTGTTCGGCCTGTACTTGTTGTTGTTCGGCCGCATCCATTTGCTTAGTCCATGAAGCATATTATCATTCATTCATTACTGAAGTGTTCAAGGAGAGTAACTTGTTTAGCTTACAATCCCTGTAGTATTGTTCTCGCGAAAGACGACTTTTTTGTTGATTATTTATAGCAATGCCACGGTCCCTGGCTCTATCTGCTTCTATCTGCATCTCCAATTCCTTGTGATCAACATAGTTGAACTCGCTTGAACCTCCTTCTAATGCTCGTTGGGATGCATCTTTCGCTGCTTTTACAGCTTTCTGACCACCTCCTCTTCTTCTCTTGATGTTGGTGTTAACGTATAGATTAGTGTTGTGTTGTTCCTGACTACTTGGAGTTACATCAGGTGAGGAAGCATGCCCTCCATTCTGAAAATCCTGCCCGATTGGACCATGTGGTGATCTTGCAGGAACTTGATGACCTTCCAGCAAGTATGGATTAAACTTGTTAAGCACCCTTAGAATGGTGAAACAAGTTTCATGTTGGAAGCCCAATCTGTGGGATTTTTGAAACTCTTCCCGACATCTTCGTTCCACATCTGGTTCTCCTTCACCGCTTTTTTTGTTGTTCCACATTTGAGTGATCAAAGCTAAATATTCACTAACGGCTGTTGAAATTGCGTGAAAACGATGAGACAACCCATCACCATCACGTCTATTGGGGTTACCTGTTTCTTCACAAATGTTTTTGTAAAATCTTATCATAAAAAGTTTTTTTTTTCTTGATAAATACCATTGATGTCATTTAATGTATATAATACATAACTTCTGCAAAGTGACTCGTCTTCATCCATCGTATACTTGACACCACGAATTGTTTTGTTTCTTGGTTGTGATTGTTGTATATTTTGTTGTGTTTCTTGTTGTAATTGTTGTGGTGTTTGTTGTTGTGATCGTTGTTGTGCTCGTTGTTGTGATCGTTGTTGTGAGGATGCCATATTTGTTAGAAATATATATTTGTAAAGATGAAATTTTTTCTGGTAGATTGAGTTGATATGAATAGTTTTGTTTGAAAAAAGAAAAAGAAAAATTAGAGATGGTATGAAATTGTGTAATTTTGAGGTAGTGATGAGGAAGGTGTGAGTTTTAAGTCTGGAGATGAACTGAATTTATAGGAAAAAAAAAAAAGAGCATCGGCCGTTGGATTGAAGTAGCCCTTGGCGCTTTTAAGATGAACGCGGCGTGATAACTAAAAACACTGGCGTTTCAACTATCAACGCATTGGAAAGACAAGCGTCAGCGTGTTAGGCTCAAACGCCAGCACTGGAGCGAACCTCGCCCGACCTTTCATCAAGTGCGCGCTATATCTTCCAACTCAATGAACAAACCAACAAATTTGTTGGTTTGAACATCCATTTTTCATGTTTGTTGAGTCCATAGTGGGAGCAAAATGAACAAACTCAAAGTTTGTTCATTCCATAGGAACTGCTTTAAGAAAGTTTTAATGATTGAAATAAGAGTTTAGAACACTTAAACATTTTTGGATATGACATGTTGTGTACTCTTACACATATGTAATCCATGTCCGGGAACTATAGTATGCGTACATGTACGCATACATGTTGGCTTGAGAAATCCGGGAACCTAAGTATGCGTACCCGTTCGCGTACTGGCGTAAGGTTCATGTCCGAATATTTCTGCTAGGATTGGAAGTACGCGTACCCGTTTGCGTACTGGCAAAACCCAACCTTGGTCCGGGTATTTCAAGTATGCGTACACGTTTGCATACTTGAAGGTTAAAGTTCTAAAATCGGTTGTGTACATGAACTTAAACATTTATATAATAAGGAATGCAATCTTTGCAAACCATGGCTATAATGTTCATGAATTGATTCGATTGAATCAAACAGTTTTTGCTTCAATTCGTTATTTTATACTTCTATGAGAATATAGCAATTGAACAACTCTTTAAGTAGTTTCATTTGAGTCATTTGAACTAGTTATGGTTAAAATGAATAAGGTTGATATGAGAGTGTTCATATGGCTAACCTCGGTTAACTATTGTTGACCCAACATGATATACACGTTTAGGTACGGTTACATAAACCTAAATGAAGGTACATTTCATTTGTGTGTAACAAGCTAAGTTCGATCTATTGGTTGAAAGATATTAGCTTGGTTGAATCAGGTTTTTCATCTAACAGTGAATATTGAATGCTTTGTTACCAAGGTAACTTAGATTGCAAACCCTGATTTGAAAACTATATAAAGGAGAATTCTAGCAACTGAGAAACCTAATCCCCACACTTCTGTGTGTTACTAGTTCCATAGCTAGAGTCGATTCTCCTTTAACCTTAGGTTTCTCACGAGACCATGTAGGTTAATGACTTCAAGACTTCATTGGGATTGTGAAGCAAGACCCAACTATTTTCTCTGTAGTTGCGTATTCTGATCTTGCCCGATTCTATCGTCCGAGTATTATCTTCTCTAAGATTTGCTCGATATTTAATCTCCGATAGGCAAGATAAAAAGTAATCACAAACACCTTCGTCTCATCGTTTGTGATTCCACAATATCTAGTTTCGTTTCCATGCGATTTAGATTATTGTGAGGTTATTGATAATACTAGGATGTTCTTCGGGAATATAAGACCGGTTTATCAATTAGTTCCTGTTCACCTTGATTTATCAAAATACGAAACAAAACTCATAGGTATTTCTGTGGGAGACAGACCTATCTATTCCAATAGACTTTTATGTGTGAGACAAATTTTTTTATAAAGTCTTCGACTTTGGGTCGTAGAAACTATTGGTTGTGTGATGCGTGTCGTAACCATAAACAAATTAATTAAGATATTTTCCACTAATTAACTGGTAATATAGTGGTAATAATAGATCGTTCCCACATAGAGCTGTGTAATTGATATGTTATTTAGATAAAAAAAAATAAGATAAAACAAAGTGGGTTGGTTGTAAGATAAATAAAAAGACAATGATAAAGAAAAGAGATGATCAAGGAATCCTTCGCCATTACCAAGCGATAACTGGATTAGTATACTTATCTATCTTCGTAAGAACCATTCATCACCAACCATAGAATAACATCTAGATCAGTGTCATTCCCAAAACTCCTTCTATCACTAGATACGGAAGTTCTCGACTACCAAATTTTATTCAACGAACCACCAAGTAGTAGATCACTCAAGGTATAATCCAATCGAACGCTTTAAGCTTTGTGAATTTAGGTTGATCCCGTGAGTTGAACTCTTAGATCAAGGTTCACTTGCTGCTGTTGTCTTCACTCGCAATAGCTCCACAAATCCATTTGCAAGGTCTCGCGATGTCTACTTGTGTAGAGAGTCAATCAACGATTACTTATCTCATAAGTTCTACTAGCGATAGAACAATCAATAGACTAATCTAGTATGCATCCCAAATAAATCTAAGAATCACTCATAAACAATAGATATGGTAAAGACAAACAATGATGATTAAACTCCGAACAAACTTGTATAATAATAAAGCTTCACGCTAGAACATTGAATTCATCCTCAATCAATCAAAGGTTTAGTTACTCATAATTACAAGAAGAATGGGTTCCCCCTAAAGGGGTAAACCCTAGGTTTTGATATGGAAGATGATAAAAGATAAAAATAGATGTTAAAAGATATCTTCTTAAGGCTCTGGATGTCTTCTTATATATAACTCTCAAATTTAGGCTTTAGAATCATTCCGGGACCGTGTTTCCTTGAGTTAGAAGTCAATTTTGCGTCCAAATATGTCCCGGGAAGTTGTCAGGTTCGGCTCATAACATTCCGACCTTTCTCGGACGAACCTGACAAGTGAAAATTACTCCAGGCGAATGTTAGGTTCGGCTCATAACATTCCGACCTTTCCCGGACGAACCTGACAAGTGAAATTCACTCCAGGCGATCACCAGGTTCGGCTCACTTGATTAAATTCCTTTTGAGACGAATGCAGTTTCTGTATACTCTTCGAAAATATTGATTTTTAAGCTCCGTGTTCGGCTGACTCGAGCTGATGAAGTTATCGGCCGAACCTCTCTCTGTAACTTCAAGTTTCAATCTTCTTTTGCCCATAACTTCTTCGTCCGAACTCGGAATGTCCTCATTATTTTTGCGTTCTTTTAGTTCTCGTTCTCTTCAATATGGTATTAAGAACTCATAGATTTGAATGAGTTTAATTAGGAATTTGGCCTTCCTTCATTGATAGACTCCACTTTCTTGCTCATTTAAGAACTTTGTAGCTCCTTTTTGGATGATTCACCTGATTTGACACATAAACTAGAAAATAATCATAATAACAAGTAACATGCAAGAATTATGGCTAAAACAAGTATGGAATTGACATTATAAACATGTAAATTAAGTACTTATCAAATTCCCCCACACTTAGCTTTTGCTAGTCCTCAAGCAAACTACCTAAAGTACAATTACTCCATGTCGTCCAGGATACAGATGCACTTAGCTAATGCAACATGCCTTTAAACCCCTAGGTGTCCCTAGTGGACGAGTTATAGTCTCGTGAGGGCGTACAAGTTGAAAAGACGAGGGTACCCAAATATACCTCAAGCTAAAAATTTTCCTACCTATAAGTCCTTTCTTCGAAAGTGATTGTCCATGGACTGAGTCGAGACAATACAACTAATCGGTTCACACTTCGTGTGATCGTCTATGGATATGAGATCGAGACAATACAACAACGAAGTATGTTTACTTGATAAGAGGTTCGGACTTAACCAAACACAATAGGATTACTATCAAGTAAAATAGGAATTAACGTTTGTGTATTTTACTTCTAATTATAATAAAAACAATTATAATTGCGGAAATAGAAAAGTAAAAGACACATCAAGATTTTGTTAATGAGGAAACCGCAAATGCAGAAAAACCCCGGGACCTTGTCCAGAATTGAATACTCTCAGGATTAGTCCGATATACAAAATCAAACCAACTTCGTATAGTTGAGACCAAGCAACTAAACCTATAGTTCACCTAGTTCCGTTTGTACTCCCACGCCTCCAACTTATGAATAAGTCACGTACTTGGAACAATTCCTTTGGTTCGTATTCCAAACAGTAAAGGAACAACAAATCATTTTGGTAGCAACTCTCTTCAACCAAGTGATGTGAGTTCGACAAAAGCTCTTCTGTTTATCTCAATAAACTCCTTCGTCAGGTTCTTAGATCTATCTTATTCTCAACTACCAAAGGTAATTGTTACGATTTTTCAATCAATACTTTTAATCACAAAGAATTATATTGATTCCGATCTACACAACTAATCAATCTAATCTACCACAAGGATAAACCGATTATAGTTGGATCCTCTATACCGAAACAAGTATTGTGCACACCAAAGATTATGAACCCCAAATCAGAAATCTTCAATATCTTCTTTGTCTTCAAATCTTCTTAGATCTTCAATAAATGCCTGCACATAACAATTTGAATCTCTTGTGATCAATCACGCAGCAATGTAGTCTGTCAACAATGGATTATTACAAGAAGTCTTTAGATCTACAAACAGTCTAAAGACCCCTGTCGAAACTTCGATCTAGTTTGAGTGAATATTATATCAGAAGAGAAGATTCTCAAGCATAAACAAACTAGGTGCAATCAAAGTTCAACTACCGTTAGTCAATCAAATCAATCGAAAACACAAGATAAACATCAATTATCTAGTTTCCAACCAGATAAACCGCAATTATCTAGTTTCCCACCAACTGTACTAATAGAGCTTCTCAATCCCAAAGAAGACTTTAAACTGAGCGGCCGTAAGAATTTCGCCTAATTAGGTTACTCTCCTCTCCAAATAGGCGGCTTCACCAGTAACAACACAAACGAGGAAGTTTGCTGTCACGATGGATTAGTTTGCTAGAAATGAAAACTTCAAGTATTTATAGACAAGGAAGTTTGGACACCAAGGAATTTCCAACCGAAAATATTCTCAAGATATGCAATATATTCCAAATTCGGTTTCCATAATTCTGGAAATGCTCATCCAAAATATTGACCGAAATCTCTTTGGAAAATCTTCAACTAGTAAACGCACATTACTAATTCTCATTTTCCTAAAATAAAATTAAAAGCCTTAAATAAAAGATTCTTAACTTATTTATGTTTCGATCCTAGGATTCTCTTCCTTTAGCTATTAAGGAATAACTTTGAATGTAGTTGCAGGATTTCCTACAACACACCCCCTATAATATTTTGTAGATCTAAATCTTATTAATCACCTAAATTTCAAATATTAATACTTGAAATATAAATTGACATAAGAATTTTTTACATGGTTCGATCAATGTGATCTACATCCATGGTTCTTCACTATAATTGTTGAGGTTACATTAGTATTTCATTTACAATCTCCATTAATGGATATTTGGTAGAGCTCTAGATCTGGTTTTTGGGGAAGAAGATGATAAAGAAAATAAAGTCTTTCTCTCTCTAAAAATATCTCTCTCTGAAATAATCTCTCTCTCTCTCTTACCAAAATTATCCTCCCCCTTTGTCTCTCCTGCTCTCCTCTTTATATAGGTGTTTACATAATGGATGACAGCTAATAAGGCCCCTATTTTAGGATCTAGCTTGCGGTAACCTCGCGAGCTTGTAAATGTTAATTTCAAGTATCTTTAATTTCGCTAACTTACCACACTTTACTCATGTTTACATTGTTGTCATCTATTATGTCATTCATGTAATTATTTTACGACGTCCTCGCAATCATTGTTGATGAGATTTTCGCTGGTGTGTCGTTGTTGCGATATTTGGATCCTACTTTGAACAATTAAAGATAAGCATGACTGCACATGTTCAAAGTATGTCGACATCCTTACTCTGTAAGTCCTCTTTCATACTTACAATCTTGAGACCGATTTGCTACACTTCCAAACAAGTTTAGAATTAATTCATCTGACTTTCAAGAACTATGTGATTGATCAAGAACACTCAATCACCAATCATGGGTTTAACGGTTCTAGAAAAACAAGTTTCGGTTTTACCTCCATGTGAGTAATGTGCATAGTCACACTAACTTTCCAAAATTCGGGTGACTAGGTACTAGGATCGGTTCCCACATATATATGGTATCTAACTTGAATGTGTTGCACATGTCCATAGGATCGGTTCCCCTTTGCCTAAAAACGTGTTGCACATGTCCATATGATCGGTTCCCCTTTTATGCTAAAGCATGTTGCACCTCATACAAGGATCGATTCCCCTTTGTGATGTGTTGCACCTCTTACTAGGATCGGTTCCCCTTTTCCCAGAGTCGGTCTTACACAAAATCACAAACTCGATCATACCATCTCAGGTGATTACTTAAGATCGGTTTCACTAATAAAAGTCATACCAATATAAAAGTCAGGCCTTTGTGAATAGTTTTACCAAGAACACAAACAAGTCATGAGCGGTTATACGATCACACATATTGGTTGTTCACAAGATATGGAATGAATAACAATACCAATAACTTTGGCGATTTCCTTTTCGATTCACAAATAAAGTTCATGAATTTACTTCCTTAAAACACATGTAAAACATTGTTTCCTAGGATGAAATCCTCACCTCATACCCATACATAATCACAATAGCATTTAAACGATTATGTCGATGTCTTATCTACAAAGTTTAATGGTTAAGCAATAAACCTCGTATTGTATTCCTTAATACTATGTCTAACTAGAGTGTTCATGCTTCGTAGTTTTGTTTTCAATATGCACGACTTGAAATATACGTTAGGGAATGAAATATTTCAAGTAAAATATCACTAACCTCAAGTGGAAGGATGATGTTTTCGTTGTAGCTTCTTGCTTCTTTACTTCTTCAAGTCTTCGTAATACTTGTAATGTCGCATATCCTAATACTTTCAACCTAACCTATACGAAGTTGACTCCAGTACATAATCAAGCGAATCTTTAAATGAGTTTTGATTCACTAAAATATGAAAACCAAACTTGACATACCAACGCTTGGTGGGTTCAACCCAGCAATGCTCTAACACAAGAGGTATACCCACAAAACCTTCTCCAACTTCAAAGCGTTCCAGCGTCCCAAGAATCCAAAGAGCTATGAGGACATAGAGTTTCTGCATGCTAGTAATAAGAAGTTAGAAATACCAAATAACATATTCTCATTCTTAAATGTTGAGTGAGAAATAACCACACCATAATGAGAGAACGCGTGTTTGAGAGCGATCAATAAGCATTTCGCCTCGACTTCTGCCTCACTTAAAAGGATTTTATGATAATTTTACTCAATAAGACGACTTTTTTATAGGTCTCACATGTGTGCATGTAGGAATGAATAGAGAAATCCTACACACGTTGAATGGTGGGGAGGAAAACTTCCGAATTATTTCTGGAGACCCCACAAGATTGTGGGAAATAAAAGACTTTTTCTGACGATCTCTAAGAAAGGAAATCAACTATTATTACGAGGATGAGAGTACTTACCACGTTCACATTCGATTTCAATGATGATTACACCACTCTCACAGCATCCAATAGAAACGTCTTCCTTCAGCTCGTCTTCTTCATCTTCTTGGTTTTCTTCTTCGGTCTTAAACTATTGATGATAAACTTGAACTTCATAAAACTTTTTACTGCTTGTTTCTTCACAAATAGTATTATCTCGTATCATAAACTTCAATAACTCTCATCTTTTGATTTTCTTCGCTCTTGTACTTAGTCTTCCACTTTGATATAGAATTCCGCTCCTTATATGCAAGTCTTCAACATGTATATAAAAATATGCTCATTGTATGTTGCTTTACTTGGATATAAAATTTGCTCTTCCTTGAATTGTTGCTTGTAAACCTTAAACGTCTTCAACTTCCCTTGTAGATTTTGATGTCGCTCCACTTGTTGATGATGATGGTGTTTCTATGGATCTGTTGTTGGTGAGAGACAGAATTGTGCTAACTGCAAATAAAACTACAAGAAGGTGGCTTTCATCTATATACGTCACCCTCATGATTGACAAAATTAGCACTCAAGAGATCAAACAGTAGTGCTTCTATTGGTGGGAGGTTGGGTAGCTCACCATTCTACCCGGAATTAACGTACGGTGACACACACTCAAAAGAAAACTCTTTAGTCAACTACAAAAAAAAAATTCTGGTCTGGTGCCTCAGTTGATATGAAAATAGGTAGTCTCCACTAATGATTGATCAGCAACTCTAATAATACATTTCCCTCTGGTCCTCATTTGCATCACCGGCATGATTAAATCCATTATTTAACACTCTAACAAGCAAGAAATTCGAACATAGTTCCCTAACACTTCCAAGTTCAGTTATGTCGGTCAGAATTCTCTATGTAAACATACCTAGAAGTATGCTAGTGACTCTAAAATCTCTACAAGTTGAAGGTTTTATGCAAAAATTTTTTAAAAAAAACTATATATGCAAAATATCCAAACACTCCCCCACACTTAAACTTTACATTGTCCTCAATGTAATTGACTCTTCCTAAGTAAAATCAAGGTGGGAAATCCTAATATCATATGCAGAAGAATAAAACTAAAAACAAAAAGGATAAAAATACAAAACCTATGGGTTTCCTCCCATGCATCGCTTAGTTTAACGTCCTCAGCCTGACCTTCTCATTATCGGCCGTATACCAACAATCTGAAAATCTGGTATTCCATCCAGACAACAATCTACAATTCTAGTAACAACTTCATGAAAATATTAGCATAATATATGAATAATAAAATTGTTATAGCTTGAAAGTTTCTCCCACACTTAGTCCTTTCTACACTCGAAAGTGGATAGAGAACATAGAATTCGGGAACTTCAAAAGGGTCCTCTTGGGTAACCTGCACAACGTTAGAATCAAACACAACAAGTGGTGGGTACTTAGAACAAAAATAATCCGTTAAAACCTTGGAAGCACACAACTCAAATCCTAAATGAGGTATTTTCCTAAAAGCTGGGTTAACAACTATTTGAAAATCTACTTCAATTAGATGGAAAGGATCAATAGATATAGAATTATGCAAAGTATTAGACAAACCTTGTTCGTGATCCTCATCTTTAATTAACTTTATTAAATTATTTACCTCAAGTATATCGTGGTCCTCTATCGAACTTTTAATTTCTACTTCAACCGAAATCTCAACATCATTATATTCTTTGACAAGTTCAATTGGGTCTTCCATGACTTCAATCAATTTGGTTTCATTCTCAATCTCAATCTCTTCAACAACCTCGTCATCGGAATCGGAATCCTCTCCCAAAAAGTCTAGTTCATTGTTGCAAATCCTAAAAATCTTCACTTGTGTACGTTACACCATTTATAACAACGATTATATCATATTCATTCTCCTCCTTTTGAATAGACGAGTGATCGTTATTATGATCCGGAGATGGAATAATCATATCATTGTTACTAGGACTTTGCAAAGGTTCCTTACCATCAAAATCTTCCTCATAATCTTCCATATCGAAGCGACGTTCAAGGTCCAAATCTATGACCTTGTTAATTTCATCAAGAGTCTTTTGTGATGCACCGGCTTCTTCTAGCTACTCGTGTTGCTTAAAAAGCTTTCTGACATTAACACGCTTTCCACCATTATGCTCAATAGAGTTTCTAGACAATATCTCTTCTTTAAGTGAAGGATAAACACGATAAAGAGGAGTATATCTTGATTCGGTAGTATTTAGTTCCAAACTCTCTGTCATCTGCACATTACTAGAAAACAACTGATTAGAAGTATAACTATCCTTCCATCCTTGTGATTGTTCACTTACATGCCCGTCATAAGGTTGTTGACATGTATGAGAATATTCATAAGGTTCCGTGGGATATTGATCATAGCCAAAAGAGTGGTTTTGATTATACCTATAGGATGGTTGGTAGTTGTCATAATATTGAAATTGAAAACTATATTGATTACCACTGTGATATGAGTGATCTTGTGCTCCGTACATGTTATTTCCCTAAGGAAACATGACGACTCACAAGATAGAGAAAATCAAAACAAAAATAAAATAAAAACAAGCTAAAAAAATAACAAATCAATTAGCAACTGCTCCCCGGCAACGGCGCCAAAATTTGATGCGTGTCGTAACCACAACAAATTAATTAAGATATTTCCCACTAATTAACTGGTAATATAGTGGTAGTAATAGATCGTTCCCACAGAGAGCTGTGTAATTGATATGTTATTTAGATAACAAAATAAGATAAAACAAAGGGGGGTTGGTTGTAAGATAAATAAAAAGACAATAATAAAGAAAAGAGATGATCAAGGAATCCTTCACCGTTACGAAGCGATAACTGGATTAATATACTTATCTATCTTCGTAAGAACCATTCATCACCAACCGTATAATAACATCTAGATTAGTGTTATTCCCAAAACTCCTTCTATCACTGGATACGGAAGTTCTAGACTACCAGATTATATTCAACGAACCACCAAGTAGTAGATCACTCAAGGTTAATCCAATCGAACGCTTTAAGCTTTGTGAATTTAGGTTGATCCAAGTAGTTGAAGTCTTAGATAAAGGTCCACTTGTTGATGTTGTATTCACTCGCAATAGCTCCACAAAATCCCTTTGCAAGGTCTCGCGATGTCTACTTACGTAGAGAGTCAATCGACGATTACTTATCTCATAACTTCTACTAGAGATAGAACAATCAATAGACTAATCTAGTATGCATCCCAAATAAATCTAAGAATCACTCATAAACAATAGATATGGTAAAGACAAACGACGATGATTAAAACTATGAACAAACTTGTATAATAATAAAGCTTCACGCTAGAACATTGAATTCATCCTCAATCAATCAAAGGTTTAGCTACTCATAATTACAAGAAGAGTGGGTTCCCCCTAAAAGGGTAAACCGTAGGTTTTGATATGGAAGATGATAAAAGATAAAAAAAATAGATGTTAAAAGATATCTTCTTAAGGCTCTGGATGTCTTCTTATATATAAATCTCAAAGTTAGGCTTTAGAATCCTTCCGGGACCGTGTTTCCTTGAGTTAGAAGTCAATTTCGCGTCCAAATATGTCCCAGGAAATTGTCAGGTTCGGCTCATAACATTCCGACCTTTCCCGGACGAACCTGACAAGTGAAAAGTACTCAATGTGAGTGTTACGTTCGGTTCATAACATTCCGACCTTTCCCGGACGAACCTGACAAGTGAAATTCACTCTAGGCAATCACCAGGTTCGTCTCACTTGATTAAATTGCTTTTGAGCCGAACAGTCTCCTGTATACTCTTCGAAAATATTGATTTTTAAGCTCCAGGTTCGGCTGACTCGAGCTGATGAAGTTATCAGCCGAACCTCTCTCTGTAACTTCGAGTTTCAATCTTCTTTTTCTCATAACTTCTTCGTCCGAACTCGGAATGACCTCATTATTTTTGCATTATTTTAGTATTCTCGTTCACTTTAAGATGGTATTATGAACTCATATATTTGAATGAGTTGAATTAGTACTTTGGCCTTCCTTTATTGATAGACTCCACTTTCTTGCTCATTTAAGCACTTCGTAGCTCCTTTTTGGATGAAAATTAAGTAACATGTAAGAATTATAGCTAAAACAAGTATGGAATTGACATTCTAAAGATGTAAATTAAGCACTTATCATTGTGGGTGATATCATCTATGGGAATCAAGTGCGTAGTATCATGCTGAGATCAGAGGCGTAAGGAACGCAACTTTACCTTGAATCAGTGTGAGATTGATTAGGGTTCAACTACATTCCAGTCCAAAGTTCATTGGTAGTAGGCTAGTGTCTGTAGCAGCTTAATACAGTGTGGTGTTCAAAGCTGGACTAGGTCCCGGGGTTTTCTCGCATTTGCGGTTTTCTCGTTAACCAAATTCTCGTGTCTGTGTTATTTCTTTTCCGCATTATATTTGTTATATAATTGAAATATCACAGGTTATGCGTTATATCGATCAATTAAGAAATCTAACCTTTGGTTGTTGATTGAAATTGATTGATCCTTGAACATTGGTCTTTGGTCCCGTTCAAGTTACTACTCTTATATTCAATCGAGCTCGCAAATTTATATTTGCTGATTGCTGATTGCAGATTGAATTGAGAGATAGAGATATAAACTCTTTGATATACTTTTCTAAAGATTGAGTCTGACTGTCTAGTTGATTCTCTTGAAAGTATATTGGAGTAACTCCTCTCAGATTGCCAAACGAATTGTTGGGTGTGGTTGTTGTACCCCCCGCATTTTCAGTATCATTTCTGTAAAGGTTATCATTATTTGCCTTGTAGAGGGATTTGACAGAGAACTTTCCTATGTCATTAAGATTCCATTGAATCTTTTCTTCCTCCCCTGGGTGAGTATCTAGAGCTAGAATGGCTTGAGCAGTATGCGGATTGAAGTAATTTTGGACCAGGGTGTTATCCTAGTGACCATTAGGTAAAAGAATATTTGAAAATGTCTCAATAAAATATGGGCAGTTTGTAGGTTTGGTGAGTCTTGATGGTATACTTGGAATCCATATATCCTCCCAAATTTTGATATTCCTCCCATTGCCAATTCTCCAAACACAATATTGTTGAATGTTGCTAATGGATTCTAAGATGCCTTTCCAAATCCATAAGTCTCCATCTTTTGGTTTGTTGTCCATGTTAAGCACATTTCTGCCAAATAGATACTTAGCATACATTAGTTGATACCATAGAGAATCTTTATCTTGATCTAGTCTCCAACCAATTTTGGTGATCATAGAGCTGTTGAAGAGTTCTATATTTATGAATCCTAAACCTCCCAGTTATTTGGGCTTGCAAACTGCAGTCCAGGATTTTGTATAGTAACCTTTTGGAGTTTGTTGAGGTCCTGATAGGTTTGCTTTGGAATCTTGAAGCAGATCATCTGATATATACTAGCTGTAGAAGTGACATATTTGATGAGGACTTCCCTCCCAGCAGGATTTAGGGGAACATTTTTCCAGCTAGAAAGTCTTATCTTTAGTTTATCAACCCCAGGTCTGAAGGAGTTGATTTTTCTTCTGTGAGTAAAAAGAGGAGAGCCTAAATACGTGTCATCCAGCTAAAGCACTTGAACACCCATGATGTTGCTGATGGTGGGAATGAGATTTGGGTTGGTGTTTTTACTGGAAAAAAAAAACTCCAGATTTATTGAAATTGATGAGCTGGCCTGAAGATTTTCCAGATATGTTTAGGATATTCATAATGTTTTGGGCTATAATTTTTTTGGGTTTGCAGAAGACCATACAGTCATCAGCAAAGATAAGATGGTTGATGGAAGGTGCATTTTTGCAGATCTTGATTCTAGAGATAAGACCCAATTCCTCAGCCTGCATGAGATATCTAGAAAGGGATTCCATACAGAAAAGAAAAAGATACAGGGATAATGGATCACCTTGTCTTAGGCCCCTAGAAGGTTTGAAGAAAACATCTGGACATCCATTGATAAGAACAACAAAAGTGGAGGTGGAAATGCACTGGTGAATTTTATTGCACCACTGATCATTGAATCCAATTTTCTTCATGATGGTGGTTAGGAAATCCCAATCCACTCTGTCAAAGGATTTTTCCATATCAATTTTGATACCCATACTTCCAGTTTCACCTTTTTACCTCTCTTAGACCATACCATGATCTCATGAGCAATGGCTATGTTATCATAGATTTGTCTGCCAGGTATAAAGGCAGATTGGTATGGGATATAATTTTGTTGAGATAAGGTTTGATTCTATGGGCTATGAGTTTGGAGATGATTTTGTAGGTTGTGTTGCGAAGACTTATAGGTCTAAAATGGCTTGGTGAAGATGGGTTATCAACTTTAGGGATGAGGGAAATGAAGGTGGAATTCATCTCTTTGAGCAAGTGACCAGAAGTAAAGAAATTTTAAATCATTTTGACAATGTCATTTCCCAGAATCTCCTAGTTGGCTTGAAAAAAAATTGGGGGAAAGCCATCAGGTCCTGGAGCTTTATCACTTGCCATGCTGAACAAGAAGGCCTTAACCTCATTGTGATCAAAGGTCCTATTTAGAATATTATTGTCAACTATTGAAATGGTAGTGGGTATGAGATTGCTGATTTCTGGGTATATGTTGGTGGGTTCAGCAGTGGCCATATTTGAGGAATGATGTGTGAAACAATTTCCCACTTCTTGGTATTCTGTAATCCATTCCCCTTTTTCATCTTGGATTGTATCAATCTTGTTTCTCTTGGTTCTACTTTTCTTGGCTCTGTGGAAGTGGCTGGTATTTTGATCTCCCAGTTTGATTATTTGATCTCTACTCTTGGTCTTCCAAAACTTCTCTTCAATATCCTGCCAACTTTTGAGAGTTTGTCTTGCATCTTCTAGAGATTGCCCTCTATCCATCCTGAAGTAGTTGTTGTCTAACCAATTAAGATGTTGCTTGCATTCTTCTGTGTTGGTTTTGATGTTGCCATAGACCTCCTTGTTCCAAAATCTAATTTGGAGTTTGATATCTTTTAGTCTTCGAGCAATGATGTAGGCACTTGATCCAGCAAGAGTTTTTTTTTCCAGCAATCAACTATTATTTTCTTGCAATCCTCATGATCTAACCAAGGCCCAAAGAACTTGAAAGGGATACTGCCATTTTTTCAATTAGGATTGGAATTGAGCAGGATGGGATGGTGATCTGACCCAATGGCCAACATATTAGAGATGGTTGTATTAAGATAGCGAAGTAGCCAGCTTTCTGTTGCTAACCCTCTATCCAATCTTTGTTCAGTGAGAGCAAAGTCCTTTCTTTTGTTGGACCAAGTAAAAGGACAACCAGTAAAACCAAGATCCACTAAATCCGGATCAAGGATTTTCTTTGTTGAATAAAGAAGCTTCAGTAGAGTCAATGGGATGAGTACTGAATTTTTCAGTGTCATGCAGGATAAAATTAAAGTCACCAATAATAAACAAAGGAAGTTGGTTGGTGGCTGCTGTTTTAACCAACATTTTCCAAGAAGTAGCTTTGCTAGCAGTATCATAAGGGCTACCATAGTAGCCAGTGAAAAGCCAAAGGGGGCTATTTACAGAGCTGACTATAACATTGATATGGTTTAAAGAGAAATTAATGATTTCAATATAGAGATTGCTTTTCCATATCAAGGCTAAGCCACCAGCATTGCCACTAGCCCCTCCTGGATTGACAAACCAGAAATTGTTCACACTAATCTCACGCATAATTTTCTTAAGATTTTCCTGTTTTTGCTTAGTTTCAGAGATAAAAATAATATCAGGATTTAACTTGTTAAGCATGTCATTAAGATATTTCTTAGCATCTCTAGTGCCAAACCCTTGACAATTCCAGGCCAGAGCAGTAAAAACTTGCCAGAAGTAGGACACAATAGGATATTTGGAAGTTAATCTTCTAGTGATGCTATCATAATAAGTAGTTAAGTGAGTCTGAATAGTTGAGCACATGTTAGTATAAATAAAGTATAAAAGGGAAGAGAAGTGTACCATGCTAGCAGAGGAGGAGTTTCCCAAAGTACCATTAGACAGAATGAGAGTGCCATTTTGCTCTTTAGAAGCTTCATCCAAGTTCTTGAATTTCTTAAGCTTCTCAGAGTCAGTATTGTTGAAGGTCTTATCTTCATCATTGGAAGTTGGTTTCTTTCTCTTGGTATCAGGTAAGGTGATCATTAAAGGATTAGAACTTTGGTCCTCAAAGTTATGAGCTTTTTTCTTTTCCTTCCATGCCTCTTTCTTTTTCAGAGCAATTTCAGCATCCGTTCTAGCCTTAATTTGAGCAAGAGTAGGGAAAATAGTATTTTCAGCAGCAACTACATGATGTTGAGGATTGTCTTTAGTATTGGTGTTATTGGCTCTTGCAGCAACTTTCATCTTTGGGAGTTTTTTCTTATAGGTGCCTATGATTTTCTTGGTCATATCTAACCTTCTGTTTCTGATTTGACAAGCAAGGACATCAGGGTGGGGAGAGTTAGATTCATCAACACGGGAAGATTGAGCTCCAAAGGTAATAGGTCTGCTAAAAAAAGAAGCAATGTTTTCTATGGCTTTTTCTAGTTCCAATGTCTTAGCATTCTTCATCTTATCTTCAAATTCAGCTGCATCATCAGCATCAGAGTAAGGTCTGTAGATTACATCTTTTCCATCTTGGAAAATTTTTTGTTGTGGAGTTTTTGGTGGTGGTGGTGGGGGGGGGGGGGGTGCTGGTTGAGGGGTTGATGGAAGTTGTTGTTGTGAATGAGTGTGATTTGGTGGAGTGCCACAAAGGGGACCAGGGTGATCAAGAATTTTGCAGACTTTACATAATTTTATGTCATTAAGGGCATAAGAAAATTCCAGCCAGTGAGAGAGATTAGGGGTTTCAAAAGCTTCAATGCCAAATTTGGGTGGTCTAGTGACATTCATATTAAGCTTTACTTCCAAGTTTTTTTTTTTTTTAAATCTATCTCTTCCATATGGTTTCTTAGCATCTTGATATACTCCAACTGGTTTGACTATGTTTTTGATATCATGTATAATGAGTGCTGGTATCCTTTTAATGAGTAACCAAATCATGACCTTTGAGAATAGTTCTTCATCAATCATCTTAGGGCCACCAGCAGGAACCCCCACTAAAACCATAAGATTATCAAAGAACCATGTAGTGCCTCCCTTCCTCAGAGTTTAGTAGTCTTCTTCTTGAGTAAGCCTGAGAATGTAGTAGTTTATTCTTCTGTTCCAAACATCTACTTCAATTATGCTCTGCATCTCCCAATTAACATTGATGAAATTACTGACTCTAGTGGTTTGGAAACAGATATTGCTGCAGAGTTCCCCAATAAAACACCATTTCCAGTCTAGAGGTTGCTTGGTTTTGACATTATCAGGATTAAGGAAGACCTTTGTGTTAAAGCATTGCTCGGTTGAACCCACCAAGCGTTGGTATGTCAAGTTTGGTTGTCATATTTTAGTGAATCAAAACTTATTTAAAGAGTCGCTTGATTATGTACTAGAGTCAACTTCGTATAGGTTAGCTTGAAAGTATTAGGATATGAGACATTACACGTATTGTGAAGACTTGAAGAAATGAATAAGTAAGAATCTACAACAACAACATCATCATTCCACTTGAGGTTAGTGATATTTGACTTGAACTGTTTCATTCCCTAACGTATCCTTGAAGTCGTGCATATTGAAAACAAAACTGCGAAGCATGAACATTATAGATAGACATAGTATTAAGGAATACAATACGAGGTTTATTGCTTAACCATTAAACTTTGTAGATAAGACATCGACATAATCGTTTAAATGCTATTGTGATTATGTATGGGTATGAGGTGAGGATTTCATCCTAGGAAACAATGTTTTACATGTGTTTTAAGGAAGTAAATTCATGAACTTGTTTTGTGAATCGAAAAGGAAATCGCCAGGCGTTATTGGTATTGTTATTCATTGCATATCTTGTGAACAACCAATATGTGTGATTAGTATAACCGCTCATGACTTGTTTGTGTTCTTGGTAAAGCTATTCCAAAGGCTTGACTTTTGTATTGGTATGACTTTTATTAGTGAAACCGATCTTAAGTAATCACCTGAGATGGTATGATCGAGTTTGTGATTTTGTACGACCTACTGCGGGTAAAAGGGGAACCGATTATAGTAAGAGGTGCAACACATCACAAAGGGAATCGATCCTTGTATGAGGTGTAGCATGTTTATTGAGAAGAAAGGGGAACCGATCCTATGGACATATGCAACACGTTTTTAGGAAAAGGGAAACCGATCCTATGGACATGTGCAACACATTCAAGTTAGATACCATATATATGTGGGGAACCGATCCTAGTACCTAGTCAGCCGAATTTTGGAAAGTTAGTGTGACTATGCACAAGTACTCACATGGAGGTAGGCGAAACTTGTTTTGGTAGAACCGTTAAACCCATGATTGGTGATTGAGTGTTCTTGATCAATCACATAGTTCTTGAAAGTCAGATGAACCAATTCTAAACTTGTTTGGAAGTGTGGAAAATCGGTTTCAAGATTGTAAGTATGAAAAGAGGACTTACAGAGTAAGGATGTCGACATACTTTGAACATGTGCAATAACGCTTATCTTTAATTGTTCAAAGTTATTCCTTAATAGCTAAAGGAAGAGAATCCCAGGATCAAAACATAAATAAGTTAAGAATCTTTTATTTAAGGTTTTTAATTTTATTTTAGGAAAATGATAATTAGTAATGTGCATTTACTAGTTGAAGATTTTCCAAAGAGATTTTCGGTCAATATTTTGGACAGAGCATTTCCAGGAATTATGGAAACTGAATTTGGAATATATTGCATATCTTGATAATATTTTAGGTTTTGGAAATTCCTTGGTGTCCAAACTTCCTTGTCTATAAATACTTGAAGTTTGCATTTCTAGCAAACTAATCCTTCGTGACAGCAAAATTCCTCGGTTGTGTTGTTACTGGTGAAGCCGCCTATTCGGAGAGGAGAGTAACCTAATTAGGCGAAATCTCTTACGGCCGCTCAGTTTAAACTCTTCTTTGGGATTGAGAATCTCTATTAGTACCGTTGGTGGGAAACTAGATAATTGCGGTTTATCTTGTATTTTCGATTGATTTGATTGACTAACGGTGGTTAAACTTTGATTGCACCTAGTTTGTTTATGCTTGAGAATCTTCTCTTCTGATATAAGATTCACTCAAACTAGATCGAAGTTTCGACAGAAATCTTTAGACTGTTTGTAGATCAAAAGATGTCTTGTGATAATCCATTGTTAACAGACTCCGTTCTGTGCGTGATTGATCACAAGAGATTCAAGTTGTTGTGTGCATGCGTTTATTAACGATCTAAGAAGATTTGAAGACAAAGAAGATATTGAAGATTTCTGATTTAGGGTTTATAATCTTTGGTGTGCACAATAATTGTTTCGGTATAGAGGATCCAACTATAATCGGTTTATCCTTGTGATAGATTAGATTGATTAGTTGTGTAGATCGTCATCAATACAATTCTTTGTGATTAAAATTATTGATTGCAAAATCTTAACAATTACCTTTGGTAGTTGAGAATAAGATAAATCTAAGAACCTGACGAAGGAGTTTATTTAGATAAACAGAAGAGCCTTTGTCGAACTCACATCACTTGGTTGAAGAGAGTTACTACTAAATAGATTTGTTGTTCCTTTACTGTTTGGAATACGAACCAAAGGAATGGTTCCAAGTACGTGACTTATTCATAAGTTGGAGGCGTGGAAATACAGACGGAACTAGGTGAACTATAGGTTTAGTTGCTTGGAGTCGTACAGATGAAAGAGAAACTCATTATAAGTCTGATTTTTTGTGAGATAGTATTTAGTACTATTGATTATATTATCCGAGCCAATTCTCCGAACAAAATAAAATAATAATGATTTATCCAGCCAAAAATCAACTATTGCAATCTTATTGTAAGCCAAAAATTTAGACCCTAGCACGTAAAAATCGACGTTGTGTGCACTTGGGGTATAAAGGGCCCATGTCTATTTAGTATTTACAGATAATGTTTCTCTTGACTGGTTAAGCAGAACAGTGTGTCCAAATACTAAAGTACACTTTCGTCCTTATTAATTAAGGATGGTTTCGTAATGTTTTATTTTTTTCTTTTCAAAAGCACTTTCAAAATCTAGCATTTTTAGGGGCGACCCCAAAAGAATTAGGGGCGACACAAAAGACAAAATAGGTTGAAAATACTTTTATGCCCCTTCATAATCGGTAGTTTAGGTTTTTTTTAGCTACCGATTGCAAAATCTCATTTTGGGGAACTCTATATTCGGTAGTTATATGAACTATTTTGACTACCAATTATAGGCTCAACCAAATTAGAAAAATAAAGGATTTTTGCAAAATCTCATTTTGGGGCAACTCTATATTCGGAAGTCAGGATACCTTCATTTACTACCGATTATAGGCTCAACTAATGCAGTTGAAAAAGCTCGGTGCGGGCATGGACGTGGTATGAATACAATGCCGGTACTCTATACAGGGGGTCTGGGGGGGTCCGGGGGCGTAGTCATATGAACTACAGTCCGTTTTTGCAAAATATGATTTTGGGGCTACTCTATATTCCGTGGTTATATGAACTATCTTGACTACCGATTATGGTAGGATATTTGCAAAGAGAGTCACTGTATAATCGGAAGTCATGATAACTCTTCCTTACCGATTATAGGCTCAACCAAAATTCCAAAAAAAAAAAAAGGATTTTTGCAAAATCTTATTTTGGGGCTACTCTATATTCGGTAGTCATATGAACTATCTTGACTACCGAATATGGTTGGATATTTTCAAAGAGAGTCACTGTATAATCGCAAGTCATGATAACTCTTCCTTTCTTACCGATTTTAAGCTCAACCAAAATTCCAAAAAAAAAAGGATTTTTGCAAAATCTGATTTTGGGGCTACTCTATATTCGGTGGTTATATGAACTATCTTGACTACCGATTATGGTAGGATATTTGCAAAGAGAGCCACTGTATAATCGGAAGTCATGATAACTCTTCCTTTCTTACCGATTATAGGCTCAACCAAAATTCCAAAAAAAAAAAAGGATTTTTGCAAACTCTTATTTTGGGGCTACTCTATATTCGGTAGTTATATGAACTATCTTGACTACCGATTATGGTAGGATATTTGCAAAGAAAGCCACTGTATAATCGGAAGTCATGATAACTCTTCCTTTCTTACCGATTATAGGCTCAACCAAAATTCCAAAAAAAAAGGATTTTGGCAAAATCTCATTTTGGGGCTACTCTATATTCGGGAGTTAATAACCTAAATTCCCTACCGATTATGGTAGCATTTTTGCCAAAGGTCTACTTTAACCAGGAGTCAATATAACTTTATTTACTACCGATTATAGGATAGTCAAAATTCAAAAGATAAAGGATTTTATTTTGGGGATACTTTATATTCGGAAGTTATACAGACTAAATTTACTCCCAATTGTTGATTAACTACCGATTGTATAGTTATCTACCGATTGTAAAGGGTAGTTTGGCCATTAAAAAAAATGCCCCGGAATTAACCTACCGATTATGACATTTTTTGTCGTTTTGTGTCGCCTCAAATTCTTTTGGGGTCGCCCCTAAAGACCCCAGGTTTCAAAACCTATATATGTCAGTAATTTTTGAAAATAATGTTTGATAAAAGAAAATTTAAAGTGCTTTTTATCCAAAGCACTTCCAAATTCCCCCCCAGCTTTTAAAAGCGGAGGAGGAGGAGCTTTTAAAATCTACAAATTTAGTCCCACATGAATTTAAGAACGCGCAATTGGTGGATAGTTAAATTAATTGGGGGAGATTCAAATTAAATTTAAGAACGCGCGATTCAAATCTTATGTATTAGATTATCTAGGAATGAAATAAATAGAGCATTCGTAATTCATGTATAATCACAAAAAGCCGACATTGTAGTTGTATCCAACCCAATGCCGACATTCGGAAAACCTAAATTTCTGAAGGGTGCACAGAATACAGGCATTGACATATTTCTTATTTACCATGCCGATATTCATCAAAATTCTCCAAGTTTAAAACAAACCAGGTTGTCGGCATTGAATCATTAAACATTTTTGTGCCGACAGAGTCCAAATATTATACAGGATATGTGGTGACTTTCATCCTTATTTAACGGCATAATTTTAGAAAATACCTTTATGTCGGCACTGCCGCCGACATTGAAATGTAGTGACCTGAACAACGCCGGAAAATATCCAATTATGCGAAGAAAACTTAAAAAATAACTTTTTTCTAAAAATCTAAACATGTTCAACATAAACCAAACAACTGAATTGTGCTTAAATGTTCTTAATCCAGCTACAATAAACCAAAAGTAAACCAAACAACTAAAGAGTTCATCATGAGTTACAAACAAAAACAAGTTCCAAAAAATGAAGAAACACAAATACAAATCTTATATCACTTGGTCTTTTGCTACTTGAAGACCACCTTCCTTGTTTCCCTGAGCAGAGATTTTGCACTTGGGTCTTCCATTTTATCAAGCTTTTCCTCGACTTCTGATGCGCGTCGTTTACACAACAAATTAATAAATATATTTCCCACTAATTAACTGGTAATATAGCGGTAGTAAGAGATCGTTCCCAGAGATTTGTGTAATTGATAGGTTATTTGATCGCAAAATAAAGTAAAAGACAAGTGGCTTGGTTTAAAGTGAAATAAAAAGAATAACAAATAAAAGAAAGATGATTAAGGAATCATTCGCCGTCACTGGAAAGAAACTTAATAAAAGTACTTGTTTATTTCTTGTAGAATTTCCATTATCACCAACCGTAGAATAGCAATAAGCTCTGCTATCCCCGGGAATTCCTTGTTGCCCACTTTGGATACCAAGCGCTCGACTACAGTTCCCATCCATCCGAGCCACCATGAATAAGCTCTCAAGATGTAACCCACCGGATGCATTACGTTTTGTGAATTAGGTTGATCCTAGCATCGGACGCATAAGCTCGGTCGCTTACTAGTGTCATCTCTATACACAATTGCTTGAGAATCCTCTGTCGGCTTTTGCGATGTACTACTTGTGTATGGAATCGAGTGACTATTACACGTATCACCAATCCCAATACTAGTAGAAGAATTGCTACGGGTTAATTCAAATGGCCAGGTTGAACAACCCGAGTAGTAACCTTTGCGATAAAAATAATAGAGACAATCGACAAGAAAATTAAACTCAAAATAAACTTGTAAAAAGAATTAAAGTTTCATAAACCAGGACTTTGAAATCATACCTTAATCGAGGTAAAAATTCAGCTACACATGGATTTACTAAAACCATATAAAAATATATATAGAAGAAGAAGAAAATAGCTTGGTTTCCCCCTAATGGGGTTAACCCTAGATACGAAATAAGAACCTTTCTTCTCTCTTTTATTTTCTGTTTCTCTCTCCCAAAAATTGTGTTTTTCTCTCTGAAAAGTTATCTCAAAGCTGCCGCAACAAGGCTATATATAGGCCTTCAAGTCCTCAAATTCCGAATCCGATAAGCACCCACTTTTACACGTTTTAATCTCCTCCGTTCATACTACCCAAACAGTGTGCATCCCATTCCAATCCGTACCGTTTTAATCACCGTGTAATCTCCACCATCGATCAACGGCAGTGACAGCTGCGGTATAACTTCTTTCTCTAGTTTCCATCTGTGAAACTCTTTCCAAATGTTAATCCAATCCGAACTCATTCATCCCTGACTTCTCGTGAACTCCTCCGCCAAACGAGATAATCTAGTTGTTCTTCCTCGGTCCTACCATCAAACCATTCTCTCACCTTCATTCTCAGCAGTCACCAGCATCATCACTGCCTGTGCCATCGCTCAACTCCATTAAGACTCGTTCCTTGTTTTTTTCTTTGTAAACTCGAGCTCCTTCACAGCCCACAGCTCCAACAACAGCTCCTTCTTCATATATTCCGTCGATCAATCATCACTTTCATGTTCATTCCAATGGCAGTGGCTGCCATTATTTCTTCAGTTCTGTTCTTCCGTCAGCAGCAATCGATCACCAATGGTAGCTGCAAATGCCATCATAGTCCCATAACCCCATCGCTGCCATCGAACTCCAACATTGTTTCTTCTGCCAAGCTCAAACACGAGCTTTTATTCCATTCATGCCAGCATCACCTGCAAGTAGTCACTATCGTCAATGGCAGCAGCGACCTGTTTTGCTACTCCGGTTTACATCCATGACAGACTCGAGATCCATCAACACCATATCCTCGAGTTACTCTCTGCAGTCACTGGCATCACGATCAACCTCTTCCGTGCCAGCACTTTTCTATCAGCAAATGGCAGCTACCATGTTTCACAACTCCATCTTCGTTACTGCCATAAATCCATAAGCATCGGCGTTACTCAAAACTGCCGGAGCTTCCCTGTATTTGTCGTGATACGGTATGGTAAAGAAGATGATGGTGCCCTGAGAGATAAGCCTGGCGCCTTCAGCGGTATTTGAATTCCTGGTTCCCCCTTTGTAAAAGACTGAACTGCCTTTAGCAGTTCCCTTGAACTTGACTGCCCCTTAACAGAATGACTACCCCTTAACGTACAGGGGGGTGTCAATAGCACTTCCCGATAAAATGACCATTTTGCCCTTTGCTTCTGAGTTCTTTGTTTTGCTCATAACTTCTTCATACGAACTCAGAATGACTCCGTTCTTTCGCCATTGTCTTCATCTTCTCGTCCTCTACACAATGAAAAGTATAAATCTTGTATTTGAACGAGTTCCAATTGGTCTTTGGCCCTTCTCCACTTGTAGCTAGCTTCTTTCCTTACACAATTAAGTGCATATTCACTTCTTTTGGATGATTTCCTAACAAAACACAAATAAGAGAAAACAAGCGTAATATACAATAATTTGCAAGAAAACAAACAAATACTAGTATGGAATTGACACTAAATATATGTGAAATATGCACTTATCAACTTCCTTCATTTCTTCAGGGGATAGAACCTCTCCTTTCTCGTTCTTGCAACCAAACATCTTCCTCAACTTGCTAAGCCGACTCCGCTAGTTTCATACATCCAACACATAATTAGTATATATATACTAATATAAGATTATGTATACATTAAACACTAAGCAATTAAAAATACTTACTATCAATCCAACGGTCTTCTGAAGTCTGAAAATTTTAGGTGGTTCCTCTGTAGGAGTTGGAATGGGAGGGTTTTTCTGGGGTGGAACTTTGACGTCATCCGTGCGCACGACAAAAGGATGTGAGTCTTGTAGGTAATTCCATATGTAGTCCGGATGAGCGTCATGCAGTCATCACTGTTTTCCGCAATCTCCCAATTACTAATATCTACCAAACGACGTGGTTCCCTATCCCTCCAATGTGTTGGTTCTGGATTTGGCGTATACTCTACTGTCAACCTTAAGGAAGTTGAAATGCTCCGATGATAGTCAACAACGTACCTTTAAAGAGAGAATATCTCCAAATTATGTAATTGCTTATATCCAGGTTGCCGCATTACACGTTGAGGATCATCCATAACGTATCCTTTTGGGTGGAACAACGGTCCATTGTAAAATGCAGCGTTATGATACCTCAAAATTTGGCGGTTTTCTCTAGCTTCCTTGTAAGGGTCTAACACAACCTCTTTGATAGTCATCGCGTCCAGAGCCAATCTCATATCTGTCAGTCTATGATTGTTACCGGGCTTCAGAGTATTGTTGATCTCGTATCTCCGAGCTCTAGACTCATGGGGTTCAAAACTTTTTTTTTTTTTTTTTTATCGTCAAGCAATATTTGTAGTTTGTGAACAACGTCGGGAAGTGTTCATAAGCCCACACCTACACCAATGTAGAACGATACATATAAGAAGCAGTAATTTTGTTTTTAATAATAAGGGTACATGTGAACAATATATAAGAACATAAGTTTAAAAACAAAATTACCTGGAGTAGGGTGAAATTCCCGAAAAATTGGTTGGTAACATCCTTAGAGGCCCTTCTCATCTCCGCCATCAAATCTGCCATTACCACGGTGCCCCAAAAATAGCTACATACCTCTTCCAACAGATCCAAGTTTGCAGGTGGTTTGCACTCACCCTGTTCCCACTAGCGTCAGGGAATACCTTAGTGCCCAAGATGAATAACAGGTACGCAGCGGCTGTATAACCAATTTGTGCGGGGTCCCATCCATCCTTCTTTCGTCTCTCCTCCGTATTTTCAAACCTCTCCTTAAGAAGCTTCAGTTTGATGGTCTTTGTCCTACTACTCTTAGATACATAGAAGCTTTCCAAAGAAGTTTGGTAGTTCTAACCAAACAGCTTGTTAGTCAGAGCGTGTACCTTCGACCATTCTTGGTCCGGACGCTTATCTCCTTCTACAACTGATTTGCCGGTAACCTATAAGCTTAGAATGTTCTGAGAATCATCAGGGATTCAGGTCATCTCCCAAAACGGAAAGTGCATGGTATCAGTTTCACCATGATATCTATCGACGAAGAAATTGACTGTCACATAATCATACTTTACAAAATTTTCAACCAAAGCATATAATACAGAGTCTTACACTAATTTTTGGACCTTTCCACATTCCGTAGCCAAATTCCAATGAGTCGCGGCTTGGTGTCGGCAAACGCGCACAACTTTCTTATGATCCTACAATTAAGAAATTTTACAATTAAGAGATTTTACATAAATACAACACAATACATATGCACAAGATAAAAATTCTTCATAGGTTTGACAGATATTAAGAGCCCACGTGTCCTTGTAGCCAAATAACATTCTCGGATCTGAAGCTTCACCCCAAATTCTACCACGATCAAGGTCGGGTATCAAGTCATCAGAATGAGGAAAGTGCGAACATTTTACTTTGACTACTTTATTTTTCTCTTTATCTCCTTCTACCGGTTGTTCCCCTTCACCTTCACCTTGTGTCGGTTGTTGACTTGGCCCACCATCTTCCTCTAAACCTTCGCTTTGAATTGCTAATTGACTTGGATCAACCTCATTAGCTTCCTCCTCGTCTTCCTCTTCGTCGTGCTCATCATCAACTGTTCGAGTATGTTCTCCGATTTTTCTACGGTCCACACCACTGTCCAAATTTTTCCCTCTTTCAGGTCGTGCCCCCAAACGTTTTTTGCGACTCGGGAGTACCAAGAGCGTTCTTCTTTCTTTTCTTAATGCCAACATCCCTAGGATTTCCTTTCTTAGCTTCCTTGGCTTTAGCCCTATATCAAAAGACACACGGAATAAATATACCCCAACTAACAATCATATCAGATACCGACATAAATATGCAGAATAAAGCACATTGAAACACAAGAGCCGGCATTGGTAAACGAAAAACAGTCCGTGCCGATACCAAAAAACGACATTTGATTTAAAAAGAATTTATGCCGGGACAACAATCCGGCATTGGCTAAAAAATGTCGACAATGCCGGTAGTATTAGGTAATTCCTAGGTTTTTTCCTGTATACCAAAAGAGCAACTGCCGGCATAGATGTAAACAATGCCTTAACCTGATGCTTGCGTGGTATTCAACCTAAAATAAATGTAGGGATTAAAAATTGAATTTCATGAGATTTTATCTTGTTAGCCGGCATAGCATTCATACTTAATTCAATGCCGAAACACGATACCGACATGGTATTCATACTAAATTTAATGACGAAACTAGTTACCGGCATTATATTCATACTAATTTCAATGCCGGAATTGACTGTAACTCAACTGTTTGAGTTAGGGTTCGCAATTTTAACCTAAACCCACTGCATTAAATCGATTAAAACACTCATAGAACAGTTCAGAATCACTTACCTTCTCACATAAGTCATCTTTTCGATTGTTTGATTGTCCGAATTCTCTCATTCTTCTTCTTAAAGAGCAATTCGATTGATCCTTTCTTCTTGTTTTTATGTATCTATTGATTGCGGATTGCGGATTGGGTTTCTATCGCGGAGGCATGGTTATTGATTCAGGTAATTGACGAAGATATTTTTGAATCGACGATGAAGAACGATGGTGTTAACGATGAAGAGCGATGAAGATTTTTTTTTTTTCGAAACCCTAACCTACGAGTGTGCCGGAACAAATGAATGGGGATAGTTGGTTTTTGATTTTTAGTTCTAAGTTTTTATTTTGTGGGAAGGGTAGTATAGTCTTTTCATAATATTTTTAATTAATCAAAGGGTATTTTAGTATTTCCACCCCCAAAAACACCCCTTAGCAGATACTATTGGATGGGGATAAAAAATTTTATCCCCCAATTAGTTTAACTATCCCCAATCGCGCGTTCAAATTTAATGCTTGATTTATCTTTTTTATCCCTATTTTATTTTATAATAAATGGCAAAAGTTCCCTTAAATTTATATACAATCAACTTTTTTATGAATGATTAATTGGGGGATAAAAAAATTAATTGGGGGATATGTGCCGGCATAGTTTTCAATGAAAACCGGCATGGTCGATGGACTGCCGGCATTGAAAAACCCATGCGGCCTCTAATAAAATATCCCCCAATTAGTTTTTCTATCCCCCAATTAATCATTCTTTTTTATTCCTCATATTTTATTTTTTAAATATTATTATTTTTTATTTTCAAACTATTTTATATACCATTCCATTTAATTTGTCAACAATAAAATTAAATATTAAATAAAAATTATATATATATTAAAAAGTGGTCAAGTAAAATCATTTTTTTAACAATCATAATAATAGTGACAAGTAAATTTAATATTATATATATTTATATTTAATTGTAAAAAAATAATTGTTTTTAAACCCAATAGAATAAAACTATTTTTAGTGATAAATATGTTTTTGTCATTTGTTACAACAATAATGGTTGAATATGATATTTTACCAAACACACTTTGATTGTTTTTTTAATCAGCTTTAACTTTAATTATTTTTTTTTACCAAACGTCTAACTATTTTTCCTCATAACACATCACAACAACGCACATCAGAAAAGTGCTTTTACAAAAGCGGCAGCAATACCGGTAGATTCGGGTCCGATTCTGGGTCATAAAATTGGACCCATTAACAACTTAAGACCCGATTGGACTCGAATGTTAACGGGTCCAAACGGGTAATACCTGTCGTGTACCCGCAGGTATCGAGTACTCGGTTATTCATCATTTTAGCAAAATTATAAGTACTTTGCTAGTTTTGGTTTTAATATTTTTTTCATTTTTTTCTTACATTTAATCTTTATTAATTAGTACATTAATAAAGAAATGATAATAATTTTTATGAAAATAATTTAGATTCAAGTTCAAAGCGAGAAAGAAATTAAGTTTTAAGATTTTCTTTATAGTTCTTTTAATATCAACGAGTGCCGGAACTTCAAATGGGTTCCGTTCTGGGTCTACAATTTCGAAATCGGACCGACTTTTATAAGTAAGGTCCAGTGCGGATCTAGTGATACTCGGAGGACCGGACCCATTGTGAGGCCTGATGCCAAACTAACCCTAAGTCTACAACCAAAAGTAAATTTGGGGACAGTTATTAAAACAAATGCTACTTACTTATGGGAGTTATAATTTCTACTTCTACTTCATAAGGCGTAGAAGCTCTTCTGTTTGTAGTTTGTCAAACACTCTCTGACAGAGTGTGCCAACTGCCAAGAATAGTTTTGGAGCCAAATTTCATATTGCCTTTCAGAAGGCAAAAAAAAATATTTTCTTGCTTCTAATTTGAAAACTACTTCTATTTCTAGAAAAGGAGAAAAACTTAACACTTTTACTTAAACTGGTCAAACATGCTATAAATATTAAGGGGTTAATCTCCACCGTGGCACACACTCATGCAAGGAAAGAAATTTGGAACTGCGGCTGAGCGCTCATACAATAAAACATGCATTTTCTTTTCTCTTTTCTCTCTATTTTTTTTTTTGTCACTAGAGAAGATACATATGGTTGAGTTTATTAAACAAAAATTCTAAATATACTACCCGCTCCAACAATATTAAACTGCCTAGCTCCTCACATTTAGCTGAACGACGGGACGCAAAATGGCACCCTACTAATTCCCCGAAGGGCAGGGCCACCCCCAATGTGAGAAGGTCTTTTAATTTTGTTAGGGGGAGATACGTGTACTACTCTTTTTAAATTTATTTCGTAAATAGTTTTTAATGTTAATCGAGAACAACATAAAAAGAATTCGGAATCATGATTGTAAATCTCTAAGTATATCTTACAAATTACTGGGTTCAGATATCTAATACATTTCATTGGATATGATTAGTCGAAGATTGACAATAATAAAATCCAAGACAAATTTTTTTCAATAATTAGATATTTATAGGTAAGTTGTCATCCGACTCAAAAAACCCGATGGAGGTTTTCCTTTAGAAACACTATATAAAATTTAATGACACTAATGTAACAAAAATGTTACTACAACATTGCTCGACATATGTAAAATCTAACGACATTGTTGCAGATCTCTAGTGACACTGCAAAGTGACTTGAAAGACATTTTGATGCCTTAATGAGTAATAATAGTTGCATGCAGGTTTTATAAAGATAAAATGCTTATAGTATGTGTACCTTTTGAGTTGGAATTTTACCTCTTTATATATGTTGTAGAGGGTATATATATACCCAACCTTATAATCATCTGCATCCAGTTGACAATGTACATGGACCCAAGTAGTTATTTCTTTGTGAAAAAATTTGGTTGGATTTTACCAAGATCCCATTTAGACTTGGTTGGATATTTTGGCCACATGATGTGGTTTGGTTTTCCGGAATTTTGAAACGGTCAAAATGCTTGTATGGACAAAGTTGTTAGTCAAGAAACTATATAGATATATATATATTTGATGACTGCATTTGTGAACTTGAAAAACTCAGTAAATTTAGCTGACTACCTCTGTTTAAAAGGTTGAAGACTTGGAGTGATTTCTTGAAATAACATGCAAACGATCAATGGTCATTTATTGATTTTTGATAACTGTATTTGTTGTATGAATGTTAGAAGCATATTTTGTTTTTATGTATGCGCAAAAAGGCTTAACAGGAAAGGGAAAGCTTTACAAAGGAGAACCAAAGCGGCAAAACCTCCCAAACAAAGAGCAAACAGGGTTCAAACACTCAAGAAGCATTACTTAATTATCACCAAAGTGGTTTTATTTTTGTTGGAAATTTGATGAAAATACTGATCTAGTGGAGGAGAAGGAAATCTCTCATTTTAAGTTAACCCTTTTCAGATGTCACTTAAAATTTCTTAGGCAAATCAGAATGATATCTGATTTGATGCGGTGAATAATTTAGATGACATATTCATATTGAAACAAAGGATAAGTGCTTCAATAATAATTCTATATTATAAGGGACAACGGTGTTTTCCCATATGGACGGTGATCCACAGATTGACACATAAAGAGTGGTCCAGATATAGCTAGGACACAATTGATGGAGATTCACATTTTGGACATATAAAGGACGGTCTAGATTCGACTAGCACGGAGATCTACATTTTTAATATATGGATTCTACCAAGTCTATGACATTCTTCCTAATCTCATGCCACGTATTAGTCCAGTAACAATACGTGCTAATACGCATTAAAGATAGCGTTTCATTTTCCATACCCATTAATCCTCGATCGGCTTCAACCATTTCCAGTTTTATTTCCGTAAAAAATGTGTGATCGTTACTCTGAGCAGATCAATGTCACATTAAATCTCATTCATGAAGATTCAAAACTAGGTCATTTTCATTCTTATTTTTGGTACATTGAGGTTTAGAGTTCGCCTTCCATCATTTTGGATCTTTCCTTTCTTTTCTACTAAAATCAGGAGGTTTCTCCATCACCGTCTATAAATCCAGGTTGAAATACAGAAAATTGCCAATTTCTTTTCTTTTGTTATGCTTTATCTTGAAAATAATTATGTTTCTGTTTCTCTTTAAATTTCTGATTTCTCATAGTAAAGTATTGTAGGTCACTCAAGCTTGATTGGATTTTTTTTTATCCCACAACAGGAATTACTCTACCTTGGAATGTAATAACTATTAGCTATTGCTGGCATGTTACGGTAAGTAATCGTCCACTTTTCTCTTCAAAGATGTTCCTACATCGGACGGAAAGATATTATCCCCGACGGAGCATGAACTCCTATAGTATCTATTCATGCTCTTAGCTGTCCATTTTTATGATTTCGTGTGAATTCATGCTCTGTGGAAGCTTGAGCATCTATTCAAGAAAAAGTTCTTTTTGCATTGATTGTTGTGTTATTTGATACCTCGATTATTAATAGTTTTTGAGCTATTGCATATGCAGGGGGTCATACTTCCACCACTTTTGTGGAATCTTCCCATGAAGGTTGCTCTTTGAGCTGACTAAGAGACATGCATTTCTTCATAGGTGTGCGAAACACAAGTCATCTATAGAGACTCGAAAAGTTCAAGTATCCTGCTTCACTTGGTATGCGACTCCTCATTCGTGATGTAGATTCAGCTCTCACCTATGGTGATTACTTTTATGTTTTGATTTATATAGCGATCTCTATATTGCAATGTCAAAAGTCACAGATTTACAACGCAAAGCTTTCAGGTTTTGGGTTGGCAAAAAATGTCCTACTGGTGATAAGACTCATCTGTATATAAGAGTAATGGGCACCAACGGATATGCCGCACCTAAACAGTTGTGTGTCTACAAGGCCCACAGGTACTATTAACCTTCCATGGGATTAATTTTACCTGAAAGCACTGGATTCTCCACCACAGTGAAAATACCGCGCGTAGCATTATTGTTGTCCCTAATTCATTTCTTCATCATTTGGGTATAAAATGTATTGGCAAGTTGGGATATGGTTTAACCGGATTCATGCAGTAAACAATGGATGGTAATTAGGCTACGTTAGGTCGTGAGATTGATATTAATCTGTCTAACATTATCAAAATTAGGTGTGCCGTGTGCTCACAGTTTCAAAATTTTCCCAAGGTTTAGCCGTTCATCCAAAATGTAAGAAAATTGATCAACTAAAGAAAAAAGATAACTAAATTTCTAAATCAGATTGCTAATTATTGCAGGATAGGAGTTGCTTCTGGTAGGTCGTACTTCAGCTCCCGCTCAAGGAATAATGTGCAAACAAGTTTCTGAAGTGGCAACAGTAGCATCAACATTAATCTCATAAGAGATCGATGCTAGCAAAAACTAAGGCATGTTATACAAATTCAGCATGTACATCATTTCTCTCCACTAAGGAAGATTCAAGGAAGCTCGCAATCACTAATAATCCAAGGGAATCTTTTGTAGGATTCAAGGTTTTACGTTATTTTTTTTTTGGACGTGGTAAAAATTGGGTATTTTCTGTATGTTGTAATTATTTTTTAGTGTAACATCTCTCAAATATAGTACATTGTTGGGCAATACCATATTTATGCATATGACACAATGACACGTTTAATGGTCGTGAATTGTATTAACCAAACGTGAAATAATTGGACATACAGTACCTAAACGATTAAAAGAATTTGCCACAGGTTCAATTAACTTTGATAAACCACACAATCAAACTCTATTTCTTAAACCATCCACATGCACACCCATACCCATCGTTACAGATATCGATTAAGTCATTCATAAAGTTTTGGGCAAAAGTTTGTTTCGAGCACAAAATGCCCAAGCGATTTAAATGCTAAGCTGGGCTGACCGATGATTGTTAGAAGAATGTAATTGACAGGTAGTTGGATTTAACAAGGCGAGAAGCTAAAAAAGGAATGTCAAGCTTCCGTATGGAAACTTCATTGAAAAAGCTAAAATATTATGTTTAATGGTTGTTTTGCCGATATTTTAGTGATTATGATCATATCATTTAACTTCATGGATACATCTGGAATTCCTTGCATGCAAAATACAAATTAACACACAATAATTTCTTTTTGTGATTATTTTTAAAATCGCCTTCTCTTACTAATATGGACGAATGTGTTACAAAATTTAGATGCAAAAGTGAAAGCTTGTAGCAAGAACTAACGAAAACCCGTGAAGAGGAAAATACAATTAACACACATTAATTTGTAAAAGCATGTATTTGTAACAAAATCTCTTCTTTGATCACTGTTTATTTGAGTGACGTTCTTTTGATATTCCATTCATTAACTTATTATTATAATCTTACGGAAAATTCAATGACACATAAATTAATGTGTATCATTTTGAACATCAAGTTGTGGTGTCTATTATTAAGTTATAGGTTTATGATCTTGATTCTTGAACCAAATACATGGAGTGAGTATTTTGAAGCACTATAGAAACATCAAACAGTGTCGCACTTCTCAAGAGCAATGACAATCCCGTGCCGTCACGGCATTGGTCATATCCTAGTCTAGAATATAAAACAAAGTTTAGACAAGTTAGGCAAGATGAAGAGCGATCAAGATTTGTTTAGGGAAAAGGTAAATCAATGTCTATGGTTGTTTGCATCATTATTGTATCATTAAATATTTTATTAATCTTACATCATAAATATCTTATAATTATCTTCATAAATAAACTTTCATTAAATATTTTATTAATTTTTCATTATAAATATCTTCTTACATCATAAATATCTTATAATTATCTTCATAAATGAATTTTCATAAATGTCTTACAATTATCTTAATAAATATACTTTAATCATTAAATATTTTATTAATGTTTCCTTATAAATTTATTATGATTATCATAATAAGTAATAAATTTGTTAATAATCATATCAATCAGTGGTATTTGTGGGTGGTGATCTATGGAGCAAGTGATGATAGTAATAAGGTAAGGGTGATGGGTGGTTACGGTGGTGGTAGTGCGGGTGGTTAGTGTGGTATCGGGTAGTGGGAAATTCTTATTTTATGTCGTTAGGATACAAGTAAATTATTGTGGAAGTTGTGGTTGATTTTTTTGATGTGAAAATAACCTAATGATAATACAAAAGAAACAATTGTACAGGATGGTCGCAATTTATTATACAAACAGTTGTGTAACCCGAGTATAATTCAATGATGATAGGGTAACGGATCTACTATTGGGATAGTAAAGGTTTTCAGTTGGTCCAATTACATGTTTCACTTAGTGGTTTTTTCGAGACAACTATTACGTTCAACCAAGCAATTCTCCAAAAAAAACCATGAAAAAAAAGGTGGGTGTTCCTTTATATACCCCAGAAAATACTAATGGTACCCTTTTATCTGCATACCCCAAAATTTATCTACCTACCCGTCGGATGCTCGATTTTTGTACCCCAAACAGGAACAGCAACCTACAGCCAAAACTACCAACTCAGAGAAATAATAATTCTACGTAATCCCATGACCAACTCAGAGAAACAATAAATCTACCAAAGGAGAAGATGTGGTAGAAAGTAAATACCCCATCAGATCTCCTCGAAAGTCCAAACACGCTAACACTTATTTTCAATCACAATCTGACAATGAAATACAATTAAACATCTATTCCCAAAGAATTAATAAATGGAAACATGGACAGACAGTCATATAAAGTTTTGTACGACGAGGAACCCTAGTTAGTAAGTTCGCGAATCATTCGCGAATGATTCGTGAATTTTTCCGTATCGCGAATTTTACCGTTTTATTGGCGTCGTTTGCAACTCGAACCCAAGTCGCGTATTATGTGGTATTCCCGGATTATTCGCAAATCGTTCCACCAATTTTCGTATCCCGAATCCCGAATGATACGCCCGCTTAATTCGCCATAAATTCTTTAGCTTTTACGTTTTTAAAGGCCCCACTTTTTGGGGTTTACGCCTCCCGGGCATACACGACCCAATATTAGGCGTTGTTGTAATTTTATGAAATAAAAAATGAAAAAATTTGAAGGTGAAGGTGAGAGAGATCTCAAACTTGATCAAGCATCTAAACCACTATACTACGTCCTCTTGGATGACTAATGTTGTATATATTATTAATATCATCATATTAATTTTATTTTTTATTTAAATAACTCACACATATGCATAAAAATTGGTCTATGACCTTATAAATATAAATTATTTAGTATATATAGATCTTGAATTTTCGGAGAGCGAACTCACATTTATAAATCGAATTATACACGTATGTATGCCGTTAAATTCTGCGACGAATCACGTCCCGTTGACCGAATCTTGGACCGAATCAATTTTAGAAAATAGTATAATACTCAAATGCGTTTGCCGTTCCATACGTTTTCAATTCGAATTGCTAACTAGGCGAGGAAGTAAAAGAAAGGTACGTAAAATAAAGAGGACGGCAATTGGTCCGATCATTCTAAGAGCTTAGAGCATCCACGGTCGTGGAGTATAACCAAATTTTTGGTAAAAAGCGAGACGCTGAGTGGAGACGGAGTAAAGATCAAGACCAGGACTATAACCAAAACCCGAGACCATATTTAGTCTTTAGTCCGGTCTTTAGTCGGGCGTAAGTTGAAGTGCGCACGATGGGCGTAACTCAAAGTTGCGCCCCAACAATTAAAAAAAAAAAAAAAAAAAAATGGGGCGCAACTCAAAGTTGCGGCCCAACAATAAAAAAAAAAAAAAAAAAAAATTTGGCGCAACTTTGAGTTGCGCCCCATCAATAATAAAAAAAAAAAAAAAAATTGGGCGCAACTTTGAGTTACTTCAACAATATTATAAAAAAAAAAAAAAGAAATGGGACGAGATTTGGAATTGCTTTGGTTGGGCGTAACTCAAAGTTGCGCTTTGACCAAATTTTAGTCTCCCTCCACTGCGTTACAACACGGACTAAACCCAAATTTTAGTTTTTTTTTGCTCTTTGCTCTTTGGTTATGGTCGCACCACTGCAGTTGCTCTTAAGATCAAACCGTAATTGATCAATCACAAAAGAAGAAGAATATATCATAATCATTGTCAAGAAGAAGAATGCATCTTGATTTTGTTGATGCTATTGTTAATCAGTGAAGATGGGAGATTGGTTTTAGCTTTAGGACCCCTTAGCTTACGAGCAGCAGTATCCTAAGCTTTAGCAGCATCGGCTGAACCAAAACTACCAAACCATACTCTAGTTTTCTTCCATGGATCTTAAGTTTCTGCTGCAAATCCTCGCAATGGTTTTCGGTTTTATTTTTTAGGGTTTTATGTATGCTAATATTAATTCTTTTCAAAAGGGGTATCAGTATCAAAAATTTCATTCAATTTCTTGATTTTCTTGTTATAACTAACATAACTACCTGTGGGGGTATCGTTAGTATTTTATGGGGTATATAAAGGAACACCCAAAAAAAATCAGTATATATAGAGCCAACAAAAAAATGACAAGGGCTAAAATTGACATAATTATTCTCTTACTTATTATGGAGCCCGTGCCGTTACGGCACGGGTGAAGTTCTAGTAAAATTAAATAAAACAAACCACGCATGTGCTAATGCACATCATTAATTAATTATATATATTGTGGTAAATCCATTTATTTAGTCTGTGCCATCACACAAACACCGGATCCAACACTGAAATCGCCCCCCACCGCACATCAATAGGTCACACCCATAGGCGATAAACTTATTCAGGTTTATCGCACAGATGAGTGTTCAAGTCCTCGATATTCTTTTGCAAGAAGGCCAAATAATTAATAGGAACCGGAGAATCCTCGTTAAGCTTCTCATAATCGATAGTCCAACTCACGGTGCACCCCTTTCCATCAGCCTTTGGGCTAACATCTAGAATTGCATCAAACTTCTTGTAATCTTTCAACACGTCTCCTCCCACCGCACTGTGACATATCGTCATTGTTTCATCGTCGAATGTTGTTTTCTCTTTAACAACCAGTGTTTGACCCTCTGCATATGGACAACATAATACACACACAAGTGAAATAGTTATGAGCTCAAATCAATACATGTTGCATGTTGCTACTTAATAATTAAAAGAGAATGCAGAAGTTAATTGATTGTGTGAATTTCTTGTGCTTCCGATCGGTATTTGTACATACCATGAACATAATCCCATTCCTTGATACAGCCAGAAGTAAGCCCATGTCCCTCGACAACCTTGACACCAGTGTACTGATGTGGTACCGCGTTTGGCATGTCTTCGTGGTGCTTCCAAATTTCGTAGTATTTGTGAGCTTCACAGTTAACCTCCGATATGGTTATGAGCTTCCCGATCAGACCTGAAATGGTATGGTGATGAGCCATTGATGATAATTGCTATTGCCTTTTCCCTAGAAGCTAGTTGGAAGAACTATGAAAGGCTGATTTTGATGAATTATTTGTTCTAGTTTATTGAGTTTATATTGAAACTAACAAGTACGGGTGAATTGATTAAAGGCTGACGGCATAATTTTTTTTTTTTTTCGAGGAGAAAATTATACTATTAAAAAGAAAAAAAAGAAACCAAGGAACAAACCAACGCTGACGGCATAATGACAAGGATTATATTTCCTTGCATATTTTTGCAGCTGTCCATTATAGACAACATTATGAATAATTATGGGACTGTAGTGGTTCAACAACTCCATAATTGGAGTTGTACTATACATCTTATGAATAATATATAATCAATAATTCTAAATGAAGCTACAATACACTAATTATTTTTCAGGAATTTTGATTTGATCTGTTCCATACAAATGGCTCTACAAAGGGAGTTGTAGATGTTTATTACATGGATTCGTAGTGAAAAGATTCTCACAAATGGCTCATCGTTGCAGCCTTGCAGGTGAGTCGTAATGGCTCTATTTTACCCATAAACATAGGACCACATTTTGATTGTGGATTACCTAAGTCCATACAGAAGGTGGTCTAAGACTTAGTGCAGTGGAGCTCTATTTTTCTCAGTCCGGCGGTTCATGCATTTTACGGCAGACACTGAACGTTTGTGACTGTAACTCGGCCGATAGAATTTTAATGCATATCTATATAGATTTGACATTTTTTAATCAGCAAAGACAAGAGAATTAATTGCATTAAAAACGAGCTAACCACATCCTGATACATTACATCTCAGCAACTAAATTTAAGATATGTAGGACAATCCCATAATTTAGAAGTAAAGAAAAGCTGCTGTCAATTTGCAGAAATCTTATATCCAGATATGTAACTTTCATTTTCATCGCATCCTTATTTCGACAACAAAAAGAAATCACTGAGGAAAAGGTCGTACCGACACTACTTGGACAACGTGATACATGCGCGCATATAGATATACTGAGTTGGATGACCTAACACGTAAATTTGACTAGTAAATATGGGTCCATACAATTACATCCTAACAGCGGAGTTGGTGTAAAGAGATTGAAGCAAATGAATGTAGCTTTTTCAACACTATGGGATTGAAAAACTTCAGTTGCGGTGTCGAGCTGGGTTGCACAGACGCGGACGCGGACCCGACACGACGCGGACACGGTGATAGGTGTAGAATACACCGTATTTAATATCTAGTATTTATGCTTTCTTTGCCGAGTTTTTCTTGTAAATTATGTATCTTATGTGTGCTTTTGAGTTTATTAGGTGCAATGGAGTCATTTGGAGCAAAGACCAAGTAGAGCTCGTTCGAACCTAGGAGTTCTTGCTATCATCTTGAAGAGGGGACGAAAATGCGAAGCCAACGGCGAAAGAATGAGCTCATTCCGACATCGTATGAAGAAGATATAGGCGAAATAACAAATTAGGCTTGTCGGTTCCCAGAACCGACAGCTTACCAAGAATGAAGAAGGAATTGTTAAGGGCACCAGGCTTAATTACTCAAGGCAGCCACGGAATGGGAGCTGAACCATCAGTCTTGCAAGACCGACGGTTGATTACAACATTAATGGAACTGCATGATTTGCATGACAGAAGACCAAACGAGGGAATGACGGAGATGAATCGGTGAGCTGGTAAGCATGAAGAGTCTCGTCTAGGAAAGATAGATGAGTTTGCCGGAGAAGTATGGAGAGATTTAGCTCGAGCTTGGTCTTTGTGGACAGAGTAATAATGAGAGAAGATGAAGATGGTGAGAATCGAGCAAGAGTTGAAACGGTGATGCTTGTTGACGCCGAGAGGATGTGGAGAACTACGCATGTGTCCGGCGTGTGGTTTGAGTTTGCAAGGATCTTTGTTGGTTATGCGAGCTTTCTTTGTGGGTGAATGGAGTATGAAACATGGCAGTTGCCATTTCTTTGCCGGAAAAGTCTTGCCATCGATGGTGCGTTCGAGAACAAAGCTGGAAAGCCATGGCTGGATACTTGCCGATGGTGATTCTTGGAGCCGCTTTGAGGCCCGATGAGACACGGATGGAGAGAGTGGCGATGAGACACGGCGGTGAGTATGCATGGCGGTGAGGGGTTTGACTGTGGTGTTCTCGAGAGAGTAGTGTGAAGAAGTGATGGGATATCTTTCGCTGCCATTAACGCCGGTGGTACGAGTTTGATGATCGAGAGATGAGATGGTGGTGAGATTTGGAGTTTTCCCTGCTTTGCTAATGGAAACTCGGTTTATTGATTGTGGTTTACGGAACAAAGTTCATGGAGCATTGATGGAGCTCGAGATGAGATTCTGAGAGATGTAGGAGATGATGATCTTTGCCATTGACGAGTAAGTTCGAGAGAGTTATCGCGTAAAAGAGAAGGGCTCGAGCAAGTAAAAGACAAAGGTTGCATGGTTTTGAAAGGAAGCATGTCGATGGAAGACTCGATGACGGTGATCAATATGGAACCGGGGAGTGTTGGTGATGGTTTGTCGAGGAGGACAACAACGTAATGATGAAGAAGGGAGTTTGGTAGTGAGAGAATGATGGAGCAAAGGCAGTTGGTTGGTTATGGAAGCGAGACTGTTGCATTTGAAATGGGAGCTGGGGTTAAGCATAGGTGATGAGAGTTGCAAGTGGACCGAGACAGAGTTTGGATGGTAAAAATGGAAGGTCGAACGTGAAGCTTATGCCACTTGATGATGGTTTTGGCTTTTTGCCATTCTCGGTGATGAAGAAGAGGTGCGAGTGCGAGATGAGAGCATGAGTTTGCATGTCATGGAAATGATGGAAGCTCGACAGGTCTTCGGCAGTAGATGAATAACGGTTGTGGATGAGATCGAGACGGGGAGGTTGGATGCCGCCATGGAGCTTGAGGAATGGTCTTGACGGATGATATGATGGTGGTTTGGCAATGACCGAGAATATGTAAAGGGTAGATAGAATAACGAGCGATCTTGTGTGGGCTGGACTTTCACCACCTACGTGGGCACGAGCTGATTGCAACCACATCTCATGAGCAAAGCTTGGACGTGAGTTTCCTCTTTTGAAGTTTCGATGATATTTGGCGAGTTTGGCAAGTAACTTCGTCCGGGATTTGATGCACGGGACACAATTTTAAGAAGTGCAATTTCCTATTTTTACTAGGTTTCCTAGTTTCTTCAAAGGAGGATATAAAACTCCATATATAGAGAAGCCTAGGCAAAAAATAGGGAGATCTTATATCTTACAACGTTTTATTTTTATTATCTCTTCTACTTTTGTTCTAGGGTTTTGAACCATGAAGTATTTTCTCTTTCTTCTTGTGATGAACTCCATGAATATGAGTACCTAATTTTATTATTGGTTAAAGACGTAGTTGGATTTTGCAACCAAGTTATGATTTTTATGAATTAGTTTTCTCTCAATATTATCGTTTGATTCCTACGGGTTATAATAATTGCATGATTGATGGATTGCAATATGATTGAATGTTTGTTTAGTCGAGTCTAGAATTGATTGAACTCACATCCATATCTATAGCTATTTTAGGGTTTTCATCGAGCGATAACCTTGAATACTAGTAGCATGATATGATTCTAGGTTGTAGTGATACATCCTTGTATTCATATGTAGAAATTGACCTTTGTTCGAATTGTTTTTGCGCAATGTATTTCAATTGCATTGATTAGCCTATTTCGAAACTTAATGCTCCGGGAATTGAACTTGATTAGCGCAAGGCGTTAGGTTATTCTTTAGGTAGATTTCACATACGCAGCCCTAATGTGTGTGTTGATAACTTTGGAAATTTACGGAGTATTCTTGCAATAAGGTATTCCATGGCTTTTGATGATAGCGAGATTAAATACGAATTCTATTCATATATTCAATAACTTGTTTACAATTGAAGATGAAACCTTTATCCAATATTTTCCCATCCTTGATTTGCGTGCTTTGTTTATTTGCTTTTTGTTTATTTTTATTTACACAATCGAGAAATTCTTAGGGTGTTTTATATAGGAAACCATAACAATTCGACAACCTAGACCTCTCTCGTAGGATCGATCCTTTCTTGCCCTTGCTATATTTATATTTTGAGTAGTAAGAAAGTGTAATTATATTTGTGTCGCCACGACGATGATCAAATTTTGGCCAGGCGCCATTGTAGGGAGGCATCGGTTGTCAATTGTTTTTGGTTTCTTATTTTTTGTATTTAGTTTTATTTTATTTTTTCTTATTTTCTGGTTTTAACCGGTTTGAGAATTATTTCAAAGTGCTAATTTCTATGGAAGGAGCATATCGGAACAACGGATGCGGTTTTCAACCTCAACAATATGATAACTACCAATTCCATGGGTATAATCAAAACCAATTCATTGGTTATGACCAATACTCCATGGAACCTTATGGTTTTCCTCAACAACCTTATGGCGGGTATGTGTGTGAACAATCACAAGGATGGGAGGATTCTTATGCTCGTGAACAAAAGGTCTCTAATTTTATAGATAAAGTTTCCACCTTTTTACAAGAGGAATTTCGAAAAGCTAAAGAGACTACGAACGAGCAACTCCAAGAACTTCGTGAAAGTATGACTATCTTACGAAGAGACATTGATCAATACAAGGAAGATATGGATAATTCTAATGTGCATATGGTTTGTGATGACTATTTGATTGATGCTAATGTTGAAAAAGGCCAATCCTTGGGCACTTTCGTCGATAATTGTGTAGTTAACTCAACTCTTGATCTTAATAATGATCATTCACCTATTCAAAAGGATGAGTTAGAGATAAACAACACTAAATTCAGCGAGGAACAATCTTATGTTGACTATGATAGTAACGGTGATTATGATACATTGCTTGAAACAACTCATGGTGACATCTCCGAGGAGTCTTTTTGGGATCAAGATGAAGATGAAGAGGAATATGTCGACACTTGTGTAGATTACTCAAGCATTGATCTTAATAATGATCAAGAGCCTATTCAAAGGGTGGAGCTTGAGGATGATGCATTTTCGAGTGTTCTAAAAAAGTTTCTTATGATAAAATTTGGATCCGCAAAAGAGTATGTGCCTTACAACAAAAAAGGAGGAATATGTTGAGAATGAGACCGTTATGACCAATATTGTGGAAGACCCAATTGAGCTTGCAAATGATTGTAATGATGATGTTTATGTCGATACTTTGGTTAAGGCAGAAACGGATGAAGAATGGTTGCAAGGTTTGATAGAGGACCATGATATACAAGAGGTGAATAATTCAATTGAGTTTTTCAAGGATGAAGAGGATTCCATAATACAAGAGATTGTGAAAGGTTTATCTAACCCTTTGCCTATTGTTTCTTCTCCTTTACCTCTTATTGGTTTGAATGTATGTGCTTCGAGAATATTGTTGACTAACTTTGTTTCTCGTTTTCCGCCATTAGAGAAACTTGATTCTCATACTATGCAGGTTATGGAACCAGAAACCGTGGAAGTACCCGATGTCTATATTCTTTATACACTTCCAAGTGTGGACAAGAATAAGTGTGGGGGAAGCTTTTATCGGTTCATAGCTTTACTTTTGTTTTATATTACTAACATTTGTGTGAAGCTAGTGTTTGACAAACAGGTTCTATGGAAGGATCCCCAAATTTTCCGATTATTGGTGTATGGGGAATGAATCTTACAAGAAGCTAAGTCGGGCCGTCGACTTTAAAACAAGCGCTTAGTGGGAGGCAACCCACCGGTTTTGTATTTTTTTCCTTTTGCTTTTTATTTTTGTTTCGTTTATTTATTTTTTACTGTTTTCAGATCATATTTGCATCCCTATGTTTAATTTCATTGAGTCCGTAATCTATCTTAGAAGAGAATTATGACGAATACCTTTTCGTCAGAAAATTTCAGATTGCGCGTAGTTCAGTCCAGAGACCATAACTGTCAGACCGTTTATCAAAACACTGTGAAATTTTGACACTGTGTAGAAAACACGTAGGCGAACAACTTTTGTGAAATGGAGTTTTTCCAAATTCCTTACCAATTTGCACAGTTTTTGCGTTTTATCTGCTGTTACGTCAGAATTCAGAATTTCGGTTTTACACATTGAGGACAATGTGAAGTTTAAGTGTGGGGGAGCATTTATATGTTTGTTTTTGACACCATTAGTGTATGGAACCATTTTGAATGCAGGAGTTGAGGAACCAATTAACTAAAAGGGAAGAACATAGCTCGAAATCACAAATTAACATGATAGTTGTTACCATATCTCGGAATATCACCATATCACATTCTATTTTTATTTGTCCATATTTATCTATTGTTCTCTAAGTGCTTTGGTGGGTCACTAAAAATCGACGTGTTATTCCTGCTAGGATGAAATAGAGTGGTTGAGTTACTAGAAAAAGAAAAAAAAAAATGAAAAAATATATGAAAAGAAAAAAAAAAGGGACCGATCAATTAGACCAAAACGGAATAAAAAGACACTTGGGAATAGCAGTATGTGTGAAACGTAGTCCCTGTCTCCGTCGCCTAAACAAGCGTGGAATGCAGGATCCAAGGCAACTATCATGTACTTGCTGACAAGAAGCATGCGCTTGGATCCAAAAGATCTAATCATGCCGTCTAAATTGGATCCAGTTTGATCCAATCATATAAAAAAAAAAAAAAAAAAAAAAAGAAGAAATTATTATTGTGTTGAATAAAGTCACTCTTGGTTCCCTTGTATATGCCAATTGATTTGATGTAGCATTCAGCACTAAGTAGCTCAATCCAATAGGATTAGGTTCATCTTAGCAGTGACCTTCGTGAGATATGGGAAACATCGAACACTTGTGAATATTCGCCAACATCTACATCTATATCCATCTTCTTAATCTTTTCATTGTGATTGTGGTTTGTTAGTTTCCGAGTATTGTGGCTTGTTCGACTATCTAATTAGAGTTTATTTACTAATAATTGAATTGAATTTGCAAGGTACCTCCTCCTGTAGTCAATTTGGATTCGTTCATTGATATGTCACGAATAGACGGAGTTTGAAATATAGGTTTTGTAGGTATATCTCTAGTAAACCTTCACGAGACTATAACTCGTCCACTAGGGACACCTAGGGGTTTAAAGGCTTGTTATTTATGCTAAAAGTGACCGTAGCCTCGACGACACGGAGTTGTATGTACTTTATTGTTTTGTTTGATTTGATTTGCTCGAGGACTAGCAAAGTCTAAGTGTGGGGGAATCTGATAGGTGTAGAATACATCGTATTTAATATCTAGTATTTATGCTTTCTTTGCGAGTTTTCTTGTAAATTATGTATCTTATGTGTGCTTTTGAGTTTATTAGGTGCAATGGAGTCATTTGGAGCAAAAAAGACCAAGTAGAGCTCGTTCGAACCTAGGAGTTCTTGCTATCATCTTGAAGAGGACGAAAATGCGAAGCCAACGGGGCGAAAGAATGAGCTCATTCCGACATCGTATGAAGAAGATATAGGGCGAAATAACAAATTAGGCTTGTCGGTTCCCCGGAACCGACAGACTTACCAAGAATGAAGAAGGAATTGTTAAGGGCACCAGGGCTTAATTACTCAAGGCAGCCACGGAATGGGAGCTGAACTATCGGTCTTGCAAGACCGACGAGTTGATTACAACATTAATGGAACTGCATGATTTGCATGACAGAAGACCAAACAGGGAATGACGGAGATGAATCGGTCGAGCTGGTAAGCATGAAGAGTCTCGTCTAGGAAAGATAGATGAGTTTGCGAGAGAAGTATGGAGAGATTTAGCTCGAGCTTGGTGCGTGGACGAGTAATAACGAGAGAAGATGAAGATGGTGAGAATCGAGCAAGAGTTGAAACAGTGATGCTGTTGACGCCGAGAGGATGTAGAGAACTTCTGATGCAGTCCGGCGGTGACGGTTTGAGTTTGCAAGGATCTTTGTTGGTTATGCGAGCTTTCTTTGTGGGTGACTTGAGTTGTGAAACATGGCAATTTGCCATTTTGGCAGAAAAAGTGCTCGCTACTTCGATGGTGCGTTCGAGAACAAAATCGGAAAGCCATGGCTGGATACTTGCCGATGGTGATTGCTGGAGTGCCGAGAGACCCGATGAGACACGGATGGAGAGAGTAAACTGATGAGACACGGCGGTGAGTATGCATGGCAAGTGAGGGTTTGACTGTGGTGTTCTCGAGAGAGTAGTGACAGAAGAAGTGATGGGATATCTTCTTTGCCATTAACGCTGGATGGTACCGAGTTTGATGATCGAGAGATGAGATGGTGGTGAGCTTTGGAGTTTTCCTGCTGCTAATGGAAACTCGGTTTATTGATCGTGGTTTCGGAACAAAGTTCATGGAGTCATTGATGGAGCTCGAGATGAGATTTACGAGAGATGTAGGAGATGATGATGCTGCCATTGACGAGTAAGTTCGGAGAGTTATCCGGAAGTAAAGAGAAGGGCTCGAGCAAGTAAAAGACAAAGGTTGCATGGTTTTGAAAGGAAGCATGTCGATGGAAGACTCGATGTGATGATCAATATGGAACCGGGGAGTGTTGGGCGATGGTTTGTCGAGGAGGACAACACTTGTAATGATGAAGAAGGGAGTTTGGTAGTGAGAGAATGATGGAGCAAAGACGAAGTTGGTTGGTTATGGAAGCGAGACTGTTGGCTGAAATGGGATGGGGTTAAGCATAGTTGATGAGAGTTGAATTTGGACCGAGACGAGTTTGGATGGTAAAAATGGAAGGTCGAACGTGAAGCTTATGCCACTTCGATGATGGTTTTGGCTTGCTGCCATTCTCGGTGATGAAGAAGAGGTGCTGGAGTGCGAGATGAGAGCATGAGTTTGCATGTCATGGAAATGATGGAAGCTCGACAGGTCTTGGCGAGTAGATGAATAACGGCGCCGTGATCGAGATCGAGACGGGGAGGTTGGATGCCGCCATGGAGCTTGAGGAATGGTGCTGACGGATGAGATGATGGTGGTTGGCGCATGGGACCGAGAATATGTAAAGGGTAGATAGAATAACGAGGCAGTGCTTTGTGTGGGGCTGGACTTTCACCACCTACGTGGGCCTGAGTGATTGCAACCACATCTCATGAGCAAAGCTTGGACGTGAGTTTCCTAACGAAGTTTCGATGATATTTGGCCGAGTTTGGCAAGTAACTTCGTCAGGGATTTGATGCACGGGACACAATTTTAAGAAGTGCAATTTCCTATTTTTACTAGGTTTCCTAGTTTCTTCAAGAGGAGGATATAAAACTCCATATATAGAGAAGCCTAGGCAAAAAATAGGGGAGATCTTATATCTTACAACGTTTTATTTTTATTATCTCTTCTACTTTTGTTCTAGGGTTTTGAACCATGAAGTATTTTCTCTTTCTTCTTGTGATGAACTCCATGAATATGAGTACCTAATTTTATTATTGGTTAAAAGACGTAGTTGGATTTTGCAACCAAGTTATGATTTTTATGAATTAGTTTTCTCTCAATATTATCGTTTGATTCCTACGGGTTATAATAATTGCATGATTGATGGATTGCAATATGATTGAATGTTTGTTTAGTCGAGTCTAGAATTGATTGAACTCACATCCATATCTATAGCTATTTTAGGTTTTCATCGAGCGATAACCTTGAATACTAGTAGCATGATATGATTCTAGGTTGTAGTGATACATCCTTGTATTCATATGTAGAAATTGACCTTTGTTCGAATTGTTTGCGCAATGTATTTCAATTGCATTGATTAGCCTATTTCGAAACTTAATGCTCCCGGGAATTGAACTTGATTAGCAAGGCGTTAGGTTATTCTTTAGGTAGATTTCACATACGCAGCCCTAATGTGTGTGTTGATAACTTTGGAAATTTACGGAGTATTCTTGCAATAAGGTATTCTATGGCTTTTGATGATAGCGAGATTAAATACGAATTCTATTCATATATTCAATAACTTGTTTACAATTGAAGATGAAACCTTTATCCAATATTTTCCCATCCTTGATTTGCGTGCTTTGTTTATTTGCTTTTTGTTTATTTTTATTTACACAATCAGAAATTCTTCCGGGTGTTTTATATAGGAAACCATAACAATTCGACAACCTAGACCTCTCTGTGGGATCGATCCTTTCTTGCCCTTGCTATATTTATATTTTGAGTAGTAAGAAAGTGTAATTATATTTGTGTCGCTTACGACAGCGATCACACGGACACTACAAAATTCTCAAAAAAAACTAGGACGCGGACATGTATATATATATATTTTATTTATATATACAATCATGTATTTATACAGCAAAGTCAAGTGTTTCGATCCTAAAAATTAGAAAATGATGCTACGGTAGGCCTGTCAATGGAAACCCGTTAACTGTTAGCCGTAACCGATTACCCGGTTGCCGTTACGTTTAGTTCCGTTATACCGTTAGCCGTTACCCGCTACCGCTAATGTAGCGGTTAATTTTATCCGACGGTAACGACAATGGAAGACCTATTTCCGTTAGCCTTAGTTCCGTTAACCGCTAACGTGTACCTAGCACGTGTAACATTCTATACCTAGGCTATACTAAATCGAATGAATCATTATCTTCTTCTTACATTCTTCAACTCGACCAAACCAGGAGAAGAAAAACTCACCCTCATCAATCACCCTCAATCCCTCATCTCCTTCCTTTCAATTCAAGCAAAATCATCATCTTCATTCGATTAGAAAACTAGGGTTATCTTCTTCTTTTTATTTCGAGCTTAATTTCAATCCTAAAAATAAATTTTCAATTTAGGGTTTCTGAAAATTGAAGTTAGGGTTTTCAATTCGTGAAATTAATCATGACCCAAAGTGGAGGAGCATCCAATTACGTTGGTTCATCAAAAAGAAGTCATCCATCTCAATCACTTTCAGTTGCATCTCAATTACCTTCTGCATCTCAAGTTCAACAATCAGGAAATCAATCACCACCACCTGCTGCTGTTGCAACAGAAGAAGCAGTAGACGAAATAGAAGTAGATGAAGATCCAATTATAGCTGATGCAAAGAAGAAAATGCGTGCAGTAAGGTCTGATGTTTGGGATGATTTTGAAAGGTTAACTGAGAAAGAGATGGTAAAAGGTAAGGAGATTGGGATACTTGTAGCTAAATGCAAATATTGTAATAAGAAAATGCCTGCACCCAGCAACCAAGGAACCAGCAAATTGCATTACCATGCTAAAACCTGCAAAGAAAAGCCTGCAAACAAGAAAGGACAAAGAAAACTTGCTACAATCAAAACAGGTAATGCACAAACTAAGCTTGCTAATTGGAAGTATGATGCTGATGCTACTAGGATATTAGTTGCCAAAATGATTGCTAAACATGGTTATCCAATCACTATAGTTGAGCATCCATATTTTGTTGAGTTTGTGAAGTCTTTAAATCCTGCTGCTAAGCTTTACACTAGGAATACGATTTAGGAAGATATCATGAAACTAACAGCTCAGTTCAAAAGAATTACAAGACCAATTTGAGACAATTACATCTAAGTGTAGTTTAACAAGAGATATGTGGTCATGTAAGCATACAAAGGATGGTTATTCTTTGTGTGACAATGCATTACATAGATGAGGACTGGAAGCTGATTAACAAAACACTAGCATATACTTTAGTACCATCACCACATTCTGGAGAAGTTCTAGCAAATGTAGTGAAACAAGTATGTCTAGATTGGAACATAGATACTAAGCTTTTTGCTGTAGCTGCTGACAATGCTAGCTCCAACAATGTCATGATGAACCATCTGAAGAAATGGCTTGATAGCAAAGACTGTTTAGTTCTTAATGGGGATATGTTCCAAATGAGGTGTAGTAATCATGTATTACACTTGATTGTGGGGTTTGGAATGGGAGTGGCTGCTCCATTTATAGATGCAGTTAGAGAGTGTGTAAAATGGGTTAAAGCAAGTCGGGGCTAGAAAAGAGAGATTTGAATTTGCTCTTTGCTCAAGTTAAGCTTCCTGCTTCAAGGTCTGTGGGTTTAGATGTGGATACCAGGTGGAACTCCACCTATAAGATGCTAAAGGATGCAATTTTTCCGAGACAAGCTTTTGTTAGGCTAGCTGAGTTAGATAGTGACTTCAAGATACTACCAACCTCTCGGGAGTGGGAACAAGGAGTACACATATGTGAATGTTTGGAATTGTTTGATGTCATTTCAACAAAATTTCTTTGGGATTAAGTATCCCACAACAAATTTGTATTATAATGGGGTGCAAGAAGTTAATAGATGCATTAAGCTCGGGAATCAAGTCAGCATGAGTACATCGGAGACATGGCCAAGAATATGAGGATGAAATTTGATAGCTACGGAAAGAAAGTAACACTTTGATGGGCATTGGGGTTGTTTTAGATCCTAGGTACAAAGCTAAATGGGTGGAGTTTGTTATGAAGAGAGTATATGGTGTGGATCACTATAAAAGTCACTATAGAAAATTTGAGATTGCACTCAATGCTATTTTCTGTGCTTATGAAACCAACACTACAGCTCCAGATTATTTTGATACTGGAATGCATTCAATCGCATTTGAGAGTCATGTACAAGTACAACGACATCATATGGATTTGGTTATGATGATTTCATTATGGAAAACAATATGTTTGAGGTTGAGAAGTCGAATTGGAGACATACTTAGCGTAAATCCAGTTCTTCCTAAAGGCACATCTGCTGAAGAAATGAGGTTTGATATCTTAAGTTGGTGGAAGAATCATTCTGCCAAGTACCCAATTCTCTCAAGGATTGCAAGAGATGTATTGGCTGTTCCAGTGACAAGTGTAGCATCAGAATCCATGTTTAGTATTGGTGGCAGAGTTCTCACATCTCACAGGAGTTCATTAGCTCCAGATCTTGTTGAAGCTTTGCTTTGTTTGGGTGATTGGCTGCCAGATCTCACTCTCAGTGAGAGCAATAGTTGTGTTACTGGTAAGTTTACTTAAATCTTATATCTTAATCTTTTATTGATAGTTGTGATTGCACTGACATTGCCACTTTGCACTGATATTGCCACTTTTATTGGCTTATTGTAGAAGTTGAGGACTAAGGAGGAATGCATTTGCATATGCAGTTGGCATTGGCATTTGGCAGTGGAGAATTTGGAGATGGAGGAATGCATTTGCAGATGCAGTTGGCACTTCCTTTAATCCTTTGTCTTTTCTTTTGCAAAAACTTGGTTTTTTTTATTTTGATAGAACATTGTGATGATCTGAACATGTAATTTGGTTTAGAACATGAACATTTGTATGTTTTTTTTTCTGTGTGAACAAGTTGTTTGTTTGGATTTAGAACTGTTTTTGTGTTGTCCTGTAACATTTCGGTTAATTCCGGAAAATTAACCGTTAACCGATAAGTCCGACATAACGGCAATGGAACTGATTTTACAATTCCGTCAGCAATTAGCGGATAATGGTTAACCGCCAATTTTAACGGCAACGGTAGCGGCAGAGCCATTATTTGTTTCGTTTGGTGCCGTTGACAGCCCTAGCTACAGGTGCATAAATTTCAAAAGAAAAGAAGATATCGTTTGTTTTACGCCGAAGGTCAAACAATCAATCATTATTAAACACATGGCACAATTAAAACGCATTCTTAGAACAACACATGCACAACTAAGGGCGTACGTGATGTCATTTCCAATTACAAAACCCTAATAAAGTCCAAAATTATTGATCTAAATGTTTGTTTTTCTTCATTTGGTTAATAATAGTAAAAACAAAGGAAGAAATAAAAAAAATAAAATAAAAAAAAACGCGTTAAATCCGAGTCATCGGTGCGTCCAAACTAGACGCGCAAATTATTGCGTCGGACATGCGTCGTGTCAGCATCCAACGTGCGTCCCGCGTCCGACGCGAGTCGGACGCGGACACGGCTCAAGAAATGGAGCGTTCGTGCAACCCAGGTGTCAAGTCATCACTGAAAAGTTTGGGTCCAGTGGCTCACAGTGGATGCCTAATGAAGTCATACATGGTACTTTTCATGACTGAAAAGTTTGGGTCCTAACAAGGTTGGTTTCATTTTTTGGGCTACTTTTCATGATTCTCTCCCAACTAGGGATATGCTGCGTCATCGTGGTGTTGACATAGAAAGTGAACAGTGTGTTCTATGCAATAATGTTATGGAATCTGCGAGTCATATGTTTCTTCATTGCACGTATTCTTTTGAGATATGGAAGTACTTCATTGCAGCCTTCAAAATTGCTTGGCCTATGCCAACTACGTTGCTTCAATTATTTGAAGCTTGGACCACCAACGTGCTGCGTGGTAAAGGAAGACAGGTATGGAAAATATTGCATTATGCGATTTGTCGGGTTTTGTGGGAGGAAAGGAATGGAAGGGTTTTTGGAGGTCGACATAAGTGTGTGCAAGAAAGTATTGATTTGGTCAAGCAATTGGTAGTTTTATGGTCTTGTGATAATGACACTTTCAATTATGTTGATCCAAGTCTCATTTGGAGTAACTCGGATACTCTAATGTGTATGTAATTTACCTTGGATTATTTCTTGGTTCTCTTTTTCTCTTTTAATATAACCTTCTCTTTCGAAGAAAAAAAAAAGTCAGACATGGTAAATCTTGCACGAGAACAATTGTTGAAAGTTGCCAATTGGTTGAAAAGAACTTCACCATCTCTATCCATTCTGGCACGCCAATAATCCTTTTTGGATGGATGCACCTCGTCGTGATAGATGAGCACACAAATACACATCATAACATGTCAATATTAGTAGTAGTCCATGTTTAAAGTTATATCTTCTTCTTAAACAAAATAAGAAGAGTATAGATGTAGTTCAATTTTCCATTTTTTTTTTTTTTTTATCCGCAAACTTGGAAAATGTTCCTTCTCTTTTCGAAAAAAAAAACTTGGAAAATGTTATAAAAGGCTTACCAGAAGTAAGCAAGAAAGAGCTCAAAGAGCTTACAGACCCAGCTGCATGACAAGAGTCGAAACTAAATTACGAAGAAACTGTTCCAACTCCCCATTATAATGTCTAGTCTAAACCCCTTTAATTCATCTACATTTCTCTTCCAAAGGTAGACTTGGATTTTGACTTGCTCAATAAGCCTTTGAATATCTGCATTTCCATTGCCAAAGATGTGGGGGCGAAATATCGCACAGAGCAGATCCGCAACTTCGCTCTAACTAAGACAACCACTAGCACGAAGAAGAAAGAAATTAGGCGAAGAGTAATTACGCGATGACAAGGAAGAAACACGAAGAGCAACCACGCTATAACGAGCCTCAAGCTCGTCAACGCTATTAGACCAGTCAAGAGACAAATTAACCGCTAATAACTCGATTAATTAGAGACGAACGTTAATTAATACAAATTAATCTAACAACGATCTAGTTACGAAATTAATATCACTAGATGGGTCTCGAAAAGCTACGCGAAATGGACTACTCGAACGTGTCATTCGGATACCGGACAAAGAAGATTTTATCAGATTAGTATGAAGGGCGAAATTATAATTCTAAAACCGACTTGAGCTGCCCTTATCCTTATATTGGGCGCCTTAATAATTTACTTCTGCCTTATCTCCTACGCGTGTCGAGAGAAACTCATTTCTCTTTTCTTCTTCTCTTTCCTTCTTCTTTCTTCTTCTTCCCCGTTCTTTCTCTTCTCCTCTTTGTCGATTTTAGTTCAGAAGAACTGAGTTCCTTTATGTGTGAGTTTTCCATAGAAAGTTAGGTGGCATGATGAATCGATGAAGATGAGGTTAGAACTGAGATTGTTTGAGTTCCAGGAGAAGAAGAGAAGGTGATGTTGATGGTAAATTGAAGTTAGGGTTTTCTGGAATTAGTGTTTTTATAGAACTGAGGATGATAAAGTGACGTTCTGAGATAAAGAATTGAGGGGTTGTTATGGGGTTGACAAGGTGATGCTGTTCTATTGATGAATCGATCGGAAAAAGGTAAATCAGAGATTTACTTAGGGTTTCTGTTTTGATTTCTTTATGAAATTGAGTTTTGTTTGGTGTTATATTTTATGGGTTTGTTTTGAATTGAAGTAGATATGATCTTATAGAGTTCAATTATGATTTCTTTTATAATTAGGGTTTTCCCCTGTTCTTCCCCAAATTAGTTAAATAGGGTTTCAACTTTAAATGAGCTGATGGTGTTGTTGCTAGTAACGAGATGGGGAATTGGGTATGTGATGAGTGGATTGGAATCCAGGTGAAGGGTTTGTGTGAATTTGTATTTGTAATTGGGGTTTTGAATTCTTTTTGGGAATCAGTTGTTTGGGTCTGTAAAGAAAGAAATTGGGTTATAAGGAACTGTTGAAGATGATTGTGATGATGCTGGTGGTGTCGAAGTTACATGGTGTTTGTGAATTATGAATTGTTGGTGGTAGTGTGGTTTGGTAAAGCACAGGATTTTGGAGATGATGTTGACACCAAATTGATTGCTGGTGCAGGACATGGTAGGATATTTTGATTTGTTGACTTGGAGGTCTTTGGTTGTGTTAGTCAGTGGTGTTGAGAAGTGGAATAGATTGTGTATTTGAATTGAGGTCTGAGTGTGTTGAAGTTGATTTCAATTGGTGTTGGTGGTGCAGTTGAGTTGTAAAGCTTATGAGTTAGAACTACAGATTTTATGGCTTAATGATGAAACTGGTGGTGCTGGTTATGTTGGTTAGGAGGTGCCAATGCATTTGATTATAGTGGTTGCAGATTTGGTACTGCTGTTGTAGATTAAGTGTTGTTGCAGTACTTGTCTAAGATGAAGTGAAATTGAAGTTGTTGCGGTGTTGATAATGAAATTGTCAGTTGAGTTTAGACGTGGAAGTGATGGAATGATTATATTGATATTGCAGTTCTTATGAGTGTACGTAATGGTTGAGATGAGATGCAGTTGTATCTAAATTGACGATTTAGAGTTGCTGGTGCTATGTGGATTGTTGGTTTAAGTATTGTAGCTGGAGTTGTAATTTATAGAACTGGTGGTATTGAGCTGAACTATTTTGAAATAGCTCATGATTTGGCTGCAGTTGGTGGGGTGAATAAGAAGGTAGAAATTCAGTGAGAAGATATGGACTTGTAGTATGTTAAAGTTGTAACAAAGTATTGTTGTGTTGTGTTGTTGGGTTGGAGATGTAGTGTCAGCCTAAGTTAAGGTGGATTAGATTTCAGTTAGGGTTAGTGTGCATTTCAGTTCGAAGTTGTTGTTAGAGTTGTACAGTTGGAATTGATTTTAATAGTGATAATTGTATGAAGTTTGTATCTTGTTAGACCTACTAGTCATCCTAGTCAGATTGTCTGACTAACTCTGTCCTTAGCTGACTTAGGATATCTGACTGAGGTGAATCAGTCTAACCCTGAGTTGACTCATTAACTAGTCTTGACCAGACTTGGCTCAGTGGACCTTGACCGAGTTAACTCGTTGACCAAACCTGGACCAGTTGACCATTGACTTGACCTTTGACTGACGTTTACCGTTAATTGACCCCATTGACAGTTAGCGACTGTCAGTTGACTCAGATGGACCAGGCCTTAGATAAATGGACTTGTTTAGTGGACTTGGGCTTAGGAATAGTTTTCCTATTTTGATTGTTTGGACCCTTAAGGTCTGAATTGACCTTTAGTTCCTTCTACAAAGATGTAGATATTCATAAGACATACTTAATGAACTTTAGAATCAACCTAATTGAATTAGTAAACCTTTATATGTGCTAAAGATAAATAATGAAGAAGTGTAGAACAATAAATGAGCTTAGAACCATTAGATAGTTCACTTAATCTATAACTAGAGATTTGTATAAAGATGTGTTATGAGCCTTGTATGAGCCTTTTGGATAATCTTTAGAGTGCTTGTGTGATTAACATTTAATCTTTATTAACAACGATCGATCTAAAGAATGAACCAGTGGATTATGGATCTCAAGGTATGCGAGGCTTGTCATCAAAAGATGTGGGAATTGATACCGAACTCTCTTGTATTCATTATTGTTTTATAAATATATTTATATTGCGAAAGGCATGCATTTCTTTGCTAGTATATGATATGTGTATGCATGTATTATTTGTGTGTAATACAAACTAGTTTTCTTTTACATTTTGGGATGGGGTTGGATCTTTAGAAACAACTAATACCTGTGTTTTGGGAGTATTTACTTATCTTCAAAAAGTGATTCTTTCCATTGACTGGAAATTGGTTAAATTCTTTACTTATTGTTAGCATGAAAAGGAGATGGTTCCTTTTGATTGGTGTGTGATGTGGTTGCCCAAAAGTTATATCTATATTTATGCGCTAAAGGAGTGAAAATTGCTGCCAACTAATAAACTATCTAGGTATGTACTCGTGTTACCGAATATTACTTTCCCTATTTCTGTACGGGCAACGCATGTCTCATACATGGATGTTTATTATTCTTTTAAATTACTTTCAAAAGTTTTTATATTATGTTTTGGTTTTTAGAGAGAATGATGTTGAGAATCTTATGTCTGATTGTTGGATTTGACATGCGAGAGGTTTAGGGTTCTTCATGTTAAAAGTTCTTCCGTCTGGCTATAACGTTAACACCATTAGATCTCTTTAGATACTTGTTATGTAGAGTGCGCGTATAATAAGGTACTGGTAAGGTACAAATCGTATATGACTACGGGGTCGTCAAACCTCAGGGCGCTTTAATGATCATTGAAGAATCCGCAAGAGTCACGCCTTACTACTCCAAAGGACTGCGTCGCTTAACTATTATTTCTGTTGTGAATCTGTGCCGCAAGATTGGTTGGTAGAACTTTATATTTCCGTACAACTTATTATCTTAATATGCTTTATCTGTTTTCCATGTTCTATCGGTTTTCAGTAAAACCTACATTGTTTTTAAATCATTTTAGTGATTACTTGAAAGTTAGTTGTTATTTCTGCTGGGCACCCCTTATAGGGATGATGCGCTCACCCATTCCCACTTTCAGTTTCAGAGCCAAATTCAAGATGTGCACATGGCGATAAAGGCTTCGAGGAGTGGGCTTCGTTAGTTGGTTAGCTTCCGCTATATTATTTTGTGTTTATATTGTATTTGTAAATCAACTCACTATTGAATATGTATCACTTGAGAGGAGTTCTTGTATTTATTTGGAGAGGGTTTAGATTCTGGTTAAACTTTGTTTAGAACTTTTTTCTTAATGTTTAATTAGATGTTTTAGATCGTTAGTGCCACTTTATGTAGTTAACCTCTTAGATTAGTCAGCTGCTAGATTAGGGGGCGCTTCACACGCGATAAGTACACGCGACATTTATCAAGAAGAACACGAAGTAGCAACGCGAGAGACAGCGACATCTCCCCAAAGCCTGGCGAATAAGACAAACCGAAAAGGATCGGCTAATGAGAGATTTACATGTGATCGTCCATTGTCTTCTACCGATGTATTTGCCTATATAAGGATTCAAATAAGAAAGAGAGAGGGAGGAGAGATAGAATTCAGTTTAAGTAAGAAGGAGTTCGAAGCTATTCTAGAGAAGAAAAGAAGCCATTAGAGCTTAGTCTTTATATCATCTTCTCCATTGTAATGTACAAAACACCTTTGTGATCACTGTAAGAACATCATATACTCAATACAAAGCACTTGAGAAGGTCATATTAGTGTCAAGTGGTGTATAATATCATTAATGTTTAAGTTGATTCTCATAACTTAGGCTTTGTGTTATTATCATCTCAACGGGTGTAGTTGTGGAATTTTCCGCAACTACAAAAGATTATTTTATTCCTACGGTTCCAAATGGACCAACAAATGGAGGCAGGAATAAGGGGCCAAAGCAACTTCCCAATTGGATGACGCAAGCGAGATCTCCACCCCTTGATAATGAGATCTATACAATTAGGCAATGGACCAATGAAGCGAACCGCGTCCTTAATGCAGGGAAGAGACTAAGGCACCGAGCGAATTAATGCAATGCATTAATACTCGATAGGTGTGATGGAGGCACCTACATGTCATTTAATGGGAGCACTGCTTAAAAAGATCACAATGAACTGAATTATTTTTCTTCCTCACATATTTTGCTGTCAATGAAAGATTTTGTGACAAGAAAAGATCGTGCTGGATAGCAGTAAAATACTTCCATTATTGGAGTTGCGATACAAACCTTATCAACAAATCGCAGGAAATCTCGTGATAATATTTTTCTACTAAACCAAAGTTATGAATTTTCCTTTTAGTTTGACTTGCAAAGATTGATAAACTAGATTAAACGGTAGAAGGGACAGAGCTCCTCCATGACCATGATGGAGGCACAGAAAATAAAAAACCAAGAGAGACCTTTAGGACATTTTTGTAGCTATGGATGCGATCAAACTCAGAGCACTAGCTATAGTGGGGTTAGTACTACGTACGTACGTACAGACAGACGTACCTAGTTGAACAGTCGGTATCAAATTGTCAATGGATCGCTAAATTACATGTTTCTAACGGTCACAACAAAGATAGAGACTTGGCCAAGAATATTTGTAACAAAAATTCTTAATAAACCGAGAATTTCGAACTCTTTTAAAACCGCTGCTCACACCCACCTTGAATGTGACCCCCTATTTCCTCCTCAGGGGTGGGACCCATCAATTTTGTGTATCTAGCGGTTTTCATGTAGTTCCATATTCTCGGTTCATTTAGAGCTCCTCCATGACCATGATGGAGGCACAGAAAATAAAAAACCAAGAGAGACCTTTAGGACATTTTTGTAGCTATGGATGCGATCTAACTCAGAGCACTAGCTATAGTGGGGTTAGTACTACGTACGTACAGACAGACGTACCTAGTTGAACAGTCGGTATCAAATTGTCAATGGATCGCTAAATTACATGTTTCTAACGGTCACAACAAAGATAGAGACTTGGCCAAGAATATTTGTAATCGAAAGGAGCCTGACTGGCACTCTTTTCATATCAGTTGAGTAAGTACAAATTTTTCCCAGATCAAAAAAGGAAAAGAAAAAAGAGTAGCATTTTTTTTTCTCAATCTGGCAGTTAATTCTACGGATGACGTCACTGAATGCGTGTGACCGATTTTTAGCACTGAATGCGGATCCATACAAGTCATTCCGACAGTTTTACGCACCGTGATACATGCAGATGGATCATTCTAACAGAAGCAACATTAATTGAAGAACAGGTCATTCCGACACTTGGACATCGCAGGCGATAGATGCACATGTATTGGATAGAGACTTCCTCATCGTGATATAAATGCATATATCAATATATTATGTGATAGAGATTGGGAATACAAATAAAATGATAAAACTTGCAAGTTGTGTGCATTTGGGTATGGATCATCCATGTTGAAAGGTGTAGATGTAGAAAATCCTACTTCTACATCCGAAGGTAATTAAGCATGCACGCAAAGAAGCAAAACAAACAAGGAAAGTAGGAGAACACGAGATATACGTGGTTCGGTATGATTACCTACGTCCCACGGGGGTTAAAGGATGATCTTATTACTCGATTCAAGGTTACAAGACGGTGTGTCTCTCTCTCAATGCTTTGAGTATGCTCTCCTTCCTCACTTCTCACTTGAGTTCTACCTCTCTATATGGTCTCTATTTATAGTTACAAGTGATGATACATCAAGACTACGGTGTTAGGCTCGGCGTAGCTTCCTCGATGTTCCTCTCGGATGATCGGTCGATGCCTCAGCCGATGTTCTTATTTGTTGGCCGGGATGTCAAGCCAAGTGATATCTTTTTCTACTATCTCGTCATTCGATGTCGCCCACTTAGTGGGAATGATCGATGTCGCCCTTTGGATCCTTGGTCGAGTCTTCCTTGACCGAGCTCTTCTTATCTCTTTACCAACTCGTCGGGCGCATTTATTGCTCCAGGCGCCCGATGTCCATCGCATCACAACTTTTCCCTTTTTCGTCGACTTCTCGAGCTGTCTCTGCTCCTCTTTTCTTGCGCCCCATTCGGAGAGGTGATCAAAGACTCTAGACGCATACTTTCTCCGACGCCATGGCTTAGGATTATTCCACTGTCCCTCGTGGATTATTTACACCTACATTTATGCCCCTTCTTTCACTCGTGTGGCCAACACGTGGGAAGAATAACCGCCTCGTCTTCCCACGTCCTCGGTCATGCCGGTTTTGCGCCCTGTTGTTCCCCACTCGATTCGCCATCGCAACCGGTTCACCTTCTTTTGCCGGTTACCACAGGAGGGGTTTATAAGTCCGACGTCTAAACCTTGTCTCACTTTTATTCCCTTCTCTCGCAACTTCATCCTTTCTCTGTCCTCTCTGCAACTTCATTCCTTCTCCATCCTCTCTGCAATCTTCATTCCTTCTCCATCTTCCTTTCGTTGCGGTTGGCTATTTCCTCGGCAGATCTCTTCCCTCTCTTCTCCATTATCCGTCGTCTTCTCCGTCTCCGTTGCCGCAACCTCCGGTTCCGGTTGTGTTTCGCTTCTCCTGCCGTTTTCTCATTAGTTTTTATGGCACCTTCAACTCCTCAAATGACGGAAAGAAGGTGTGTGAGTTATGTGTTTTCCGATGAAGACGGCTGCACGCTTGATTCCCCGTTTGTCGTAGAGAGTCCTTCCAAGTATGATTACCGCGCTCTAGATTCTATCTTTCCTGATAACCCATCTTCGTTTTCTTGTAGGGCTGACAAGAGGACCGCTAAGGACTTAACGGACGAGCAATACGTTCAACAGCTGAAAGATGAATTCGGTCTTCATGGATACGATGTCAGGCTCTTGTCAGGCCAGAGGGGTGTTCTGAAGAAGGAGGATGTTTTGAGATTTCCTCATTCAGCCGAGGCGACCATTGTCACCAGGGGCCAGCTAGAGCTCGGGCTGCGTTTCCTCTATATGATCCTAGTCGCCCGTTCCCCGTACGAGGCCCTTTCTAAGATCCGTCCGTGCCGTGCCTTGGATCAATGGAATGGTAACACTTTCCGTATCCCGTCCGAGTGGGAGAAGCGTAGTCGAGGCGAGTGCGCTCCTACCGCTTGGTCTACCTATAATCCTTCCCAAAGCGAGTGACTATACTCCTGCCGGCTTCACGATAATTATCGGAGCGGGACCACTACTAATGGCGATCTCGCTGGGTTTTTGCCAGCCCTCATCGTCATAAAACTCTTCCCGAAGGAGTTAGGAGACTTCTTTTGGATGAAGACCCCGAGGGAAAGAGTTCCAACAAGCACGCCCGTCATACTAATGACACGGCTTGGGACCGGGTTCCCTTGGCTATTTCCGGTCCTCTTTTGAGTGGCAAACTCCCTCCTCCGCCGAATTTTATCCTTCTCGGGTAGTCAATGTTGATCGGGCCGGTGCATTTCTGTCTCTCTAGTTTGATTGATCGGCTCGGGCGACTTGGGGTGATGTTTTGTTTTGGTGTTTTCAGACTAAGTCCTGTGGTATTCCTTTCGAGGCTTTCGTTCATCTAAGAGAGATAGGATTGCCGGAGCCGAGGAGGATACGAGGGAGGTAACAAATATACTTATTATTTTTTATTTAACGTACATGTACGTGCCCCTATTTGTTGCCTTGCATGGATCTGACGTCGGCTCATGCACAGAAGCTGAGGGTTGACAAGGTTGCTGGTGCCTCGGCGAAGGATGGTGAGGATCCCGATGATCGACTACCTTTGTCACATTTCCTGGGGAGGTCGCCTCAGAAGTCGTCTGATGATTCGTCTTGCCTTTGTAGGTGGGAAGCCCAAGGGAAGGGGTAAAGAACCTAAGGAGGATGCGCCTGCCCCGGAGAAGGATGTGCCCCGGGAAGTGGCTGGTGAAGGGATTGTTCTCGCCGATGGCACTGTGTATGTTGTGTCTGAAGGTGATGATGAAGAAGGTCTTTTTGATGATGAGGATGATGTCCTTGGTAATGAGGGGGAGTCGGGTCAGACGGAGAAGTCGGGTGGTGGTGGTGGGAACGGTTTGATCGATCGTGACGTGGAGAATGTTGTCATTGGGGTCAAATCTGAAGACTTTCCCTACCGTGGTTCCTAATTCCAGAGCAGTACCTCCTTCACCATCTCGGCCCTATGTGCAACTCGCTTGGGGCACTTATCTCTCCCGATTTTGCCTCTCTCGTCCGATGAAGAGAAGGTCAATGCCGTCTCGTTGTATGAAGCCGGTGCCCGAAAAGTACCTTTGATCTCTTGGTGAGTTAAACTGTTCGGGTGTTGCGCTCTTGTTTTTGTTTAGGGCTGACTATGTTGGTGTTGTTCTTAGGATGTCAACCGCTCGCTGTTGAATGCTTCCATCCAACGCCGGGAGGCCGTCGAGAGGGAGGATCTTCGTCTCTTGTTGCAGCAGGAGCGCGAACGGTCTCGAGGGTTGGAGAAGGAGTTGTCCAAAACCCAAGGTATTCGTTTTACTCGCAGCTAATTATGATTGATCTTGTAGTGCCGATATCCTAAGTTTAGTACTCCGCTAGTCAATCTTCTATTGCGGAGGCCGACGCCGCCACAAGGTATCGTCTTTGAAGAGGGAAGCGAACATAGAACGAGATCACGTTTCGAACTTACAACAGAGAATAGTTAATAAGGATGCTAAGATTGATCGTCTAGAAACCGATATTGAAGATCTTCAATCCAAACTTTATCGGTACGAGACTTTTGAGTATGTTCCCGAGGAAATTGATAACGAGGCGGACCTAGCTCATTTCCAAGGTATAGCGGCCGAGAAAACATTGTCGGCCGACAACTTAGAGGATCAATGTGGTCGGCTAAGACTTCAGGTTCGAGATTTGCATGCAGATCGCCTCCGGATCTTGGGGGAGAGGGACGCGGCCGAGAAGTGTGGCCGAGAGTCCCTTGAGAAGCTTAAGGAGTCCGTAAAGGTTTCTGAGGAGTTGGATTGGGTTCGTGCTCAATTGTCAGGTTTGCGGGCTCCCCACTCGTCGAGGGACGAATGGAGGGATCACAAGAAGTATTGCCCCACTAATGAGTTTAACGAACAGCGATATCTAGAACTTTCTTCGAAGATATCTTCTCGAGTGTAGCCTTTCTCGAGTCCGAGGAGTCCATTAGAGTAATTGCCCCTTTGTTGGAAGGTGGTGTGCCTTGTGTAAAGTGCTTTCCGTGTTATTGTTTCACCGTCGTTGTTGTGTGATCGACCGTTCTTGTTGTCTTGGCAGCCGAGCAGAAGAAGGCAGCCTCGTTGGAAGAAGAGATCGTCCGTTTAAAGGGGAGGGAGGCTCATTTGCTCGATCGAGCGGCCCATCGCTGAGCGGCAGATCGGAGCAGCTAGCGCGGATCTTGCTGCCGAGAAGGCGAAGTTCAGTGATGAGCTCGTCTCGAAGGTCAAAGCCAGTGTGAAGGCAAGTGCTTGATAAGAAGCGAGCCGATGCCGCCGCCAAGAAAGCGATTCCTCCGGTTCTACTTCCTCCAAAGAGTGATCATGTTTTTGCAGCGCTGCGGCCGCTATCTTGCCCATTTTATCTGGGTTGTAATTCGTTTGAACACCTTTACTTTCTCGTAAACTTTGATTGGGGTGCTGCGTTGCCAGTTTGTTTGCTCTTCTTGCCACTGACGCCATTATACTACTGATGCTATTATCCTTATTTATGTTGAGTTGCCTGTGTGTGGTTTGCTGTCGTAGCCTTGTTATGTATGCTTGTATGAATAGATAGGTTAGTCATAAATGCCGTTTCTGTCGAACACACTCAACAAGGAGGGTCATCGTGCCCGATGCCATGTCCTCGACCGAGGCATCTCATCACCGTCTTTCGAGATCTAGTGGAAGGGAAGTGGGTCTTGCCTAGGTTCTGGGGATCGACATCCCAAGAAGTTATCGATTAATCTTCTTGGGCAAGTGATTACGCCACTTGCGAGGAGAGCAATGTTGATCGCTCGATTGTCGAGTACTCATGCCTCGACAATCGGCCATCGGTTTCCAACCGCCGTGGCCCCGAACTACCTCGCACTTGCACACCGCCATCGCCCCGAGTTCGAATAGTCCGTGTTAGTGTAAGTCGCCCGGCACTTGCACAATGCCATCGCCCGGTTCGAAACGACCATTCGGACGCACTTGTCATATTTCCAACCCCACGCGGCCTTTCACGGAAATAGATGACAAGATATCTTACCCGATTTCATGGATGGTAGAGCTTTAGTCGTCGCGTTCCATGGTCGTGGCTCAGGTGTTCCGTCCGGCTTTAGTATCTTGTATGCCCCTTCTCCAACCTTCTCAACTATTGTGTAGGGTCCTCCCACCGTGGTGCAAGTTTACCGCCCTTCTTGTCACGCTCATAGCTAGGTAGGTGCTTTAGTACCACCTGCCCTGTTGGAATTCTCTTGGTCGGACCCGTTTGTTGTATTCTCGTTGGATCCTTCGCTGGTAATTTTCCATCTTTTGCAGTGGCCATCTCTCTCGTTTCTTCTAGATCGTCAAGTTTAGCCAAGATAAGGTCCGCCGAGATGTTTCGCCTCCGCGCTTCGGTCCTTGTGGTGGGTATCATCGCCTCCGTAGGCAGTGATGGCTTCGGTCCCGTATGTTAACATGAAGGGTGACAATCCAATTGCCTCCCTGCGAGTTGTCCTATATGCCCACAAGACGTTGTAGAGCTCTTCACACCATTCCCCATATTCCCCGTCAAGTTTCTTTTTCATGTTATCGGTGATGGTCTTGTTTGTGATCTCGGCCTGTCCATTGCTTTGGGGGTATAGGGGCGTGGACTTGCTCTTTCGGATGTTGTAAGTGTTGAATAGTAGGTCGATGTTTTTGCCTTGCAGTTGTTTCCCGTTGTCAGAGACGATTGCTGCCGGAACCCCAAAGCGGCATATGATGTGTTCCCAGATGAACCGAAAAACATCATTATCCCGTATGTGCCTTAGTGGAGCGGCCTCAACCCACTTGGTGAAATAGTCGGTGGCTACGATTAAATACTTCCTTTGTCCTGATCCAACGTGGAGTGGTCCCACGATGTCGATTCCCCATTTAGCGAAGGGCCAGGGACTGATGACGGAGGTTAATGTTACACATGGCGCGATGTATCTTCTTCCCAAATTTCTCGGCACTGTCGTAAACAAGTGGCCATATGCCAAGGCGTCCTCATTCATGTATGGCCGTAGTATCCCATGGTTTTAGCTCGTGCCGCTAGGTCTGCGCCCGAGCTGTGGTTTCCGCAGCCCCATAGTGTAATTCGTTAAGGATCATCTCGCCCCTCCTCCTTACTCAGAACTTTAGCAATGGTCCTAGGTATGATTTTCTCGTATAGGCGCCATCCCGAAGTTCAGACGCGCGGCTTTGCTCTTGATCTTGTTGATCTCGGCCCCCCTTGGGAAACCTCCCTGCTTCGAGGTATTCATGGATCGGCTTCCTCCAATCATCGGCCCGGTATTGATCGGTAGTGGTTGCCGCGACTTGTGCGCCGATATCCACGTTTCCTGCATCAAGGCATTAGGATCCTCATGATTTTAATACCCTCAATGCTTGAGTCCGTCAACATGGAAGCGATATATGCCAGGGCATCTGAATGCCGATTGTCTTTTCCGCAAATGTGTCGGAATTTGATGCTTGGTATTTGCCCGATGTAGAATTGGGCGAGCTCCCGCATTTCGCAACAAGGGGTCATGTATGGCATATTGCCCGTTGATTTGTCGCACAACTAGCTGGGAGTCGCTTGTCAGTCGTACTCTCCGGATGCCCATTTCCACGATCAAGCGTAGGGCATGTATTATCGCTTCGTACTCCGTGACATTGTTGGTCGCTTTAAACTCAAGCCTAAAGGAGTGGACCATTTTCTTGCCCTTTGGTGTCGTGAAGACCAGGTCCTAAACCCGATCCGTCTTTATTGGATGACCCGTCAACGAAGACCTCCCATCGTGTCGGGCTGCAGGTCTCGAGTAAATCGGGTGAATCATCTCGATCTTCCTCCATTCCGGGAATGTCTTCTACTTCGTCCTCGTCACTGAGGGGGATATCTGCCAGAAAATCGGCCACTGCCTGCGCTTTCACCGCTGTCCTCATTTCATAAAAGATATCGAACTGCTTTATTTGTGCGCTCCATTTAGAGATCCGCCCCGACCTAGCTGCATTGTCAAGTACTGACTCTATGGAGGATTTGGTAAGCACTCGAATCTTGTGAGTCTGGAAATACGTCCGAGCTTCGTGTTGCAAACACTAACGCTAGTATGAGTTGCTCGATTCTGGTGTAGTTCTTTTCCGCCGGTTCATGGTCTTGCTTATGAAATATACCGGCTTTTCCTCTCGCTCCTCGTTCTTGACCAACACGGCGCTGATGGCATGACAGGTTGCCCCGAGATATAGTGTTAGTATGTCCTCTGCTCAAGGTCTTTGTAACACCGGTAGGCTCGCCATATGTTGCTTGATTTTCTGGAATGCTTCCTCACACTCCTCGGTCCATTTAAATTTCTCTCCCTTTCTTAACGTCCCGAAGAAATCCTTGCACTTGTCAGACGATCGAGTGATGAATCGTCCTAAAGCCGCCAAGTTCCCGTTCAACCGTTGCACATCCTTAACTGTTACAGGTGATGGCATTTCTACTACGGCTTTGATTTTGTCTGGATCTGCCTCGATCCCTTTGTCGGTGATTATGTATCCTAGAAACTTGCTCGAGGTGACCCAGAAGGTGCACTTGGACGGATTTGCCCTCATCTTGTACTTCCTCATGGTTTGGAAGATGTCTTTAAGGTCGTCGATGTGAGTATCGCCACTTTGCTCTTGACCAAAGATGTCGTCCACGTACACTTCGATGGTGTCGTGTATTTTATCCTCGAACATGTCCTCCACCAGCCTCTCGATATGTAGCGCCCGCATTTCTCAGCCGAACGGCATTTTGGTAAAGAACACGGTCCTCTTGGCGTGAAAAAAGATGTATGCTCCTGGTCTTCGGGGGCCAGGGGGATTTGGTTATATCCCGAGTACCCGTCCATGAGTGTTATCGCCTTATACCCGACAATGGATTCCACTAGCTGGTCGATGCTGGGGAGAGGGAAGCTGTCCTTTGGGCATGCCTTGTTCAAGTCGCTATAGTCGACGCAAACCTGGGACGCCCCCATTCCTTTTGGGGACTATCACCATATTAGATATCCATTGCGGATATTGGGCCTTTCGGATGATTCCGCCGCGACAGTTTCTTCACTCGGCCTCCACTGCCACGTTTGCCAGCTCGGGTGCGATCCTTCTCATCTTTTGTCTGATCGGTTTGAACTTGGGGTCTATCCGCAGATGGTGTGAGCAAACTTCTGGGTCGATTCCTTCCATGTCAAGCATTTGCCAAGCGAATACATCCATGTTCTCCTTCAGGAGGGCTATCAGCTGCTGGGACAGTTCGTTCGTTAAGCGTGACCCTATTCTTACTAACCTCGGCTCTTCCTCGTGCCCAGTTGACTTGCGGGTTGGCTCTAGGGCCGAAAAGTTTTGCTTTGGCTCGCCGACGGTTTGCCGGCTCCCCGTGATTGCTACAATATTTCTGTCTCGCCCGCTTCGTAGGTGGCGATGGCTTGCGACATTACCTTTTCCAATTCCTCTCCCGCCTCCATTTATTTTGACTTCTTCTTTTCTTGACGTTTCCTTGACCGCCTCCTCATTCTCGTTGGATGTATATTTGCACGCACTTCCTTGCCGCCCGGGGATCGCCTAGTACCTCTACCACCTCGGTAAGACGGGAACCGCATTTCGATGGTAAGCCGAGGCGACCCCTTTAATACCCGCGAGCCGGGCCGACCTGTGATTGCTTCGCATGGTGACACGACATCGACCACGCAAAAAGTGGTGAGTGTGTCTAGAACCCCTCCCCGTCCGAGACTGGGAGGGTGACTTCTCCCTTTGGTACTCGTTATCTGTGCCGCTGAAGCCGTAGATCCGATAAGTGGACGGGACCAGATATTATCGGACAACTCCATCCTTTTGAAAGTATCGTAGAACAAGATTTCACCGAGCTGCCACTGTCCATTAGTATCCTCGCGACTCCCCATTCCTCGATCGGCAGGGTTATTACTAGGGGATCCCCGTGCGCTTGGCCGTTCGATGGGACGTCTTTTGCCGAGAAGGTTATCGGCTGCATCATCCATGGTTCCATGGGTAGGGTCTTGGCCACACTGAGGATTTCTTTGCCGATCGGTCCCTCTTATGGATTCTTGAGGTGATGCCTGTTCCCGTGTCGTACTTCGAGTTGCCGAGTGTGATATAGTGTTACAGTGAACCGGGTGTCGCGATTAATTCTTATCTGGTGCACTGGAACATCGGTTCTAAGGCGTGTGTCGGCGGTTTCTTGACGAAGTGCCGTCGAGGTACCCATCGCGGATCAAAGCCGGACGATGTCTTTCACTTCTCTACAATCATTGGTTGAATGGCCGCTGAATCGATGATAATGGCGTAACTCCGGTGATTCCTTGTCCCGTCGAATTGGATTCCCGAGTCTTGGGATAACGAATGTCATTCCTCTTTTCCACCTCCTTGAACACTTCTTCCAATGGCGCATTGAGCGGAGTGTATGATCTCGGCTTGTGGCGAGGCTTCTTTCCCTTCTCGACCCAAACTTTCTTGTTTTCACCCGGGCTGGACACCGTGCCTTTTCGGATCGTTTCGTGGCTTCTCGCGGGTGGCCTCTTCTGCGGTGCTCGCCTCTTGTATTCCCCTATCTTGCGCTCCTTCCTGAATTTCCTCCAAGGCGATATAGTGCTCCTGCATCTTCCGGATCTCCCTTAGTGTCTTAGGCTTCTCCGTGTACATTGCCACCCAGATGGGATCCGACTTTCTTAGCGAGTTCTCGAAGCCGAATATCTGTTGGTCGACCGGTGCTTTCCTATATCCGTGCATAACTTCCTCCATCTCGTTAAGGAACGCAGCGGCTCCCCGAGTCTTCGTGCTGTGGTAAATAACTTGTCGACTCCGGGGCCGAGCTATGATGTTATGCATGTACGTTTCGAGAGAGGTTTCCACCAAAACCGCATAGCTCCCAACGGATTTATCGGGCAGGATGTAGAACCAACTCTTCGCTTCTCCCTCCAGACTGGCAGGGAAGAATTTGCACATGACCACATCGTGATTCTTCCACTGCAGTAAGGACATGCCGTACATCTTGATGTGTTCTCCTGCATCGCCTGTGCCATCGAACCTAGATGGGAAGATTGGCAGCGTGCATTTTGGTGGAAATGGTGTCCGGTCCAATTCCCTGGTAAACGGCGTCTTCTGGGCTTCATTGATTACTTCTGCTAACTTATCATCCTCACTGTCTCGGCCAGTTTCTTAACCATCCGCCGAGCCGTTCGATCTTTTGTTTGGTGGACGCGTCCGTACTCTCGTGGGTTGCTTCCTCATCGGCCGAGGATTCTTCGGATGGCCCATAACCTTCTCTTGGCCGATTAGGGTCGGGTACTCGTCCTCGGCTCGGTGAGGGGGTGGGGCGTCCCTTGGTGGAGTGTGGTTGCTAGAGGCGCCTCGGCTTGATGATCCTCTCGACCCCGCTCTCCTATTGCGGAGCTGGTAATTCTCGTATTCTAGCGCCAAGTTTCTCCTCTGCAATTCTCTCATTAGGTCCCCCCCTGTCTTCTTTGGCTTGCCAATATGGCGAGTAACATCTGTGGTGCTCTCATGACTAGAGTGACCATTCACTTGGGGTCCCGTTGTGTTAGGGGGTGCGGTTGGGGGTCTCGTAGTGAGAGCGATGGGGGACGATCGGTGCCGTTGGGTGATCGATCACATCGGGAACAACCGAAGTTGTGGGGTGGTTGACCGTTACCGGGGGGACGTCCCGATTAGGGTTCCCCCTTGCCAAGTGTACTTGCCTAAGCCTCTCGCTTCTCGCTCTAAATCTCCTTGGTGCTCGCTTCGGTTGTCTTTCTCTCCTTCGTTCCTCGCGTATTGTTTGAACTTCCTCCTCCTCCTCGGTATCCGATGCGTTTCTCCCGTCTTCCATGCCGCCCTCGTTTCTCGGCCCCATCTCGGCTCGGGTTAATCCTCAACATCCCGGGTGGGAAATCGCCATCTCGGCCCGGATCGACCTCCTCGTCGACCGTAGTCATGCCTTTGATCAACGCCCGAGTCTCGCCCGGTTGTTAGGTCGACGATCTACGTGCTTTGGGAATCCGTGAGTCCCTCTTGCCCGCTAGATCCCGCCGTGACCCTGTTCCTCAGATCCCGCTCGTCCCGGAGGTACTTGCCATTGCCTGCTTGCTATCGTTCCTCGCTCGGCCGCCAATCCGTTCGTTCTCTACGCCAAAGCCAAAGTAGACAGTGACTTACTTCGAACTTCTTTTCGAAAAGGTTAAGGATGGAGTACAGCAGTTTCGGGCAGAGTGAAAAGGTTTTTATAGTACGCTTCCATTTACGCTAGCGTGTCGGTCTGGTCAAGTTGTCTTTGCCGCAAAGGACAAATTTTGAAAAGCCGTCTTGACACATCGCTTTCGGTACTTTCCATATACATTAATCATTATTTGTCCTAACATTCCTAGCGCCAGAAATCATTAATCACTCGTGCGTTGAATCGGAAGATTTCTTTCATGGCGGTGATAGGCGGCGACGACGACCCTTAACAACCGTCGTGCTGATGGCCGCAAGATTCCTACAGTTTTCCACTGATGCTGTGAGGCTCTTAGCGTAGGATTATGGTGAGACTCGGACCGTTCACTATAACCCCGCCGGCCATGGTTTCCAAGAACTAGACTCAATGATTTCGAGCTAGCCCCGTTTCCACCATTATCGTGCTTCGTTTATCTTGCTAAAATGAAGACAGGTGTGAAATGGAGGTAGATGTGACAATATCTCTCCCTGGAAGATAGTCCTAGCAACCTACGCGTTGGGCTTGTTAGAGTCTTTCGTTCAAAGCATCAACTATCCTCACTAGATGTCGATAGGAGCTGTTGAATCTCTCTTATAACGGGGTTTGAAGCCACAGATCACGGTCAGCGAGATGGGATCCCCTTCTAGCTTCTACCAACATCGAAAGATGCTATTTAGGGAGCTCAGGGGTCATTCGATAACTCTCTGAGGCGTCTTAAGCAAACAGCCTATCTTGACGGAGCGGTCTCGACGACTTTGCTTAAGCGGAAAACTTGTTTTGCTTGGAAAATGGAGACTATTAGTTAGAACATAAAACGAACTTATATCAACTTGACAAGATGTTGCTAAGAAAACGAAGATAACAAGCAAGAACACAAAGCTAACTTTTATCAATCTCGACAAGATGTCGTTAAGAAAACGAAGATAACAAGCAAGAACACAAAGCTAACTTTTATCAATCTCGACAAGATGTCGTTAAGAAAACGAAGATAACAAGCAAGAACACAAAGCTAACTTTTATCAATCTCGACAAGATGTCGTTAAAAAAACGAACATAACAAGCAAGAACACAAGGCTAACTTTCACCAACTCGACAAGACGTTACTAAGAAAACAAAGATAACAACAGACCAAAAGGGTTTCTCTCTTAGCATCAACCAGCACACAAGGTGGCTTAGGAGCTCGGATTTTCCCCTTTTGGCGTCCGATTTCAAGGTATCCGGAGATGTTATACGTCCCCTTAGTCGGCGCCAGAATGTAGATGTAGAAAATCCTACTTCTACATCCGAAGGTAATTAAGCATGCACGCAAAGAAGCAAAACAAACAAGGAAAGTAGGAGAACACGAGATATACGTGGTTCGGTATGATTACCTACGTCCACGGGGGTTAAAGGATGATCTTATTACTCGATTCAAGGTTACAAGACGGGTGTCTCTCTCTCTCAATGCTTTGAGTATGCTCTCCTTCCTCACTTCTCACTTGAGTTCTACCTCTCTACATGGTCTCTATTTATAGTTACAAGTGATGATACATCCAGTACTACGGTGTTAGGCCTGGCGTAGCTTCCTCGATGTTCCTCTCGGATGATCAGTCGATGCCTCAGCCGATGTTCTTATTTGTTCGGGTCGGGATGTCAAGCCGAGTAATATCTTTTTCTACTATCTCGTCATTCGATGTCGCCCACTTAGTGGGAATGATGGATGTCGCCCTTTGGATCCTTGGCCGAGTCTTCCTTGACCGAGCTCTTCTTATCTCTTTACCAACTCGTCGGCGCATTTATTGCTCCAGCGCCCGATGTCCATCGCATCACAACTTTCCCCTTTTTCGTCGACTTCTCGAGCTGTCTCTGCTCCCTCTTTTCTTGCGCCCTGATTCGGAGAGGTGATCCAAGATTCTAGACGCATACTTTCTCCGTGACGCCATGGCTTAGGATTATTCCACCTATCCCCGTGGATTATTTACACCTACAAAAGGTAAGTGTTTCTCTTGCTTAAATGAAGAAGAAGGGTGGGCCTATGTTCTAAAAATTGATAGCTAATCGATCATAGAGGTTGTTGGATTTACTTTCGGTTCCAAGTCCAAACATCTAAGGTGGCCAATTCAGATTTCGGGTGCTTCTGAAGATCATCTATCCATTTTTCTTGATGATCTAGTGATTGAATTTACATACTCACCACAACGTGTCCTACTTTGCTAAGAGATGTGATTTAGCGCTCACTCTTCATGAGTACTTGCTTACCCATGACTTTGCGGTGTTTACATCTCTTGCAAGCATGAATACTACAAGAATATCTAAATCCGGAGAATGATTTGTTGTTCAGTTTATATTTATACGCCTTTAAACAGCGAGGTTGGATAAGTTATGAATAAAACAAAACTAAAAGAAATACAAATGCTTACATATTATTTTTTCATGACGTACTACTTGCTGGAAAATTAACACTAAAACAGGGTGAAGAAAAGAATGTTGTCTCTGGGTTCAAGACTCTAATAATAGATTCTTTTGAAAATTATTCGACCCTTCTCAATAAGATTGACGGGTGCAAATAGGTCAATGAATATTACCGTCAGGATACTTGAAGCCCTACAACAATGTTGGATTCAAAGCTTGAACCTTGACCCAACCAAGAACACACAGGTTTTGATTCTGATGATGCTTGTTAGAGAGAAAACAGAGAGAGTTTGTGTTTTGAATGGAAAAGAAGGACGTTATTTATAGAGAGTTTAACATCTGCGGAAGATGACTCTTCATCTCTAACAGGCATCTTTTCAGAGCGAATAGACATCTCTACCAACAATGGTGTATGTTGGGGAAAACGAAGTTTCTGTTCGGTTATCTAACTGTCATTAGAAACCCTATCACCGAACTCCGCTGAAGCACCTAATTAAGGGTTTGTTGAAAATATCCAACAGTACTGTCGCCTAGTCGTCCATATACTCAGTCAATAGCATCAATGGAAATTTATTCAGAAGCGCGCAAATAATATGTGTTCAAGTCTTTGATGCACACACGTAATGGTTATAAACGTAGGTAATCAATGTTTAAGTTCACAATATGAAAACAAAGTGAAAATATCATTTGAGTTTAATCAATCTTGCACAATTTTGTCTCTTCATAGTTCACGCTGATTCAACAACAGTCGACCAGTTAACTTGACCAATGCTGATCCCGATCGACTAGTTGAACAACCACACTTTAGGCTAGAAATGATATTTGGAAACAACATTTTTGTAGTTGTAGGAAATCCCACAACTAACACCCCAATAACAATTTCTAGATCTAAACTTATTTAACATGAAAATGAAGATAAATATAATGGAAATGTAAAATAAGACACAAGATTTACGTGGTTCGATCAATGTGATCTACATCCACGGGGTTAGGGTTCATTACTATGATTGTTTGTAATTACAATTACATTGATACTCCATTAATGAATATTTGGAGCTCTAGGTTGATGAAGGAATAAGAAGATATAATAATAATACAAATTATGTTTTCTCTCTCTCTACAAATGTGTCCTCCCTAAAGTGTGTCTCTCCCCTTTTGTCTCTCCTGTCTTTCTCTTTATATAGGTGTTTACATAGTGGATGACAGCTCACATATAGTGGAGTACAGCTCACGTTGTCTTATGCTCCCGCTACGTTCTCGCAGGTTCTTGCTACATTCTCGCAGACTCTTGTTATATTCTCGCAGGCTAAGGAAATGAATGCATCTCGCAAACTAACAAATGTGTTGTGCGATATTTTGATCCTACAATTTTTTTTCATAATAGAAATCAAACACACAAGTTCGGTACACATAGAAATCACAGGAATCCACGTATGACTGTGGTAAATCCACGTAGTCATTATTATTACATGCACACACAAGTTCCATACACAGAGAAGTCACCGAAATCTTTTTTTTTTTATCGACAAAGATAACTAATGATATTAATCAAGAAGGAAAACTCAGCAAAAATACTGAGCCCAGAAGTAAATGCGAAAGAAAAACTAGAGCGGATCAAAGAATTTTGATCTCCAATTTACAATGATATCGTCAAGAACAATATCGCTAAAACAGTTTAAAGACTTAACCCAAGAAAAGTGTGGGTACAAAATATCGCACACTCATTTTGTATGCGAAGTAACTCTATTGGTATCGCACAAACGCGTAAGACATATCCAGAATGACGAACCAGATGACGTCACCTAATCACGAGTAAAGTGTGAAGATCCATGCGGAAGTAAAGAGATCCTGCAGCAATGGTGTTACTCCCATACGACATTGACGCACGTCAGATCCGAAATATGGGGCTTTATTAGTTGTCTTCCATTATGTAAACTCCTATATAAGGAGCCAAGCGTCTTTGTAAGAGGGGGAGATCCTTTTAGAGAGCTTAGACAAGATATTTAGGAGAGAGAAAGCTTAATTGTTTCCCAAGTTAGAGTTTTCACACAACTTTGTATTTGATTGAAAGATTTAATAAAGTTCTTGAGATTCTTATGACGATTTCTTAGATTGTTCTATAGATTTTACTAAGGGTATGGTTGTGAGATTTCTCGCAACTACATTTTGGCGCTAGAAATTAGCTCGGAATGATGTACCCTGTTAGTGAATTTCTTTAAAAACAAGTTTAAACTTCTACATAGATTTTGATCGATCTATTTACAACCTTTGAGAGTTTCGAAAATCTGGATCTAAAAGATTGAACCAAAGGTTTTTATCTCAGAAAAACAGATTTCATTAGTAAAGTTTTCAGATCTTTAGTACGTCAATAGAAGAACAATTACAGGTTTAAGAAATTTGGTAAAGGTATTTGACCGCTGTCGTAAGCGACACAAATATAATTACACTTTCTTACTACTCAAAATATAAATATAGCAAGGGCAAGAAAGGATCGATCCCACAGAGAGGTCTAGGTTGTCAAATTGTTATGGTTCCCTATGAATAACACCGGGGTTTTGTGATTATAATAAACTAAATAAAAGCAAATAAAGAAATAAGCAAACAAATAAGATAGAAGAGATATTGGTTAAGGATTTCGTTTTCATTCACTAACATGCTTTTCACAATAACTAGAATTGATATTTAATCTCAACTTTTATCAAAGACCCTAGAATACCTTGATCGCAAGAATATCCCGCAAATCTCCTCATGTCATCAACAAACACATTAAAAGATGCGAATATGAATTCTACCTAAAGGAACAACCTAACGTGTAAAAGCACTAATCAAGTTTAATTCCCTAGATGCGTTAAGTTCTATGAAATCAGGCCAATCAAAGCAATTGAACGTGGAAAGCGCACTAATTCAATTTAACAAAGGTTACGATTCACATATGATCATAAGAATATATCACTACAAACCATAATCATATTATGCTACTTGTATTCAAGGAATATCACTTTTTCGTATAATAAACCCTAAACTAGCAATAGATGTGATTAGAAGTTCTACCAATTTGCAACTTGACAAAACAATCAATCAATCATAAAACAATATTTTCAGAGAATTGCAAACGATAGATATGAGACAAAACTAATATATTGAATCAAAGAATCATATTATGTGAAATCCAACTATTCCATAACCAATAATAAACTTAGGTACTCATATTCAAGGAGTTCATCACAAGAAGAAAGAGAAAAGACTTCATGGTTCTAAACCCTAGAACAAAGTAGAGAAGAGATAATAATAAAACGTCGTCGATCCTAAAACATTGTAGAAGTCTTCCTTTTGTAGTCTTTTTCTCCTTCCAAAACTAGGTTTTGTCTTCAAAGTCCATTAGTTGAAATTCACCGGCCCACCATGGAGAGAAACCGTGCAAGAAAATATGTCCCAAAAACGCTCGCCGGAAAACTGGGTTTTGTGGGAATCCGCCGGAAACGTCTTAGGAAAACTAGCTCGGTGACCGGAAAGTCAAACCTGCCACTTAGGTCAACGGGTCCAACTCGGTCGGGTCAAATCAGGTCGGGACTCGGTCAATCAAGAGTCAAATCGGGTCAAGTCAGGGTATGGGTCGACTCGAGTTAGATGGAATCAGGTTCGAGTCAATCGTGGCCGAGATCTAATTGGCTGACTTGCCACAGCCACGCTTCTTGACAGCGAATAAGTTGTAAAGCACAATCATTGTGCTTCCTCCACCATGATGGCTATGCTTTGCAATTCCAATTTCAGCCAATATCACCCACTTGAGTTGTGCTCGCAAGTGCCACCAAGAAATCCTCTCCTTGCACTGTAACATCACTCTGTGAGCTTCATCCAACCCATACTAGCACCATTCATTTCCACCAAGTCTAGCTCCACCGCTATCGCAACCACGGCTAACACCACAAAGACAGACCATTTCACTCTCCATACCCACCAAGCCATTGCACTGGCACATCCAAACCCCGCATCATCCACTTCTACTCAAAGCAACAAGACTAAGATCCCCAGCTCCTTGCCGCAATGCTCAAATACCACCAATAGGGCCACATTCACAAAGCAGCAGCCTTCAATCATTAACAACACCAGTCCATCTCAATTCCAACATACCCATCAGCTCAACATCCAACACCTCATCTTCTCAATCTTCCTCTCACCCTGTCTGAGCCATACCACCACCTGACACCACCAGTTCTTTCGAGCTGAGCTGCAACTACCAGCTCCAATTCACAACTCCTTCTGACTCACTCCCAGGTTCATTCTCTTACAGCTCCACTCTTCCCAGGCCAGCATCAGCTCAACCTGGCCATAACTCCACCTGCAATATGATTTCAAGCTCAGACCAACTCAGCAGCTGCTTCAAAATCTGTCACAATCAACAGTTCCAATTCAACCTCAGGCCATAATTCATTGCAGCACCAGCAGCTCTACAGTCCATTGCCACTACCTCAGGTAAATCTACCATCTCCATTCCAACAGTTCAAGTCTTCAGCTACAACCTCAGAACCCATCAGCACTTGCAAACTCCACCCAGGCTATACTCATCTTCCATCTGTGCAAATGACTCATTGAGCTCAACAACATCCATTCTATGCAACTCTACCCGCTACAACCAGGTTTCCTTCCGGCCATCTTGGCCTGCCTAGCCAACCTCGGTTGTTTCACCATCAAGTCTCACAACTTCACTGCATCTTTACCTTGGCTCAACTCCATCTGCTTCCCATCACAGATCCAGAAATAATTCAATATAACCACAGTTTCAAGCCATTCTATGTACCACTACTCGAACATCCAACCATATAAACTCGTGCCCCAAAATCCATGAGAGCAAGAGCACATCCTCACTTCCATCGACCCATGGGTAATTTAACAAGAAATTCCAACTCGAACCCTTAAATTCCCCTGCAATCGACCATCCATCCATAATTAACCACCACCAATTTCTCTCGATCTCGATCTCAATTTCTCCATTGAACTCTACAGCCGCAAGTTCTTCTAATTCATCACCCATTTGCATCAATTTCAAAAGCATCGAACCCTTACCTCTCTTTACCGATCTACTGAGATCGATATCAACATTTCCTTGCTTATCAGTTGCAGAAACAAACCCTCATCTCGATTTCTCTCAACCTCTGTTGATTTTAACAGCAGCCATGGCTGCTTCCTCTCTTAACTTTCAATTTCAGGGAAAAACGAAACGAAGAATGAGAAACAAGTTCTCTCAAAATGAACATAGGGTTGGGTTGTGAAGTGGGTCTGGATCCGATTTCGGGTTTGGATCCGGATCTGGGCCATGGATAGGACCGACCCAATTGGGTGCTATCCAAAGATAACCATCCTACGGATAAGGGCTACCCGGTGTTAGTAACACCCATTTGAGTGATAAGGGGTACCCTGAATGAGAGCCCCTTAACCACCTCTGGACTCCAAATAGTCTTCGCCCTTGATGAAATGACAAGTTTGCCCTTTTTGTTCATGAGTTCTTGTTTTGCTCATAACTTCTTCATACGAACTCGGAATGACTCCATTCTTTCGGCATTGTCTTCATCTTCTCGTCCTCTACACAATGAAAAGTAGAAATCTTGTATTTGAACGAGTTCCAATTGGTCTTTTTGCTCCAAATGACTCCATTGCACCTAATAAACTCAAAAGCACACATAAGATACATAATTCACACGAAAATTCGCAAAGAAAGCATAAATACTAGATATTAAATACGGTGTATTCTACACCTATCAAATTCCCCACACTTAGACTTTGCTAGTCCTCGAGCAAATCAAACAAAACAAAACTAAAAATACAACAACTCCGTGTCGTCGAGGCTACGGTCACTTTTAGCATAAATAACAAGCCTTTTTAAACCCCTAGGTGTCCCTAGTGGACGAGTTATAGTCTCGTGAAGGTTTACTAGAGATATACCTACAAAACCTATATTTCAAACTCCGTCTATTCGTGACAATTCAATGAACGAATCCAAAATGACTACAGGAGGAGGTACCTTGCAAATTCAATTGATATATTAGTAAATAAACTCTAATTAGATAGTCGAACAAGCCACAATACTCGGAACTAACAAACCACAATCACAATGAAAAGATTAAGAAGATGGATATAGATGTAGATGTTGGCGAATATTCACAAGTGTTCGATGTTTCTCATATCCGTCACAAGGTCATTTGCTAAGATGAACCTAATCCTATTGGATTGAGCTACCGAGTCTTTGAATGCTACATCAAATCAATTGGCATATACAAGGGAACCAAAAGTGACTTTATTCAACACAATAATAATTTTTTTCTTTTTTTTTTTTTATGATTGGATCAAACTGGATCCAATTTTTTAGACGGCATGATTAGATCTTTTGGATCCAAGCGCATGCTTCTTGTCAGCAAGTACATGATAGTTGCCTTGGATCCCCGCATTCCACGCTTGTTTAGGCGACGGAGACAGGGACTACGTTTCACACATACTGCTATTCCCAAGTGTCTTTTTATTCCGTTTTGGTCTAATTGATCGGTCCTTTTTTTTTTTTTTTTTTTCATATATTTTTTTCATTTTTTTTTTCTTTTTTTTTTTCTAGTAACTCAACCACTCTATTTCATCCTAGCAGTAATAACACGTCGATTTTTAGTGACCCACCAAAGCACTTAGAGAACAATAGATAAATATGGAAAAATTAAAAATAGAATGTGATATGGTGATATTCCGAGATATGGTAACAACTATCATGTTAATTTGTGATTTCGAGCTATATTCGTCCCTTTTAGTTAATTGGTTCCTCAACTCCTGCATTCAAAATGGTTCCATCCACTAATGGTATCAAAAACAAACATATAAATGCTCCCCACACTTAAACTTCACATTGTCCTCAATGTGTAAAACTGAAATTTCTGAATTCTGACGTAACAGCAGATAAAACGCAAAAACTGTGCAAATTGGTAAGGAATTTGGAAAAACTCCATTTCACAAAAGTTGTTCGCCTACGTGTTTTCTACACAGTGTCAAAATTTCACAGTGTTTTGATAAACGGTCTGACAGTTATGGTCTCTGGACTGAACTACGCGCAGTCTGAAATTTTCTGACAAAAAGGTATTCGTCATAATTCTCTTCTAAGATAGATTACGGACACAATGAAATTAAACATAGGGATGCAAATATAATATAAAAACAGTAAAAAATAAATAAACGAAACAAAAATAAAAAGCAAAAGGATAAGAGATACAAAACCGGTGGGTTGCCTCCCACTAAGCGCTTGTTTTAAAGTCGACGGCCCGACTTAGCTTCTCGTAAGATTCATTCCCCATACACCAACAATCTGAAAAGTTGGGGATCCGTCCATAGAACCTGTTTTGCAAACACTAGCTTCACACAAATATTAGTAACATAAAGCAAAAGTGAAGCTATGAACCGATAAAAGCTTCCCCCACACTTATTCTTGTCCACACTTGGAAGCGTATAAAGAAAATAGAAGTCGGGTACTTCCACGGTTTCTTGTTCCATAACCTGCATAGTATGAGAATCAAGTATCTCTAATGGCGGAAAACGAGAAACAAAGTCATTCAACAATATTCTCAAGCACATACATTCAAACCAATAAGAGGTAAAGGAGAAGAAATAATAGGCAAAGGGTTAGATAAACCTTGCACAATCTCTTGTATCACGGAATCCTCTTCATCCTTGAAAAATTCAAGTGAATTATTCACCTCTTGTATATCATGGTCCTCTATCAAACCTTCCAACCATTCTTCGTCCGTTTCTGCCGTAACCAAAGGTTCGACATAAACATCATCATTACAATCATTTGCAAGCTCAATTGGGTCTTCCACAATATTGGTTATAACGGTCTCATTCTCAACATACTCCTCTTTGTTGTAAGGCACATACTCTTTTGCGGATCCAAATTTTATCATAAGAAACTTTTTTAGAACACTCGAAAATGCATCATCCTCAAGCTCCACCCTTTGAATAGGCTCTTGATCATTATTAAGATCAATGCTTGAGTAATCTACACAAGTGTCAACATATTCCTCTTCATCTTTATCTTGATCCCAAAAAGACTCCTCGGAGATGTCACCATGAGTTGTTTCAAGCAATGTATCATAATCACCGTCACTATCATAGTCAACATAAGATTGTTCCTCGCTGAATTTAGTGTTGCTAATCTCTAACTCATCCTTTTGAATAGGTGAATGATCATTAGTAAGATCAAGAGTTGAGTTAACTACACAATTATCAACGAAAGTGCCCAAGGATTGGCCTTTTTCAACATTAGCATCAATCAAATATTCATCACAAACCATATGCACATTAGAATTATCCATATCTTCCTTGTATTGATCAATGTCTCTTCGTAAGATAGTCATACTTTCACGAAGTTCTTGGAGTTGCTCGTTTGTAGTCTCTTTAGCTTTTGAAATTCCTCTTGTAAAAAGGTAGAAACTTTATCTATAAAATTAGAGACTTTTGTTCACAAGCATAAGAATCCTCCCATCCTTGTGGTTGTTCACACGCATACCCGTCATAAGGTTGTTGAGGAAAACCATAAGGTTCCATGGAATATTGATCATAACCAATGAATTGGTTTTGATTATACCCATGGAATCGGTAGTTATCATATTGTTGAGGTTGAAACCCGTATCCGTTGTTCCAATATGCTCCTTCCATCGAAATAAGCACCTGAAATAAGATTCTCAAACCAAGGTTAGAACCCAGAAAATAAGAAAAAATAAAAATAAAAATAAAAATAAAACAAAAACTAAATACAAAAATAAGAAACCAAAAACAATTGACAACCGCTGCCTCCCCGGCAACGGCGCCAAAATTTGATAAGTATAGTGGTAAGTATTCCCGCCTGTCACGCGGGTGACCCGGGTTCGGTCCCCGGCAACGGCGCCAAAATTTGATAAGTATAGTGGTAAGTATTCCCGCCTGTCACGCGGGTGACCCGGGTTCGGTCCCCGTCAACGGCGCCAAAATTTGACCGCTGTCGTAAGCGACACAAATATAATTACACTTTCTTACTACTCAAAATATAAATATAGCAAGGGCAAGAAAGGATCGATCCCACAGAGAGGTCTAGGTTGTCAAATTGTTATGGTTCCCTATGAATAACACCGGTAGTTTTGTGATTATAATAAACTAAATAAAAGCAAATAAAGAAATAAGCAAACAAATAAGATAGAAGAGATATTGGTTAAGGATTTCGTTTTCATTCACTAACATGCTTTTCACAATAACTAGAATTGATATTTAATCTCAACTTTTATCAAAGACCCTAGAATACCTTGATCGCAAGAATATCCCGCAAATCTCCTCATGTCATCAACAAACACATTAAAAGATGCGAATATGAATTCTACCTAAAGGAACAACCTAACGTGTAAAAGCACTAATCAAGTTTAATTCCCTAGATGCGTTAAGTTCTATGAAATCAGGCCAATCAAAGCAATTGAACGTGGAAAGCGCACTAATTCAATTTAACAAAGGTTACGATTCACATATGATCATAAGAATATATCACTACAAACCATAATCATATTATGCTACTTGTATTCAAGGAATATCACTTTTTCGTATAATAAACCCTAAACTAGCAATAGATGTGATTAGAAGTTCTACCAATTTGCAACTTGACAAAACAATCAATCAATCATAAAACAATATTTTCAGAGAATTGCAAACGATAGATATGAGACAAAACTAATATATTGAATCAAAGAATCATATTATGTGAAATCCAACTATTCCATAACCAATAATAAACTTAGGTACTCATATTCAAGGAGTTCATCACAAGAAGAAAGAGAAAAGACTTCATGGTTCTAAACCCTAGAACAAAGTAGAGAAGAGATAATAATAAAACGTCGTCGATCCTAAAACATTGTAGAAGTCTTCCCTTTTGTAGTCTTTTTCTCCTTCCAAAACTAGGTTTTGTCTTCAAAGTCCATTAGTTGGAAATTCACCCGGCCCACCATGGAGAGAAACCCGTGCAGAAAATATGTCCCAAAAACGCTCGCCGGAAAACTGGGATTATGGCCGGAATCCGGCCGGAAAAGTCGCCGGAAAACTAGCTCAGGTGACCGGTAAAGTCAAACCGGCCACCGGTCAACGGGTCAGAACGGCCGGGTCAAATCAGGTCAGGACTCGGTCAATCACCGAGTCAAATCGGGTCAAGTCGGGTATGGGTCGGACACAGGTTAGATGGAATCGTCCGAGTCAAGCTTGTCTTTGAGATCTAATCTGGCCGACTACAAAGCCACGATTCTTGCACAAAGCCGTAAGAACAGTGTAGCACAATCATTGTGCTTCCTCCAGCCATGATGGCTATGCTCTGCAATTCCAATTCCAGCCAATATCACCCACTTGAGTTGTGCCTGCAAGTGCCACCAGCAAATCCTCTCCTTGCACCTGTAACATCACTCTGTGAGCTTCATCCCAGCCATACTAGCACCATTCATTTCCACCAAGTCTAGCTCCACTGCCATCGCAATCCACGGCTAACACCACAGCACAGCCATTTCAGCTCCATACCCACCAAGCCATTGCACCTGGCACATCCAAAACCCCCTGCATCATCCACTTCTACTCAAAGCAACAACACCAGCATCCCAGCTCCTTGCCTGCAATGCTCAAATACCACCAATAGGGCCACATTCACAGCAGCAGCTTCAATCATTAACAACACCAGGTCCATCTGAATTCCAACATACCCATCAGCTCAACATCCAACACCTCATCTTCTCAATCTTCCTCTCACCCTGTCTGAGCCATACCACCACCTGACACCACCAGTTCTTTCGAGCTGAGCTGCAACTACCAGCTCCAATTCACAACTCCTTCTGACTCACTCCCAGGTTCATTCTCTTACAGCTCCACTCTTCCCAGGCCAGCATCAGCTCAACCTGGCCATAACTCCACCTGCAATATGATTTCAAGCTCAGACCAACTCAAGTTTGCTTCAAAAAAATCACAATCAACAGTTCCAATTCAACCTCGAGGCCATAATTCATTGCAGCACCAGCGAGCTCTATAGTCCATTGCCACTACCTCAGGTAAATCTACCATCTCCATTCCAACAGTTCAAGTCTTCAGCTACAACCTCAGAACCCATCAGCACTTGCAAACTCCACCAGGCTATACTCATCTTCCATCTCAGGCAACAGCTCATTGAGCTCAACAACATCCATTCTATGCAACTCTACCTCGCTACACAACCAGTTTCCTTCCAGCCATCTTGGCCTGCCTAGCCAACCTCAGTTGCAGCCACTGAAGTCTCACAACTTCACTGCATCTTTACCTTGGCTCAACTCCATCTGCTTCCCATCACAGATCCAGAAATAATTCAATATAACCACAGTTTCAAGCCATTCTATGTACCACTACTCGAACATCCAACCATATAAACTCAGGCCCCAAAATCCATGAGAGCAAGAGCACATCCTCACTTCCATCGACCCATGGGTAATTTAACAGCAAATTCCAACTCGAACCCTTAAATTCCCTGCTGCAATCGACCATCCATCCATAATTAACCACCACCAATTTCTCTCGATCTCGATCTCAATTTCTCCATTGAACTCTACAGCCAAAGCAAGTTCTTCTAATTCATCACCCATTTGCATCAATTTCCAAAAGCATCGAACCCTTACCTCTCTTTACCGATCTACTGAGATCGATATCAACATTTTCCTTGCTTATCAGTTGCAGAAACAAACCCTCATCTCGATTTCTCTCAACCTCGGTTGATTTTAACAGCAGCCATGGCTGCTTCCTCTCTTAACTTTCAATTTCAGGGAAAACGAAACGAAGAATGAGAAACAAGTTCTCTCGAAATGAACATAGGGTTGGGTTGTGAAGTGGGTCCGGATCCGATTTCGGGTTTGGATCCGGATCCGGGCCATGGATAGGACCAGGCCAATTGGGTGCTATCCAAGATAACCATCCTCTGGATAAGGGCTACCCGGTGTTAGTAACACCCATCTCTTTGAGTGATAAAGGGGTACCCTGAATGAGAGCCCCTTAACCACCTCTGGACTCCAAATAGTCTTCGCCCTTGATGAAATGACAAGTTTGCCCTTTTTGTTCATGAGTTCTTGTTTTGCTCATAACTTCTTCATACGAACTCGGAATGACTCCATTCTTTCGGCATTGTCTTCATCTTCTCGTCCTCTACACAATGAAAAGTAGAAATCTTGTATTTGAACGAGTTCCAATTGGTCTTTTTGCTCCAAATGACTCCATTGCACCTAATAAACTCAAAAGCACACATAAGATACATAATTCACACGAAAATTCGCAAAGAAAGCATAAATACTAGATATTAAATACGGTGTATTCTACACCTATCAAATTCCCCCACACTTAGACTTTGCTAGTCCTCGAGCAAATCAAACAAAACAAAACTAAAAATACAACAACTCCGTGTCGTCGAGGCTACGGTCACTTTTAGCATAAATAACAAGCCTTTTAAACCCCTAGGTGTCCCTAGTGGACGAGTTATAGTCTCGTGAAGGTTTACTAGAGATATACCTACAAAACCTATATTTCAAACTCCGTCTATTCGTGACAAATCAATGAACGAATCCAAAATGACTACAGGAGGAGGTACCTTGCAAATTCAATTGATATATTAGTAAATAAACTCTAATTAGATAGTCGAACAAGCCACAATACTCGGAACTAACAAACCACAATCACAATGAAAAGATTAAGAAGATGGATATAGATGTAGATGTTGGCGAATATTCACAAGTGTTCGATGTTTCTCATATCTGTCTGAAGGTCACTGCTAAGATGAACCTAATCCTATTGGATTGAGCTACTGGTGCTGAATGCTACATCAAATCAATTGGCATATACAAGGGAACCAAAAGTGACTTTATTCAACACAATAATAATTTTTTTCTTTTTTTTTTTTTTATGATTGGATCAAACTGGATCCAATTTTTTAGACGGCATGATTAGATCTTTTGGATCCAAGCGCATGCTTCTTGTCAGCAAGTACATGATAGTTGCCTTGGATCCCTGCATTCCACGCTTGTTTAGGCGACGGAGATGGGGACTACGTTTCACACATACTGCTATTCCCAAGTGTCTTTTTATTCCGTTTTGGTCTAATTGATCGGTCCTTTTTTTTTTTTTTTTTTTTTCATATTTTTTTTCAATTTTTTTTTTTTCAATTTTTTTTTTTTTTTTTTTTTTTTTCTAGTAACTCAACCACTCTATTTCATCCTAGCAGTAATAACACGTCGATTTTTAGTGACCCACCAAAGCACTTAGAGAACAATAGATAAATATGGAAAAATTAAAAATAGAATGTGATATGGTGATATTCCGAGATATGGTAACAACTATCATGTTAATTTGTGATTTCTGAGCTATATTCGTCCCTTTTAGTTAATTGGTTCCTCAACTCCTGCATTCAAAATGGTTCCATCCACTAATGGTATCAAAAACAAACATATAAATGCTCCCCCCACACTTAAACTTCACATTGTCCTCAATGTGTAAAACCGAAATTTCTGAATTCTGACGCAACAGCAGATAAAACGCAAAACTGTGCAAATTGGTAAGGAATTTGGAAAAACTCCATTTCACAAAAGTTGTTCACCTACGTGTTTTCTACACAGTGTCAAAATTTCACAGTGTTTTGATAAACGGTCTGACAGTTATGGTCTCTGGACTGAACTACGCGCAGTCTGAAATTTTTCTGACAAAAAGGTATTCGTCATAATTCTCTTCTAAGATAGATTACGGACACAATGAAATTAAACATAGGGATGCAAATATAATATAAAAACAGTAAAAAATAAATAAACGAAACAAAAATAAAAAGCAAAAGGATAAGAGATACAAAACCGTGGGTTGCCTCCCACTAAGCGCTTGTTTTAAAGTCGACGCCCGACTTAGCTTCTCGTAAGATTCATTCCCCATACACCAACAATCTGAAAAGTTGGGGATCCGTCCATAGAACCTGTTTTGCAAACACTAGCTTCACACAAATATTAGTAACGTAAAGCAAAAGTGAAGCTATGAACCGATAAAAGCTTCCCCACACTTATTCTTGTCCACACTTGGAAGCGTATAAAGAAAATAGAAGTCGGGTACTTCCACGGTTTCTTGTTCCATAACCTGCATAGTATGAGAATCAAGTATCTCTAATGGCGGAAAACGAGAAACAAAGTCATTCAACAATATTCTCGAAGCACATACATTCAAACCAATAAGAGGTAAAGGAGAAGAAATAATAGGCAAAGGGTTAGATAAACCTTGCACAATCTCTTGTATCACGGAATCCTCTTCATCCTTGAAAAATTCAAGTGAATTATTCACCTCTTGTATATCATGGTCCTCTATCAAACCTTGCAACCATTCTTCGTCCGTTTCTGCCGTAACCAAAGGTTCGACATAAACATCATCATTACAATCATTTGCAAGCTCAATTGGGTCTTCCACAATATTGGTTATAACGGTCTCATTCTCAACATACTCCTCCTTGTTGTAAGGCACATACTCTTTTATGGATCCAAATTTTATCATAAGAAACTTTTTTAGAACACTCGAAAATGCATCATCCTCAAGCTCCACCCTTTGAATAGGCTCTTGATCATTATTAAGATCAATGCTCGAGTAATCTACACAAGTGTCAACATATTCCTCTTCATCTTTATCTTGATCCCAAAAAGACTCTCCTCGGAGATGTCACCATGAGTTGTTTCAAGCAATGTATCATAATCACCGTCACTATCATAGTCAACATAAGATTGTTCCTCGCTGAATTTAGTGTTGCTAATCTCTAACTCATCCTTTTGAATAGGTGAATGATCATTAGTAAGATCAAGAGTTGAGTTAACTACACAATTATCAACGAAAGTGCCCAAGGATTGGCCTTTTTCAACATTAGCATCAATCAAATATTCATCACAAACCATATGCACATTAGAATTATCCATATCTTCCTTGTATTGATCAATGTCTCTTCGTAAGATAGTCATACTTTCACGAAGTTCTTGGAGTTGCTCGTTTGTAGTCTCTTTAGCTTTTTGAAATTCCTCTTGTAAAAAGGTAGAAACTTTATCTATAAAATTAGAGACTTTTTGTTCACAAGCATAAGAATCCTCCCATCCTTGTGGTTGTTCACACGCATACCCGTCATAAGGTTGTTGAGGAAAACCATAAGGTTCCATGGAATATTGATCATAACCAATGAATTGGTTTTGATTATACCCATGGAATCGGTAGTTATCATATTGTTGAGGTTGAAACCCGTATCCGTTGTTCCAATATGCTCCTTCCATCGAAATAAGCACCTGAAATAAGATTCTAAAACCAAGGTTAGAACCCAGAAAATAAGAAAAAATAAAAATAAAAATAAAACAAAAACTAAATACAAAAATAAGAAACCAAAAACAATTGACAACCGCTGCCTCCCCGGCAACGGTGCCAAAAATTTGACCGCTGTCGTAAGCGACACAAATATAATTACACTTTCTTACTACTCAAAATATAAATATAGCAAGGGCAAGAAAGGATCGATCCCACAGAGAGGTCTAGGTTGTCAAATTGTTATGGTTCCCTATGAATAACACCGGTAGTTTTGTGATTATAATAAACTAAATAAAAGCAAATAAAGAAATAAGCAAACAAATAAGATAGAAGAGATATTGGTTAAGGATTTCGTTTTCATTCACTAACATGCTTTTCACAATAACTAGAATTGATATTTAATCTCAACTTTTATCAAAGACCCTAGAATACCTTGATCGCAAGAATATCCCGCAAATCTCCTCATGTCATCAACAAACACATTAAAAGATGCGAATATGAATTCTACCTAAAGGAACAACCTAACGTGTAAAAGCACTAATCAAGTTTAATTCCCTAGATGCGTTAAGTTCTATGAAATCAGGCCAATCAAAGCAATTGAACGTGGAAAGCGCACTAATTCAATTTAACAAAGGTTACGATTCACATATGATCATAAGAATATATCACTACAAACCATAATCATATTATGCTACTTGTATTCAAGGAATATCACTTTTTCGTATAATAAACCCTAAACTAGCAATAGATGTGATTAGAAGTTCTACCAATTTGCAACTTGACAAAACAATCAATCAATCATAAAACAATATTTTCAGAGAATTGCAAACGATAGATATGAGACAAAACTAATATATTGAATCAAAGAATCATATTATGTGAAATCCAACTATTCCATAACCAATAATAAACTTAGGTACTCATATTCAAGGAGTTCATCACAAGAAGAAAGAGAAAAGACTTCATGGTTCTAAAACCCTAGAACAAAGTAGAGAAGAGATAATAATAAAACGTCGTAGATCCAAAACATTGTAGAAGTCTTCCCTTTTGTAGTCTTTTTCTCCTTCCAAAACTAGGTTTTGTCTTCAAAGTCCATTAGTTGGAAATTCACCCGCCCACCATGGAGAGAAACCGTGCAGAAAATATGTCCCAAAAACGCTCGCCGGAAAACGGGATTAGGCCGGAATCCGCCGGAAACGCCGCCGCGAAAAACTAGCCTGTGTGACCTAGTGAAAGTCAAACCGCCACCGGTCAACGGTCCAACTCGGCCGGGTCAAATCAGGTCGACTCGGCCAATCACCGAAGTCAAATCGGGTCAAGTCAGGTATGGGTCGACTGGGAGTTAGATGGAATCAGTCCGAGTCAATCATGGCCGAGATCTAACTGGTCGATTGCCGCCAGGCCACAGCTTCTTGCAAAGCTGTAGCAGTGTAGCACAATCATTGTGCTTCCTCCACCATGATGGCTATGCTCTGTAATTCCAATTTCACCAATATCACCCACTTGAGTTGTGCCTGCAAGTGCCACCAGCAAAAATCTCTCCTTGCACCTCAGAACATCACTCGTGAGCTTCATCCCAACCATACTAGCACCATTCATTTCCACCAAGTCTAGCTCCACCGCCATCGCAACCACGGCTAACACCACAGCACAGCCATTTCAGCTCCATACCCACCAAGCCATTGCACCTGGCACATCCAAAACCCCCGCATCATCCACTTCTACTCAAAGCAACAAGACCAAAGATCCAGCCTCCTTGCCTCGCAATGCTCAAATACCACCAATAGGGCCACATTCACAAAAGAGCAGCCTTCAATCATTAACAACACCAGTCCATCTGAATTCCAACATACCCATCACCAACATCCAACACCTCATCTTCTCAATCTTCCTCTCACCCCGCCCGAGCCATACCACCACCCGACACCACAGTTTTTTGAGCCGAATGTTTGCAACTACCAGCTCCAATTCACAACTCCTTCTGACTCACTCCCAGGTTCATTCTCTTACAGCTCCACTCTTCCCAGGCCAGCATCAGCTCAACCTGGCCATAACTCCACCTGCAATATGATTTCAAGCTCAGACCAACTCAGCAGCTGCTTCAAAATCTGTCACAATCATGATTCCAATTCAACCTCGTGCCATAATTCATTGAAGCACCAGCAGCTCTACAGTCCATTGCCACTACCTCAGGTAAATCTACCATCTCCATTCCAACAGTTCAAGTCTTCAGCTACAACCTCAGAACCCATCAGCACTTGCAAACTCCACCAGGCTATACTCATCTTCCATCTCAGGCAACAGCTCATTGAGCTCAACAACATCCATTCTATGCAACTCTACCTGCTACAACCAGTTTCCCTTCCAGCCATCTTGGCCTGCCTAGCCAACCTCAGTTGCAGCCACTGAAGTCTCACAACTTCACTGCATCTTTACCTTGGCTCAACTCCATCTGCTTCCCATCACAGATCCAGAAATAATTCAATATAACCACAGTTTCAAGCCATTCTATGTACCACTACTCGAACATCCAACCATATAAACTCAGGCCCCAAAATCCATGAGAGCAAGAGCACATCCTCACTTCCATCGACCCATGGGTAATTTAACAGCAAATTCCAACTCGAACCCTTAAATTCCCTGCTGTAATCGACCATCCATCCATAATTAACCACCACCAATTTCTCTCGATCTCGATCTCAATTTCTCCATTGAACTCTACAGCCGCAAGTTCTTCTAATTCATCACCCATTTGCATCAATTTCAAAAGCATCGAACCCTTACCTCTCTTTACCGATCTACTGAGATCGATATCAACATTTCCTTGCTTATCAGTTGCAGAAACAAACCCTCATCTCGATTTCTCTCAACCTGCTGATTTTAACAAGCCATGCCCATGGTCGCTTCCTCTCTTAACTTTCAATTTCGGGAAAAACGAAACGAAGAATGAGAAACAAGTTCTCTCAAAATGAACATAGGGTTGGGTTGTGAAGTGGGTCTGGATCCGATTTCGGGTTTGGATCCGGATCCGGGCCATGGATAGACCGACCAATTGGGTGCTATCCAAAGCATAACCATCCTCCTGGATATGGGCTACCCATGTTAGTAACACCCACCTTTCTTTGAGTGATAAGGGTACCTGAATGAGAGCCCCTTAACCACCTCTGGACTCCAAATAGTCTTCGCCCTTGATGAAATGACAAGTTTGCCCTTTTTGTTCATGAGTTCTTGTTTTGCTCATAACTTCTTCATACGAACTCGGAATGACTCCATTCTTTCGGCATTGTCTTCATCTTCTCGCCCTCTACACAATGAAAAGTAGAAATCTTGTATTTGAACGAGTTCCAATTGGTCTTTTTGCTCCAAATGACTCCATTGCACCTAATAAACTCAAAAGCACACATAAGATACATAATTCACACGAAAATTCGCAAAGAAAGCATAAATACTAGATATTAAATACGGTGTATTCTACACCTATCAAATTCCCCACACTTAGACTTTGCTAGTCCTCGAGCAAATCAAACAAAACAAAACTAAAAATACAACAACTCCGTGTCGCCGAGGCTACGGTCACTTTTAGCATAAATAACAAGCCTTTTAAACCCCTAGGTGTCCCTAGTGGACGAGTTATAGTCTCGTGAAGGTTTACTAGAGATATACCTACAAAACCTATATTTCAAACTCCGTCTATTCGTGACAAATCAATGAACGAATCCAAAATGACTACAGGAGGAGGTACCTTGCAAATTCAATTGATATATTAGTAAATAAACTCTAATTAGATAGTCGAACAAGCCACAATACTGAACTAACAAACCACAATCACAATGAAAAGATTAAGAAGATGGATATAGATGTAGATGTTGGCGAATATTCACAAGTGTTCGATGTTTCTCATATCTGTCTCAAGGTCACCGCTAAGATGAACCTAATCCTATTGGATTGAGCTACTGTGTTTGAATGCTACATCAAATCAATTGGCATATACAAGGGAACCAAAAGTGACTTTATTCAACACAATAATAATTTTTTTTTTTTTTTTTTTTTATGATTGATCAAATCGATCCAATTTTTTAGACGGCATGATTAGATCTTTTGGATCCAAGCGCATGCTTCTTGTCGCAAGTACATGATAGTTGCCTTGGATCCCGCATTCCACGCTTGTTTAGGCGATTTGAGACAGTGGGACTACGTTTCACACATACCGCTATTCCCAAGTGTCTTTTTTTTTCGTTTTTGGTCTAATTGATCGGTCTTTTTTTTTTTTTTTTTTTTTTTTTTTCATATATTTTTCATTTTTTTTTTCAATTTTTTTTTTTTTTTTTCTAGTAACTCAACCACTCTATTTCATCCTAGCAGTAATAACACGTCGATTTTTAGTGACCCACCAAAGCACTTAGAGAACAATAGATAAATATGGAAAAATTAAAAAATAGAATGTGATATGGTGATATTCCGAGATATGGTAACAACTATCATGTTAATTTGTGATTTCTGAGCTATATTCGTCCCTTTTAGTTAATTGGTTCCTCAACTCCTGCATTCAAAATGGTTCCATCCACTAATTTGTGATTTCGCCTACGTGTTTTCTACACAAAGTGTCAAAATTTCACGGTGTTTTGATAAACGGTCCGACGCTTATGGTCTCTCGGATCAACTACGCGCGATGGAAATTTTACGACAAAAGGTATTCGTCATAATTCTCTTCTAAGATAGATTACGGACACAATGAAATTAAACATAGGGATGCAAATATAATATAAAAACAGTAAAAAAATAAATAAACGAAACAAAAATAAAAAGCAAAAGGATAAGAGATACAAAAACCGGTGGGTTGCCTCACTAAGCGCTTGTTTTAAAGTCGACGGCCCGACTTAGCTTCTCGTAAGATTCATTCCCCATACACCAACAATCTGAAAAGTTGGGGATCCGTCCATAGAACCTGTTTTGCAAACACTAGCTTCACACAAATATTAGTAACATAAAGCAAAAGTGAAGCTATGAACCGATAAAAGCTTCCCCACACTTATTCTTGTCCACACTTGGAAGCGTATAAAGAAAATAGAAGTCGGGTACTTCCACGGTTTCTTGTTCCATAACCTGCATAGTATGAGAATCAAGTATCTCTAATGGCGGAAAACGAAACAAAGTCATTCAACAATATTCTCAAGCACATACATTCAAACCAATAAGAGGTAAAGGAGAAGAAATAATAGGCAAAGAGTTAGATAAACCTTGCACAATCTCTTGTATCACGGAATCCTCTTCATCCTTGAAAAATTCAAGTGAATTATTCACCTCTTGTATATCATGGTCCTCTATCAAACCTTGCAACCATTCGTCCGTTTTCGCCGTAACCAAAGGTTCGACATAAACATCATCATTACAATCATTTGCAAGCTCAATTGGGTCTTCCACAATATTGGTTATAACGGTCTCATTCTCAACATACTCCTCTTTGTTGTAAGGCACACACTCTTTTGCGGATCCAAATTTTATTATAAGAAACTTTTTTAGAACACTCGAAAATGCATCATCCTCAAGCTCCACCCTTTGAATAGGCTCTTGATCATTATTAAGATCAATGCTTGAGTAATCTACACAAGTGTCAACATATTCCTCTTCATCTTTATCTTGATCCCAAAAAGACTCTCTGAGATGTCACCATGAGTTGTTTCAAGCAATGTATCATAATCACCGTCACTATCATAGTCAACATAAGATTGTTCCTCGCTGAATTTAGTGTTGCTAATCTCTAACTCATCCTTTTGAATAGGTGAATGATCATTAGTAAGATCAAGAGTTGAGTTAACTACACAATTATCAACGAAAGTGCCCAAGGATTGCCCTTTTTCAACATTAGCATCAATCAAATATTCATCACAAACCATATGCACATTAGAATTATCCATATCTTCCTTGTATTGATCAATGTCTCTTCGTAAGATAGTCATACTTTCACGAAGTTCTTGGAGTTGCTCGTTTGTAGTCTCTTTAGCTTTTTGAAATTCCTCTTGTAAAAAGGTAGAAACTTTATCTATAAAATTAGAGACTTTTTGTTCACAAGCATAAGAATCCTCCCATCCTTGTGGTTGTTCACACGCATACCCGTCATAAGGTTGTTGAGGAAAACCATAAGGTTCCATGGAATATTGATCATAACCAATGAATTGGTTTTGATTATACCCATGGAATTGGTAGTTATCATATTGTTGAGGTTGAAACCCGTATCCGTTGTTCCAATATGCTCCTTCCATCGAAATAAGCACTGAAATAAGATTCTAAAACCAAGGTTAGAACCTTAAAATAAGAAAAAATAAAAATAAAAATAAAACAAAAACTAAATACAAAAATAAGAAACCAAAAACAATTGACAACCGCTGCCTCTCAAGAACGGCGCCAAAAATTTGACATTTGTCGTAAGCGACACAAATATAATTACACTTTCTTACTACTCAAAATATAAATATAGCAAGGGCAAGAAAGGATCGATCCCACGAGAGGTCTAGGTTGTCAAATTGTTATGGTTCCCTATGAATAACACCGGTAGTTTTGTGATTATAATAAACTAAATAAAAGCAAATAAAGAAATAAGCAAACAAATAAGATAGAAGAGATATTGGTTAAGGATTTCGTTTTCATTCACTAACATGCTTTTCACAATAACTAGAATTGATATTTAATCTCAACTTTTATCAAAGACCCTAGAATACCTTGATCGCAAGAATATCCCGCAAATCTCCTCATGTCATCAACAAACACATTAAAAGATGCGAATATGAATTCTACCTAAAGGAACAACCTAACGTAAAAGCACTAATCAAGTTTAATTCCCTAGATGCGTTAAGTTCTATGAAATCAGGCCAATCAAAGCAATTGAACGTGGAAAGCGCATACTAATTCAATTTAACAAAGGTTACGATTCACATATGATCATAAGAATATATCACTACAAACCATAATCATATTATGCTACTTGTATTCAAGGAATATCACTTTTTGCGTATAATAAACCCTAAACTAGCAATAGATGTGATTAGAAGTTCTACCAATTTGCAACTTGACAAAACAATCAATCAATCATAAAACAATATTTTCAGAGAATTGCAAACGATAAATATGAGACAAAACTTATATATTGAATCAAAGAATCATATTATGTGAAATCCAACTATTCCATAACCAATAATAAACTTAGGTACTCATATTCAAGGAGTTCATCACAAGAAGAAAGAGAAAAGACTTCATGGTTCTAAACCCTAGAACAAAGTAGAGAAGAGATAATAATAAAACGTCGTCGATCCTAAAACATTGTAGAAGTCTTCCTTTTGTAGTCTTTTTCTCCTTCCAAAACTAGGTTTTGTCTTCAAAGTCCATTAGTTGGAAATTCACCCGGCCCACCATGGAGAGAAACCCTGCAGTAAAATATGTCCCAAAAACGCGCCGGAAAACTGGGATTGTGGTTTAGAATCCCGCTGAAAACGCCGAAAACTAGCTCGGGTGACCGGCAAAGTCAAACCGGCCACCGGTCAACGGTCCAACCGGTCGGGTCAAATCAGGTCAGACTCTGGCCAATCACCGAGTCAAATCGGGTCAAGTCGGGGGTATGGGTCAGACTGAGTTAGATGGAATCAGTCCGAGTCAACTTGGCCGAGATCTAATGGCTGACTCTGCCAGGCACGCTTCTTGCACAGGCGTAACAAAGTGTAGCACAATCATTGTGCTTCCTCCGGCCCATGATGGCTATGCTCTGCAATTCCAATTTCACCAATATCACCCACTTGAGTTGTGCTCGCAAGTGCCACCAGCAAATCCTCTCCTTGCACTCCGTAACATCACTCGTGAGCTTCATCCCACCCATACTAGCACCATTCATTTCCACCAAGTCTAGCTCCACCGCCATCGCAATCCCACGGCTAACACCACAAAGACATGACCATTTCACTCCATACACACCAAGCCATTGCACTGCACATCCAAAACCCCCGCATCATCCACTTCTACTCAAAGCAACAAAGACCAAAGATCCCGACTCCTTGCCTCGCAATGCTCAAATACCACCAATAGGGCCACATTCACAGCAGCAGCTTCAATCATTAACAACACCAGGTCCATCTGAATTCCAACATACCCATCAGCTCAACATCCAACACCTCATCTTCTCAATCTTCCTCTCACCCTGTCTGAGCCATACCACCACCTGACACCACCAGTTCTTTCGAGCTGAGCTGCAACTACCAGCTCCAATTCACAACTCCTTCTGACTCACTCCCAGGTTCATTCTCTTACAACTCCACTCTTCCTGTGCCAAAGATCAGCTCAACCTGGCCATAACTCCACCTGCAATATGATTTCAAGCTCAGACCAACTCAGCAGCTGCTTCAAAATCTGTCACAATCAACAGTTCCAATTCAACCTCAGGCCATAATTCATTGCAGCACCAGCAGCTCTACAGTCCATTGCCACTACCTCAGGTAAATCTACCATCTCCATTCCAACAGTTCAAGTCTTCAGCTACAACCTCAGAACCCATCAGCACTTGCAAACTCCACCAGGCTATACTCATCTTCCATCTCAGGCAACAGCTCATTGAGCTCAACAACATCCATTCTATGCAACTCTACCTGCTACAACCAGTTTCCCTTCCAGCCATCTTGGCCTGCCTAGCCAACCTCAGTTGCAGCCACTGAAGTCTCACAACTTCACTGCATCTTTACCTTGGCTCAACTCCATCTGCTTCCCATCACAGATCCAGAAATAATTCAATATAACCACGTTTCAAGCCATTCTATGTACCACTACTCAACATACAACCATATAAACTCAGCCCCAAAATCCATGAGAGCAAGAGCACATCCTCACTTCCATCGACCCATGGGTAATTTAACAAAGAAATTCCAACTCGAACCCTTAAATTCCCTGCCGCAATCGACCATCCATCCATAATTAACCACCACCAATTTCTCTCGATCTCGATCTCAATTTCTCCATTGAACTCTACTGTACCAAGCAAGTTCTTCTAATTCATCACCCATTTGCATCAATTTCAAAAGCATCGAACCCTTACCTCTCTTTACCGATCTACTGAGATCGATATCAACATTTCCTTGCTTATCAGTTGCAGAAACAAACCCTCATCTCGATTTCTCTCAACCTCTCGTTGATTTTAACAGCAGCCATGGCTGCTTCCTCTCTTAACTTTCAATTTCGGGAAAACGAAACGAAGAATGAGAAACAAGTTCTCTCAAAATGAACATAGGGTTGGGTTGTGAAGTGGGTCCGGATCCCATTTCGGGTTTGATCGGATCCAGCCATGGATAGGACCGACCCAATTGGGTGCTATCCAAGATAACCATCCTCCGGATAAGGGCTACCCGGTGTTAGTAACACCCACTCTTTGAGTGATAAGGGGTACCCTGAATGAGAGCCCCTTAACCACCTCTGGACTCCAAATAGTCTTCGCCCTTGATGAAATGACAAGTTTGCCCTTTTTGTTCATGAGTTCTTGTTTTGCTCATAACTTCTTCATACGAACAAAGGAATGACTCCATTCTTTCGGCATTGTCTTCATCTTTCGTCCTCTACACAATGAAAAGTAGAAATCTTGTATTTGAACGAGTTCCAATTGGTGTTTGTTTTGCTCCAAATGACTCCATTGCACCTAATAAACTCAAAAGCACACATAAGATACATAATTCACACGAAAATTCGCAAAGAAAGCATAAATACTAGATATTAAATACGGTGTATTCTACACCTATCGCATTGATTTCGCACAAATGGACGAAATAAGTAGCAAAGTATGGATCCAACTAGGGCTGTTCATGGTCGGTTTTGGTTCGGTTTCCAGCCAAACCAAAACCGAAACCAATACTATCGGTTTCTAAAAATCTAAACCAAACCAATCCATTAACCATTGGTTCGGTTTCTAAATGGTTTTAGCTTAATTTCGGTTTGTTCCATTGGGTTAATGGAAAACCGATTGTATGTCAGTTTTCTGAAACTGACAATTCAAATCTTTAAAAAAAATAACATATTTGAATTTTTTAACCTACCTGCAGAATGTAATTAACACACAAGCGTAGTTCATAACTCAAGTTTATAAGCATAGTTCAAAACATAAACATTACTGATTCAAAATACATAAACTCCAAGTCTTGCATGTTCCAAATATGATCTCGTCTGCAGGTAAAGGTAGAAGTTAGGTTTACAAAGTGTGAGATGGACGGGGTAGATTAAATCTATCTCGATTTTAATCAACTGCCTATACTTATCGGTTTTCCATTGGTTTTTTGTTCGGTTTGAAGTCAAACCAAAACCGAACCATTAATGTCGGTTTCCAATTTTTTTTACCATAACCAATCCATTAGTAAATGGTTTGGTTCGGTTTCTTCCTTATCAGTCTGGTTCAGTCCGGTTCCGGCGGAAAACCGAAACCATGTTCAGCCCTAGATCCAACAGAAGAACAATTACACAAGCGAGGTAGATGTTAAAACACAAAGCAAACAAATGGAAGTAGTAAGGATCATCAGAGTAACAGATGGAAGCAGGAGTATAAAATATAACTCAATAATAAAAATGTATATCAATAATTTTCATATGGGTGAATCACAGAAAAATACATAAGTGCGATTTTGAAGGAAAGAAAATCTTTACAATGGAAAAAATATCTCCCTTTAAGGAGTGGGAAAAACAGAAGATAACATTTGCAAATGGATGAGATACTGAGAGAAGAAAATTTAAGGCGAACGGATCCCATGGTGGTTACCGTAACAGCAGAGCAAATGGGAAGGAATGAAAGCGTGAAAACATTAGAAGAATGGGCGGTAGATGTAACCTTGGTAGACACGGGTAGTTCGGCAGATATCTTATTTTACCGCGTATTCAAGAGTATGGATACAAAGATGCGGATATGACGCTCTCAACATAAAAACATTACTGGTTTTAATAAAACTACAACAAAACCAAAAGGCGAGATAACCATGCGAATACTGTTGGGAGAAATAGAAACGTAGATAACTTTATGCTAGTTGATGTAGAATCACCATACAATATGCTATTGGGACGACCATGGGTGCATGCGATAAAAGGAGTAGCGTCGACTCTTCATCAATGCGTGCATTTCCCTATACCAAGTGGAATAGGTGAAATCAAAGGATATACTAGGAGTGCGAAAGTCTGCAATCAAATAGATGTAAAGAATTATGAAGGACGCAGCAAAGAAGCGGAAGGATAGATGGATAAAGTAAAGAGAATCAAAAAAGGAAGAGGAACTGAGAATATACATGATAAGAGCACAATAAGTGAAAGGAATACCAAGCGAGATCCCGGAGAAAGAAGGCGAACCGATACACAAAATAAAAGAGCCAACACCACAGGGAGAACCAAAGGCGAACTTCACCGCAGCAGAACCAACAAAAGACATCAACGTTGGAACAGAAAAGGAACCAAAGATATTAAATATCGGAACAAAAATGGACAAAGAAGAAGAAGAAAGGAAAATCGATCTCTCGGGAATATATGGATGTTTTCGTGTGGAGTATGGATGAGATGCCAGACATAGATCCTAATGTCGCATGTCACAAGTCAGATATCAACGAAAACGCAAAGCCCTTCAAGCAAAGGATAAGGAAGATAGCAACTACATATCATCCTCAAATAGAGGCGGAGTTGCAGAAAATGTTGGATGCGGGAATAATCGTTGACAAAAAAGTACCCAGAGTGGATAGAAAATATGGTTGTTGTGCCAAAGAAAAATAAGGGAATACGGATTTGCATCGACTTCAATGACTCAATAAAGCGTGCCAAAAGGACAGCTTTTCACTTCCGATATACCATAAATGGTAGAAGCGGCATCAGGACATGAAAGATTATCATTAATGGATGGATATTCAGGCTACAATCAAATCCCATTGGCGGAAGAAGATCAAGAACACACGGCTTTCTTCGCGCCAAGAGGATTGTATTGTTATAATCGAATGCCTTTTGGTTTAAAAAATACAGGAGCGACGTATCAAAGAATGGTAGAAAAGTTATTCTCGAAATGGGTGCATACGACGTTAGAGGTCTATGTAGATGACATGTTGGTGAAAAGCAAAAAAGCGAAAGATCATGTTGAAAACTTGAGAGAGATATTCGAACAGATGCGATAATTTAAGATGAATATAAACCCGACAAAGTGCATCTTTGGAGTCGCATCAGGGAAATTTTTAGGTCACATTGTATCAAAAGAAGGAATAGAAGTCGATCCAGAAAAGGTGCAAGCTGTGCGTGACATGCCATCACCCGCAATCGTGAAAGATGTGCAGAAATTAAATGGGCTTCGAGCATCATTAGGGCGGTTCATTTCGCGCTCATCAGACAAGTGCAAACACTTTTTCAACATCCTAAAGAAGGGGAACAAATTCGCATGGACAGAAGAGTGAGAGAAAGCATTGCAAAGCATTAAGAACTATCTAATGAATTTATCTATTTTGCAGAAAGCAGAATCAGACGAAGAGCTATTAATATATATATATATATATAGCGTCAACACCGCACGCATTAAGTGTTGTCTTACTTCGCTTGGATCAAGGAGTTGAAAAGCCAATATACTACATAAGCAAACCTATAATGTTGTAGAGAAAAATTACTCAAATATTGAGAAACTTATCCTTGCATTAGTCTATGCAACACAAAAGCTCAGAATCTATTTTCAAGCTCATAAGATTAAAGTAATGACAAAGATAACAATTGAATATGTAATGAAGAATTCAAAAAGATCGGGAAGAATAGAAAGATGGAACGTGCAAGTAGGGAACTTTGGAATCAAGTATGAAATACCATCTTCCCCAAAATCACAAGTCATCGCAGATTTCTTGGCAGAATTTCCATTAGAAGAAGATGAACATGTAGAAGAAATGATGGATATAGATAAAGAACAAGGAAATCCTAAGAACCTCTTAACAGATAGTAACCCAAATAGATGGGAGATACTCGGCGGACGGATCATCAAATGAAGAAGGAAACGAATTGGAATAATATTCATTTCGCCAAAAGGAGCAAGAGTGGCTTACTCATTTAGGTTGGAATTCGCATCCACCAATAATGAAACCGAGAAACGTATTGATGCCGATCTACTCAACTAATCAATCCAATCTACCACAAGGATAAAATGATTATAGTTGGATCCTCTTTAACCGAAACAAGTATTGTGCACACCAAAGATTATGAACCCAAATCAGAAATCTTCAAAGTCTTCTTTGTCTTCAAATCTTCTTAGATCTTCAATAAACACCTGCACACAATCAACTTGAATCTCTTGTGATCAATCACGCACACAACGGAGTCTTTTAACAATGGATTATCACAAGACGTCTTTAGATCTACAAACAGTCTAAAGATCCTCGTCGAAACTTCGATCTAGTTTGAGTGAATCTTATATCATAAGAGAAGATTCTCAAGCATAAACAAACTAGGTGCAATCAAAGTTCAACAACCGTTAGTCAATCAAACCAATCGAAAACTAATAATAAACCGCAATTATCTAGTTTCCACCAACGGTACTAATAGAGCTTCTCAATCCCAAAGAAGTCTTTAAACCCAATGACGTAAGAGATTTCTCCTAATTAGGTTACTTTCCTCTCCGAATAGGCGGCCCCACCAAGAATAACACAACTAGGTAGTTTTGTGGCTTCCGAGGATTAGTTTGCTATAAATGCAAACTTTGATATTTATAGACCAAGGAAGTTTGGATACCTAAGGAATTTCCAAAACCGAAAATATTCTCAAGATATGTAATATATTCCAGATTCGGTTTCCATAATTCCCCGGAAATGCTTTGTCCAAACATTGACCGAAAATCTCTTAGAAAATCTCCAATTAGTAAATGCACATTACCAATTTTCATTTTCCAAAAATAAAATTAAAAACCTTAATTAAGATATTCTCAACTTATTTTTCGATCCGGGATTTTCCTTTAGCTATTAAGGAATATCTTTGAACAATAAAAGATAAGCGTATCGCACATGTTCAAAGTATGTCGACATCTTTACTTTGTAAGTCATCTTTCATACTTACAATCTTGAAACCGATTTGCCACACTTCCAAACGAGTTTAGAATTGGTTCATATGACTTTCAAGAATTATGTGATTGATTAAGAACACTCAATCACAAATCATGGGTTTCACGGTTCTACCAAAATAAGTTTTGTTTCTACCTCCATGTGAGTATTGTGCATAGTCACACTAGCTTTCCAAAATTAAGTTGACTAGGTACTAGGATCGGTTCCCCACATACTTATGGTAACTACTTGTATTTGCTGCACATGTCCATATAATCGGCTCCCCTTTCACTAAAAACTTGTTGCACATGTTCATAGGATCGGTTCCCCCATCTACTAAAAGCGTGTTGAACCTCTTACAAGGATAGATTCCCATTTTGTGATCGGTTGCACCTCTTTATAGGATCGGTTCCCCTTTGCCTAGAGTTGGCCATACCAATAACACTAAATCGATCATACCATCTCAGGTGATTACTTAAGATCGGTTTCAATAATAAAAGTCATACCAATACAAAAGTCAGGCCTTGTGAATAGTTTTACCAAGAACATAAATAAGTCATGAGCGGTTATACTAATCACACATATTGGTAGTTCAAAAGATATGCAATGAATCACAATACCAATAAGCCTAGCGATTTCGATTCACAAAACAAGTTCATGAATTCACTTCCTTTAAACTAATGTAAAACATTGTTTCCTACGATGAAATCTTCACCTCATACCAATACATAATCATAATAGCATTCAAACGATTATGTAGATATCTTATATACGAAGTTCAAAATATAAGCGTTATGCTTCGTATTGTATTCCTTAATACTACGTCTAACTAGAGTGTAATCATTCATGCTTCGCGATTATGTTTTCAATATGCACGACTTGAAAGATATGTTAGGGAATGAAATAGTTCAAGTCAAATATCACTAACCTCAAGTGGAAGGATGATGTTGTCGTTGTAGCTCCTTACTTCTTCACTTCTTCAAGTCTTCGCAATACTTGTAATGTCTCATATCCTAATACTTTCAAGCTAACCTATATGAAGTTGACTCTAGTACATAATCAAGCGATTCTTTAAGTGAGTTTTGGTTCACTAAAATATGAAAACCAAACTTGACATACCAACGCTTGGTGGGTTCAACCGAGCTATGCTCTAATAGAATTCCTGCGAAGTAAAGAGGAAGATTAAAAGAAAGATTCACGAAGCACTATGAAAAGAAAATTTAAGGCTTACCAAGCCCATTATAGCAGCATGTTGCTGGGTAGACAAATTTAGCGAGGAGTTCACCAAGAAGGATTGATCGTCACCAAGGAAAGAGTCTGAACTGAAAGAAGCCAAAGATTCAAGAGCAGGTGATCTGAGAGAAGCACTTCCCCGAGCTGAAATGAAGATCTTCTTCAGAAAATCCATGTCAGGGACATAGGCATGATCTTCCACTTCATAAACCTTCTTTTTGTCCTTGTTTTTCCCTTTCTTATCCTTGAGAGGTTTGTCCGGAGAATCATTCAACTCAATAATTAGAGTAGAAAGAGTATGCCCTACATCCTTAGAAGACTTGGGAACCACAGTCTCTTGACGAGAACCTATTGATTGATGTTTAGGAGGAGGAGGAGGAGGAGGAGGAGACTGACTCGAAACTATTTTGGAATCCTTAACCTGGGTCAGAGCGGATAAATCCAAGACCCTTCGTTGACGCTTAGGGAGGGAAGAAGGATTGGGAGAAACAGTAGAGCCACCCTGCAAAGAGCGAAGTTAGACAACCAGCTGAAGGAAAAGTTCCGCAAAGTAAAGAAAAGAAACATACCTCGTCAGCAGATGAAGGAACATGAGAATGATCACGCTTCTTGTGACCCTTAGTAGACCCTGTAGCATCTTGAAGGCCAACAGGATCATCCTCCTACGAAGTATAGAGTTAGAGAATAATACGACAATAAAGGGAGCGAAGTACAACAACTAAATAATACATGTTCAGAAGCCGGAGAATCAGTGGTGGCTTCCTTCTTCTTGCGGTCTTTGGGTAAACCAGGAGGAGGAAGTTGATACTAAAACAAAGAGAATAGAGTTAGAAATGCCACAAATAAGAAGTGAGCGAGTTAGAAGGAGAAAAGAATTTACCCCATTTGGCATCTCAGACCATTGGAATCTCCCAGGCTCATAAGCTGCGAAATGGTTATGCTCAGGAAGAGGGCCAGCACGAACTTCACCATTCTCATCAATTCCCTGCACCAAAGGACCTTCCGCAATCAAGGGGAACATCATCCAATCTTCATCATTGGAAAAACGAAGATGATCATTCCTCGCACGACCGAACGGCTTAACATCTTGGATAAAATCTTTAGAAGGGTCATACATGGGTTTTCGAGTGAGCTTAACACCCCATTCTTGATATTTCCTCGTAGTCATGGTTTTATCAGTGTAGTTCACTACGAAGGAATCTATGTTGTAATCTTCAGGATCAAATTCCTTCACGACTAAAGGAATCTGAGAAGGGCCACCCTTCGAACTTTTCACGAACTCATTTGCAATACGAATTGCATTCCCACTAACCGATAAACACCTCGCTGAAGTTTGGTCCGTATCTCGTAGAACGTGGGATTAGATGGATCGGGACAATGGGAAGGAGAGACCTGCCTTCGCCTGACCTAATGTGATAATGATTCTCGTAGAGGAACAAGATTACGATCGAATCCATATGTAGTTTAACTCCATGTTCTTGGTTGCAATAACAGGAGGAGTAACCGAGGAATCGATCGTTGGAGTTAAAGTTAAACCCTTCTTCTCAAACTCGGCTTGAAAATCTTCGAGAGTTTTGGATGATGATGGAGATGGAGTTTTCTTGGGAGCCATTGCTTTAAAAATTAAGAGGTTCTGAAGATCTAAAAACGTAGACAGAGTTGCAACATAAGAGATAGATAATAGATGAGGGAGAACGGCAACAGCAGCAACAACATAGAAGATGAAGATTGAGAGAAAATAAGATAAGTAAAATGAAGTCGTGTATTTATAGTGAAACTGAAAATGCGGGGGTCTAACAACCACACCCAATAATTCGTTTGGCAATCTGAGAGGACTTACTCCAATACACTTTCTAGAGAATCAACTAGACAGTTAGATTCAATCTAGAATAAAGTGTGTCGAAGAGTTTTAATATCTCTGTTTCACAATGTAATCAACAAATCAAACAGATAGAAATCCGCGAGCCTGATTATTATGTGAAACAACTTGAACGGTACCAAAGACCAATGTTCAAGTGTCAATCAATGTAAATAAACAACCAAAGTTTGGATATAATTGATTGATCTTAACGCACAAACTGTGTTATTTCAATTATATAACAAAATATAACGCGGAATAGAAATAACACAGACACCAGAATTTTTTTAACGAGGAAACCGCAAATTCATAAAATCCCCGGGACCTAGTCCAGATTGAACACCACACTGTATTAAGTCGCTACAGACACTAGCCTACTACCAATTAACTTCAGACTGGACTGTAGTTGAATCCTAATAAATCTCACACTGATTCAAGGTACAATTGCGCTCCTTACGTGTCTGATCCCAGCAGGATACAACGCACTTGATTTCCTTAGTTGATCTCACCCACAACCAAGAGTTTCTACGACCCAAAGTCGAAGACCTGATAGACAAATCTGCCTCACACAGAAAATTCTATATGATTGAATAAATCTATCTCCCACAGAAATACCCAAGAGTTTTGTTCTGTCTTTTGATAAATCAAGGTGAACGTGAACCAATCGATAACCCCACTTATATTTCCGAAGAACATCCTAGAATTATCAATCACCTCACAATAATCTTGATCGACTAGCGAAAGAAGATATTGTCGAATCACAAACGATGAAACGAAGTGTTTGTGATTACTTTTCTATATTGCCTATCCGAGATATAAAATCTTGAGCCAATTATTCCAATTGTACTCAACACGATAGAAACAACAAGATCAGATCACGCAACTAGAAAGATAATAGTTGGGTCTGGCTTCACAATCCCAATGAAGTCTTCAAGTCGTTAACCTAAAGGGTCTCGAGAAGAAACCTAAGGTTAAAGGATAATCGACTCTAGTTATTCCACTAGTAATACACAGAGGTGTGGGGATTAGGTTTCCCTAAGCTAGAGTTCTCCTTTATATAGTTTTCAAATCAAGGTTTTGCAATCTAAGTTACCTTGGTAACAAAGCATTCAATATTCACCGTTAGATGAAAAACCTGATTCTCCCAAGCTAATATCTTTCAACTATTAGATCGAACTTAGCTTGTTAAACACAAATGAAATGTACCCTCATTTAGGTTTATGTAACCGTACCTAAACGTGTACACCATGTTGGTTCACAAATAGTTAATCGAGGTTAGCCATTTGATTACTCTCATATCAACCTTATTCATCTTAACCATAACTAGTTCAAATGTCTCAAATGAAACTAGTTAAAGATTTGTTTAATTGCATAGAAAACACAATTGAAACCAAATTGGTTTGATTCACTTGAATTAATCATGAACATTATAGCCACGGTTTGCAAAGATTGCATTCCTTATGATTTAAATGTATAATTCCATGAACTGACCGATTTGACAAAGTAACCAGCTTAAGTATGCGTACAGTTATGCGTACATAAGCAACCGGATTTGAGTTTGTTTAGTTTCCAAATTCAACAGAATTTTCGGTTCGAAAACTTCTGCCAGTATGTATGTACGCATACTTAAGGTGACTAGTTTAAGAGTTTTTCAAAACCAAACTCAGCAGAAATTTTCGATTCGAAACTTCCGCCAGTATACTTAACATGTCTCCTTCACCAATTTCGTATACACACATATGCATACTCTTGGCTCCCGATTTATGGATTTATACACTAATGCGCGAACATACTATATATGCTTATATACAAAGATGGTTACATTCTCAACTCTTTATTTCAATAATTGAAACATTCTTGTATAATGATAATAGTCGTTTTCACACACTATTAGCATCAAAGCAAGTTTCAAGATATTCAAATAATCATTATCGAAACATTTCAAGCCTACATCAAATGATTGAATCACACAAACCATGTAAGATGTTACTCGGAAATTTTCTCATGATATAAGATGAACTTGGTCGAAGTGAAAGCTTACCAACACATATTTCGAGAAATATGTAAGCGAGATATACTCACTCAAAATCTCAAATGTGTATAGAGAAAACTATATCGTAACACGACTTATGTCTCAATATAGGAGATAGTAGAAATAGACTTTCCAAGTGATAGATGAGTTCAAGTCTCCACATACCTTTTGTCTAAGAAGTTCCACAAGCTCCCCTTAGTAGTTCTTCGTCTTCAAATGATGAACTCTGTGAAATCTAAGCTCAACTACACTATCTATGTCCTAGTCCGAGACATCTATAAATAGGCTAGAAATCAAGACTTATAGTTTTTATCACTAACATTGACAAACATGCTTGAGATAGCAACGCATGCGAGTTTGACCGAGCAGTGCTCTAACAATCTCCCCCTTTGTCAATTTTAGTGACAAAACTATCAATACATATGGATTAAAAATTAGATATAAATTGTAGATTCTCATCCAAATGCTTGATCTCCTTAGCATCTTCAACGCGACTCGAAATCTTCGTCACTTCCAATTACTCCATGATCCTAAAGGTTTTAAGTTCAGCATCATAGTTGTTGAAGATCCGTAGCGATAACAATTAGAAAACAAAATGCTCTCAATCATTGTTATACGGTGTCATAGTATTATTACACAGCATCAAAGTTCAATTGTATCACAACTTTGAAAACAATACTATGGTGATATGTATCACTCCCCCTAATTAGTCAACCCTACATCTCAACATGAAAACCACTCCCCCTTACATAATGATCCGTAAACCATATGTATTTGTAGTATCACACTACACATTAATTCTCCCCCTTTTTGTCAATATAAATTGGCAAAGGTACGAAAACTAGTGGGATCCTCATGAAATTTTCACAGAAATACTTCATGACCAAAAGAGAATACCATATCAACTTATTTAGATGCCATCATAAAGCCGAAGTTAAATGCATTCACCAAATAGTTTATAAAGATACAAGATAACCCCTAATAATTCCACATCCACACTCCCCACAAAGATTTGGCACTTAAGCACAAGTTCAAAATGAACTCTCCCCCATAAAATGTCATTCCCGAAAGAACAACAAAGGCGACCTTGCTTTTACAAGAAAAGAAGGATTTCTTTTGGATAACATCAAATCACATGAAAACATGAATTTGTATCCAAAATATTCAGTTGAATTAACCACAAGAGAACCCGTGATTAATACAATCAAAAAATACAACCAAATTAATCAAAAGAAAACTCACGATTAATTTAATTGATATACACAACCAAATTAACCACGACGTGATCAATTCAATTGGTCATGCTCGACATAAGTGAACTTACGGAGCAACAACTAAAATAACCACAAGAGAATAATCAATTTAGTTGGTCATGCTCAAACATAAGAAATCTTATGGAGCAACACAAGATGTGCACAAAAATGTGGATCGGAGATCGACAAATACTGCGGAATAAACAAGGATTCATTCTATTTTCCATCACCATTTGAACAATGACATATTATAGACTTAATCCCTGTAATCAAAAGCTTTATCCTTTCTTCCATCAAAACAATGACATAAAAGGCTTTAACTTTTGTAATGTCAAAAGTTCATTCTATCTTCTATCAATACTTTCATACCGACATAATACAGATAACTTTTGAACAAGTATGGGATAGTCACAGGTTAACGGACGTAAACAACATATCCCATTACAATTTTCAATACATAAAATCATAAAGATTAAGATTGCAAAAATCATCTTCCGAAAAACTTAGAATTTAATAAATAAATCTAAAAACATTGAAGATGAAAATCGTTGGACATAGCTATGTGTACTCACAATAATGGTTCCAAACCCTAGTTATTCTTCTAAAAACAAGAAATAAATTCTCTAAAAGAAGATTTACTAGACATTGAGACCTTTGAAGAATTCTTTATCGTCCCCGAACTCCTTGTCGTCAACAACCATGGGAACATAAGGTTCGTGAAGAAAGGAGTCAATTCCAACAAACCTTCTAGGCTGATGATGTCGAACCAGGGCCTTCTGAATTTCGAGAGTTCTCATAACATAAGCCTTTATTAGCTGCATCTCCTTCCTTATTTCCTTCAACTCTTCAAGAACATCAGAAAACTTCTGAGAATTTGAAGGAACAGCTCTTGGCTTCCTCACATTCCTTCTTTTTCTTTTCAAAGTCGGAGGCAACGCAGATTTTTCTTTTTCCTTTATGATTGATGGCTTAACAATCATATTAACATCTTTTCCATCGTAACACATGATGCTTGGAGTCTCCATACGTGTATGGGTTTGTGAGAGGAAATCACAATTTAAACGCAACATGCAGTCTTAAGATGAAAAGAGTTTCGAGAAGGAAAAAGGAATGTAGGGTTATGGAACCTTTTAACCACACAGTTCACGCACGCTCAATTCACGACCCTAAAGAGAGTGGAATTGACGAGAATAACCTCTTTTATTGAAAACACAGGAAGTCTCTTCCAATATCAATCAATTTAGATATGAAAGAATTCCGGATCATACAAAGAAACTAAGACAACAAAAACAAATTTTTTTTTTCTTCTTAAGCCTGAGGTGTGCACAATCTTGTCTCTTTTAATTAGGCACATGAGATAAGATGCACTAAAACAACACAATTAAGTTGTGCTGCGGTGAACGACAATTTGTCCACCATAACCTCTTTGAAAGGAATTCATAGAACCATGTCTATCAAACCGTTTAGATCATACTCTTCTCTCTAGTGGTCTTGACTTATCTTTGGAAACCAACTTCTTTGAAGAGGATAAAATCTTACATACCTCAGTGGATTTTTGAACAAGTTTGAGCTTGTTTGCTAGGCGATTTGCTCTTCGTTGAAGTCTCTTGACATGTCTCATCTTGTGTTTATACTTGTAACACTTCGAAAGTTCATGACCCTTGAGTGAACAATAAGAACATGTCCCTGGATAAGATGATTCAGACACACGAGATGTGGAAGCTGCTAGGCACAGAGTGGAACTGAAAAATCGACATAGGGTTTCCAATGAAAGGTTAATTTTTTTCTTCCGTGATTGGTTGAATCTTCTTCGGAAGAATATCAAGATTGATATATGTATTGCTACAATTATCAAAATCAATATCTTCACAAAGAAGTGCAACACTTGATTTTTCGTCTTCATTGGAATCATAGTGATCAGACATTTCATCAAGAGTTGCAGCAAGACCTTTGTTTACAGTGTATTTCCTACGATTTGGACACTCGTTTGCAAAATGACCAAAACCTTTACACTTAAAGTATTGTGGCATATCCTCGTCATCAGCCTCGTCAGCATCCCTATTTTTAGGAGGAATGCGATTGTGAGGTTTAACTGATGGCCTAGGTTTGTCTCTAGAAAACCGTTTACTTCTGTTCAATAAAAGATCTCTAAACTGTTTTGTGATCAAAGAGACTGATTTATCAAGATCTTCATCCGATGAATCAGCCTCAGAAAGATCATCCTCAAAGACATAAACACTTTTACTTTGGTCAAGTAATTTAGTATTCTTTTGTGCTGTGAAGGAAATTTCCAATTTTGGATGTATGCTCATGATCAAAGATCTTTAGCTTTCCAACCAATGTGTTTCTTGAGAGAGCATCAGGGTTATTTCCTTCAACGATGGCATGCTTCTTAGAATCGTATCTGGATGGCAGCGATCTGAGAATTTTCATCACAATATCCTTTTCAGGAATAATCTTACCCAGTGCAAATGATGCATTAACAATTTCAGACACTTTGTGATTAAACTCATCAAACGAATCTTCCTCTGCCATACGAAGGTTTTCCCAATCGGAATTAAGGTTTTGAAGCCTAGATTACTTTTCATTGGTATTTCCTTTGAATACGGTTTCTAAGATATCCCAAACATCTTTAGACCTAGTGCACGCAGTCACATAGTGCTGAAGATCCGGGGTAATGGCATGTATGATGGCATTCAAACCGTAGGAGTTTTTCTTTGCATCAAGTATCTCGGCAGCATTGTATTCACCAATGTTCTTTGGAACGATTGCATTCCCTACTGCTACAACAGGAGCATCATAGCCATTAACCACATAAACCCATGATTGAAAATCACGCGCTTGAAGAAAGGCACGCATAGCAATTTTCCACCACAAGTAATTTGAGCCATCGAAGACTAGTGGTACGTTTATAGAGATATCACCTTTGTCCATATCAGATCGCTACAAACACAGACTTATGAGGTCTTTAATGTGTTTGCCTGCTCAGATACCAATTGAAAATGCGGGGGTCTAACAACCACACCAAACAATTCATTTGGCAATCTGAGAGGACTTACTCCAATACACTTTCTAGAGAATTAACTAGACAGTCAGACTCAATCTAGAATAAATTGTGTCAAAGAGTTTTAATATCTTCACAATGTAATCAGCAAATCAAACAGATAGAAATCCGCGAGCCTGATTATTATGTGAAGCAACTTGAACGGTACCAAAGACCAATGTTCAAGTGTCAATCAATTTAAATCAACAACCAAAGGTTGGATATTCTAATTAATTGATCTTAACGCACATCCTGTGATATTTCAACTATATACCAAAATATAATGTGGAATAGAAATAACACAAACACCTGAATTTTGTTAACGAGGAAACCGCAAATTCAGAAAAACCTCGGGACCTAGTCCAGATTGAATACCACACTGTATTAAGCCGTTATAGACACTAGCCTACTACCAATTAACTCGGCCTGGACTATAGTTGAACCCTAATCAATCTCACACTGATTCAAGGTACAGTTGCACTCCTTACGTCTCTGATCCCAGCAGGATACTAAGCACTTGATTCCCTTGGTTGGTCTCACCCACAACCAAGATTTGCTACGACCCAAAGTCGAAGACTTGATAGATAAATCTGTCTCACACAGAAAAGTCTATAGGATTGAATAAATCTGTCTCCGACAGAAATACCCAAGAGTTTTTGTTCCGTCTTTTGATAAATCAAGGTGAACATGAACCAATCGATAACCCGGACTTATATTACCGAAGAACAACCTAGAATTATCAATCACCTCACAATAATCTTAATCGACTAGCGAAAGAAGATATTGTGGAATCACAAACGATGAGACGAAGTGTTTGTGATTACTTTTCTATCTTGCCTATCGGAGATATAAAATCTCGAGCCAATTATTACAATTGTACTCAACACGATATAAACAGCAAGATCAGATCACCAATGAAGTCTTCAAGTCGTTAACCTACAGGGTCTCGAGAAGAAACCTAAGGTTAAAGGAGAATCGACTCTAGTTATGCAACTAGTAACACACATGAGGTGTGGGGATTAGGTTTCCCAATTGCTAGAGTTCTCCTTTATATAGTTTTCAAATCAGGGTTTGCAATCTAAGTTACCTTGGTAACAAAGCATTTAATATTCATCGTTAGATGAAAAACATGATTCTCCCAAGCTAATATCTTTCAACCGTTAGATCGAACTTAGCTTGTTAAACACAAATGAAATGTACCCTCATTTAGATTTATGTAACCGTACCTAAACGTGTACACCATGTTGGTTCACAAATAGTTAACCGAGGTTAGACATATGATTACTCTCATATCAACCTTATTCATCTTAACCATAACTAGTTCAAATGACTCAAATGAAACTAGTCAAAGAGTTTTTCAATTGCATAGAAAATATAATTGAAACCAAATCAGTTTGATTCGCTTGAATAAATCATGAACATTATAGCCACGGTTTGGAAAGATTGCATTCCTTATGATTTAAATGTTTAAGTCCATGAACTGACCGATTTGACAAAGTAACCAACTTAAGTATGCATATGGGTATGCGTACTTAAGCAACCGGATTTGAATTTGTTTAGTTTCCAAACTCAGCAGAAATTTTCGGTTTGAAAACTTCCGCCAATATGCATACTTGTACGCATACTTAAGGTGACTAGTTTAAGAGTTTGTCAAAACCAAACTCAGTATGTGTACGAGTATGCATACTTAACCTGTCTCCTTCACCAATTTGAGATTTCGGGAGCCAAGAGTATACATTTGAGATTTCGAGCTGAGTATATCTCCCTTACATATTTCTCGAAATATGTGTTAGTAAGCTTTCTCTTCGACCAAGTTCATCTTATATCATGAGAAAATTTCCGAGTAACATCTTACATGGTTTGTGTGATTCAATCATTTGATGTAGGCTTGGAATGTTTCGATAATGATTATTTCAATATCTTGAAAATTACTTTGATGCTAATAGTGTGTGAAAACGGCTATTATCATTATAGAAGAATGTTTCAATGATTGAAATAAAGAGTTGAGAATGTAGCCATCTTTGGATATAAGCATATATACTGTCTCCTTCACTAATTTCGTATACACACATATGCATACTCTTGGCTCCCGGTTTATGGATTTATACACTAATGCGCGAACACACTATATATGCTTATATCCAAAGATGGCTACATTCTCAACTCTTTATTTCAATCATTGAAACATTCTTCTATAATGATAATAGACGTTTTCACACACTATTAGCATCAAAGTAATTTTCAAGATATTGAAATAATCATTATCGAAACATTCCAAGCCTGCATCAAATGATTGAATCACACAAACCATGTAAGATGTTACTCGGAAATTTTATCATGATATAAGATGAACTTGGTCGAAGCGAAAGCTTACCAACACATATTTCGAGAAATATGTAAGGGAGATATACTCAGCTCGAAATCTCAAATGTGTATAGAGAAAAGTATATCTTAACATGACTTATGTCTCAATATAGGAGATAGTAGAAATAGACTTTCCAAGTGATAGATGAGTTCAAGTCTCCACATACCTTTTGTCGAAGAAGTTCCACAAGCTCCCTTTAGTAGTTCTTCGTCTTCAAATGATGAACTCTGTGAAATATAATCTCAACTACACTATCTATGTCCTAGTCCGAGACATCTATAAATAGGCTAGAAATCAAGACTTATAGTTTTGATCACTAACATTGACAAACATGCTTGAGATAGCAACGCATGCGAGTTTGACCGAGCAGTGCTCTAACAGAAACCGAGTAGTAACTGGCTATGACGGGTCATAGAATTAGTGGAATAAGTGGAACCGATTATGGACGGTTACAAAGATCGTGGGGACATGGAAGCGAGAATAACGGAAACGTGGCAGTTACGAATTTTATGCAAGATTCTCTTTCCATCCTTAATCCTTGCGAATGGAACGATAAAAGGCAAAATGTAGGTACATAAATCCTACTCGCCACGTGGTCGAACGAGGTTGCACGAAGCTGACAAAGTAAATCTTAGGCAAAAGATCCTTTGTCAAATCCGAGAGTGAATGTCATTGATAAGTCAAGTCAAGAGTCAGAGTTGCTTTTACGAATATTAGATCTGCGAAATACGAACCCACTCTGAATATTAGATCTGCGAAATACATATGGATAGACAACAGGCGAAGTAATTACGATCGAGCGAAGAAGCAATTAACGAAGAAACATCAAGACGAAGTGAACAGTAGTTTCGCATTTAAGATGAATTGTTGCGCAAGAAATGGGACAATTTGATCTGAGCAAAGTTACCGAAGTTATCGGCGAAACAAATGGAATAACTTTATGGAAAATGGCTTGAGCGAAGTAAAAAGCAGAATCACGTGAACTGTGAAAGCCGGCGAAGTAAAATGAGTTGTACTTCACTATTCAGTTTTGCCTATAAATGGAGACCTTAGTTCATTGGGGGGTTGGGGGATTTGTATTTGGAGAGGTCATGTTGAGAGAAAGTAAGTTAGGGTTCTTGTGAGTTTCCATACTTGTATCATCATCATCTTAACTTATTTAAAAGGGAATTTCTATTTTGTGTGCATTCATAAAGGAAAAATTTGATCTTGTTCTTATAACCATGTCTTAGATTTAGTGTATTTATCATTTGGGTGTGCTATTGGATTTCCAGTAGTTACAAAAGGTACATATAATCACACGTTAATCAACCCATTGCAGGGCCATCATATCAAATGTATAATTCAAATATAATCCTTGATATTTTGACAGATAGAGACATCGCTAAGCACCAATTCATGATGAGTAGCACTCGCTCCGATACTTCTATAATGCTACAAGACTTTCCCGATCAAGAAAGCAACGCAGCTACAGAAAGATCGGTACTTCCTCAATCTGGCAGTACATTTATTGGCCGAGTGGCCCGAGACTGAACGACGTGGGTGACCATTCCCGATTTCCGATATAACATTTAATTCCCATACTTTAAGACATTGTTTTAAATCATTATCAGCCAAGATTTTTTATTTTTTTTTTGACTGAGAAAGGGCAAATTATATTAAGAGACAAAAGTCACCAGAAGTGACAATTGCCAAACGAAAAACAAGAAGCTAGTAATTAGCAATTGCCGATCACTGACCTCCCAATGACAAATAAGAGTACTTAAAGAGTAGCCATCAAAAATCTTAAAAGGCATAGCCCAGTTAAAGAGGGTACACTTTATCGCAATAATAAGTTGATCAAAATTTCTTCTCCTTCCGCCATACAATCTAGCATTTCTTTCTTGCCAAATTGTCCACCAGAATGCAAATGCAATAAAACACCATATTTTCTTCTTCATATTTATACCTTTTTTATTAGGCCATTCCCAAAGAGAAGCTTTAACGCTTTCCGCAAAACCCAATCATGACCAAAAGAAGACCCTTGTAGTTTAGAACAATGAAGAAAAAGATGCATATTTGTCTCTTTTGCCACATTACTGAACAAGCATATATCCGAATTTGCCTTTCCAGCCTTAACTAAATAATCCAAAGTAGGAGCACCTTTATAACAAACGGTCCAAACTAAAAAACAGACTTTCAAAGGAATTTTAGGATTCCATAATTGTTTATGCGGAAACGATATTATCAGCCAGATAGGATAACGAAAATTGCATCATCCCGCCTACTAGGATATTTATTACTCCCTCCGTTCTTTTTTAATAGACTGCTTTTGTTTTTCGAGAAAATTAAGGAAATTAAGAGAACTAATCATTGAAAGTGGTCCTCATGATACTTGTCAATAAAAAGAAGTGAAGTGAAATGGTCCCCATGACACTTGTCAGCAAAAGAAGTAAAGTGAAATGGTCCCCATGACACTTGTCATCAAAAGAAGTTAAGAGAAAAATGGTCCAGAAAACTAAAGTAACATTTGACTTTCCCAATTAGAAAACCAGCCTATCCTATTTTTCGAAACATTTATTTATAGAAACCAGCCTATTATTTAAGAACGGAGGGAGTAAGATATAAACTACTCCCTCCGTTCCATTTTACTTGCTTTTTTAGGGTTCTTTCTATGTTCCAAAATAGATGAGTATTTAAGTTTTTTTCCCAAATTCTCACTAATTTGCCCTTGCTTTGGAATCATACCATACCATTAATTTTCATTGAAATTAGTAGATGGATAATTGTTCTATTTTTAAATCCACTCCATGGAGGATAAAATCAGATCCCAAGTAAATTCGGGATTCGTAATTTACACTAAATATTGAAACTAAAAACTAGGTGATTTAAATTTTTAGGAAGCTATTAATAAGGGCAGATTTGGAAAAAAATTACTCTCTATATTGTTTCTTAATCTGCGTGAAAAACTCTACAACATCAAGTAAAATGGAACGGATGGAGTATAGAGAACAATCAAATTAGAGGGGCGAAGAAGTTTAGTTGATGAAAAAGTGAAAGACTGTTGCGAATTTGCAATAATCTTATCAAAAACATAGCGTTCATGACATCCTCACTTCAGCATTAAACAAATTGTTGTTCTTTAATTTGTTGAATCACATCAATTATGCTAGCATTGAAGAACAGGTCATTCCAACACATCCACATCGTGATACACACATATAATGTACTCGATAGAAACCTCCTCATCCTCAGTACAGTAGTATTATATATATATGGTGTTGGATAGAGACTTCCTCGTCGTGATACATGGGCGTGGGGCTATTGGAGAACCATCTCTGTTGATTATTGAGGATAGTACCCTAGTTTAATCATAGATCAAACTAGTCATGGTACCCTAATTATTGCCCGATATTAGTCATGGTACCCTAATTAATAATCATAGATCAAACTAGTCATGGTACCCTAATCATAGATCAAACTAGTCATGGTACCCTAATTATTGGATTGTTCATTTTTCACGAGAAATAGCCAATATTAACGGCGTATGGCCCGATATCACCCGATTTTCTAGGAAAAAAAATCATGTTCTGTGTGAACATAAAATATTATCAAATTAATGAAACTCCAAGTTAGAGTCATTGAATGATGGAACTACTTTTGATTGAAGTATAAGTTGCTCTAATTTGAAGAATTCGATGAAAATGACTCTGAAATTATGGCTGAGTGGATTTGGAGATATATCTTGATGCTTTGTGGAGGAAGATTATTATTCAAGAAAAATTTAAAACTTATGCATATTTTCTCCTTCCCGTAACATGGTAGGGACATGTGGGCTATTATTTTACTCCCTCCGTTCCAATATAGATGATGTTGTAGAGTTTTTCACGAAGATTAAGAAACATCAAAGAGAGTAATTTTTTTTTCCAAATCTGCCCATATTAATACCTTCCTAAAAATTTGAACATCCTAGTTTTTTGTTTCTAGATTCTACTATAAATTATGAATCCTCGTATAATTCCACTTGGGATAACCAAATATCCTAAGTTAATATAGAATAGATTTCAAATATTAAATTAGATTAATTATCTGTCACTGATAACAAGGGCAATGAATGTTATGTTGTGATTCCAAAACAGGGGTAAATCAGTGAGAATTTAGAGAAAATAGCTAAACTCTCATCTATTTTGGAACATACAAAAACCCTAAAACATCACCTAAAGTGGAACGGACTTTTTACTAGAAATGATAAGTTTTATGGGTCCTATAACGTGTATATCCATATACACGTTAATGAGGTATTTAGGTATTTTTTCATCATCGAACTTTGAGTCACTTACCGAAATTATAAACGGTGGGACCAAAACATGGACTTTTAGATCGGAGCTGCTATTCCACTCTCTAATCAGAGCACTACTACCACTCACCCACGTCTAGACCCTAGATTTGGGAAGTGAAAACCCCTTTTGATAGCAGGTGGGTCACAGTTGAACAATCATGACCAATACTCTTGAGACACATGGATTTGAGTGGTAAGTAGTGCTGTGAATGGAGCTTAGAATAACATTTCCCCTTTTAGATGGATAAAACATTATTTCTTAAATTGACCATTAGTATACTAGTACTTCTCTCTCAATATTTTATGTTTCAACTTCGATCTTGTTCCATTTTTTTCTCTGCTAAAGTTTTGCTTTTTTAATTTGTAACAATGATAACGTTGGATTGAAAGGATTTTGATACAAAATAAGTATGATGGATGAAAATGGGCAAATTCTATACCACTGAAATTCTCACAAAAAATTAAAGCACAATTTTTTTTTGTAAAGGTGAATGGTTAAAATCGACGATGGGAAACTAACACAACAAATGCTTCAAATCGATGCTCAAAGAAGATTAAGTAGGTCATGGATATTGTTTTTTTTTTTTTTTTTTTCATGTTTGTTTGAAAATTGGTTATAAGTGGAATAATTGTTTGAGTTTTCTAAGAATATTGATGTAGCAGGAGTGAAAGTGTCACATCGATGGATGATGATCATGTGGTTACAGAATAATCAATGTTGGAAAATCTTTTAATCAAATGGAAAGTTAAATCTGTAGCTCAAGCTTGTTGTGACAGTGAGAGGATTAGTAATGGGTTCCGTACAAGACTGATGGTGAGAGAATGAGATAGAAATTTTATTGGTTCCGTTCTACTTCTCCATTAATGGGTTCGGTTCTACTTCTCCAAGCATAAACTTAATTGTCCTGTAAGGGTATTTAAGAAAATCGGTTTCATTTAATATTGGATTTTATTTTTCCGATAAAATAACAATCCCAAAAAAACAGCAAAAAATCCAATACAAGATACTCCCTCTGTCCTTTTTTTATCTGTCCTAATTTCTACTTTGGTATGTCCATTTTTATCTATCCGCTTTGTTTATAGATATACTTTTCCCTTAAACTATCAAATATACCCTTTATTAATATCCAAATCTTAAATAATATCACCATATATAAGAAAAAAAAAACTTACTCAATATCTTTGTATTAATTGTCATTTCTTTTAAAAAAAAAAAATATTATGAATAATTATAAAATTCCTAATAAACTTCTACTTATTTTAACATTAATAATTTAGTTTTGGTAATAATATAACATTAAATAGGAACTAGTCATGACAATTTATAGGATTTCCTTAATATCTTGACTTAGTCAAAGCGGACTTTTAATTTAGGACGGATGGAGTAATAATTAAATCTTGTTACCATGTATACGGGTATACACGTTATCAAAAGCCAAGTTTTATTGATCCAACTTTTTACTCATCATTCTTGGGATCTTGTCGAATTGAAGACTTTTTTCCTTTTTGTTGACGAGTTTTGAGATTAGATCACAAGTACTCTCATCCAACAACTTTACCATATTGATATGTAATCCCGGGTTCCTTTAAAACTTAAATATCCAAGATTGCTTAAACTCAACGTTCAGAAAGAAGCCACCGAATAGGATGTAATGGATTCATATATTGATTTTAAGAGAGAACTAAATCCTGCAGAGAGGATCGAAATGCTCGAGCTAAAGCATGAGAATGGTGCTTTACATATCCAGGATGATGCTCCTACCTACTTCTCTACAAGCACCCTTTTATAACTCTTGCAGTTACTTCTTATCAGCATGCTAAAATGCCAACAAACTAATATGGAACTCTTTGTTCCCCTTAAGATCTCTTAATATTTTGGCAGCTCTTCATGACTTAATTCCTTCTAGAATTACGCTGCAGCATAGAAATAATTGTAGAAGAACTAAAGAACAGCTAATGTAAATTTGCAACAGTCTTATCCAACCATATCGCCTTCATTGAAGAACAGGTCATTATACCGACACCTCGACATCGGGATACAGGCGCATACCGATATATGTAATTAGGTATGGACTTTCCCATCATCGCGATAAATGCACAAACGTATATAAATATATTTTGTTGGATGAAGACTTCTTCCTCCTCATAGTCATCGTGATACACGAGCATACAACAGAATCCTAATTTTACGGTTTGGTTTTTTGGGGCTTCACCGGGTCATTAAATAGTAAATATAACACCCCCTATCCTATTATTTTATTTTTAGAGAAATTGGGTCAATTGTCCAAATATTTTTAAAACATGGTTTTAATGGACGAGTGAAAATTAGTATGGGTGAAATGGACACAAAAAAAAATAAGAATGAATTTGGATTCATCCTAGCTTAAATTTAAAAAATAGCGAGGGTGAAACTAGATACATCCTGATGTAAATTAAAAATTAGAAAAAGTATTTGAAAATGGGTAGGATGAAACTGTTTACATCCTGACTATTTTTACATTCTCGTCCATTTAAACATTATCAAATTTTACATGTCTTTTTTACCCAGGAATTTTCGTTATTGGGTTAATTGACCAATTTTGTGTTATATTTTTATTGCTGATATACCTATAAGTGAATTAGTGTTTATTACGATGATTAACTAACATAATTATAATTAGTGAAGGATTAGGATTAATCGAGTGATTAACCTTTGGAAAATCAAAACTTGTTTTCCTTTTTTCTTGATTTGGAAAAAGGAGAAGGGTATTTTTGATGAACTTTTTTGAAAACCTTTGAAGAAAATGATGAAACCTATCCTAAAATTAGTCAGGAAAACCTTGTAATCAAACCCAATAACAATTTTAATTGATTCAAATCCATTAAAAATCATAACTTAATCTTGTTTTTTTTACCAGTTACGGCTGGGATGTTTTATCGTTTTAGCCAGTAACACGCATGCGATTAGAGAAAACTCTCCTTTCCAAGTCGTAATAGAAGGTTGCGGTGGGGAAGCTAAGAACATCAAACCGTAAATTTGGAGTACGGGATGGGTAAGGATGAACTCTGGACAAATCATCATCCAGAGTCACTTGCGTGTCTTTAACGGCTATAAACCCAAGCTGTGAAAACAAAATACGGCGGGGATACCACCGCTTGGTGTCGACACTCTCAACCAATTCATTCTTCTTTTTTGACTTGGACAATGTGGTTGAGTCTCAAAACGACTAGTTTTTCAAGAAAATAGTTGTTAGGACTTGGGGAATTTAACTCTATAAAAGATCCCTTCTATCATCTTTTCCTCACTCAAATTATTGTTTAAAGTAATTATTTCTCATCCAAAAAAGAAAGCAGAAAAAAGCACCTTGGTGACTCCCTACCCCGATCTTGAAGATTCTTCTATTATCGAGCATGGGTGACGGTCGAGACAACATGATAAAGATCTAGACATTGACATATATCAAACATCGACTCTTTTTGGAACCGAGTATATTCATAGTTTTATGGCGCTAAAAGAAAATCGTAACTCACGCACTTTGGTAGTCATTAAGGAGATATTAATTCAAAGAGATATTCGAAGAATGCGAAGCTTTCAAAAAAGAAATGAAAGCGGTAAAGGAAGCCAATCCCACCACGCTGGGTCATATAAGAGTAAGTATTTCAACAAATAGGCATTCGTAATATGAAGTTTTAAATATAACTTACTAACTTATATTTGTTTCGTTTTACGGGGTGGCTCGTGCCAGATATGAAGAGTTTGAGAAGTATAATAACTATCGTATCTTGGAAAATTCTACTTATGATTTCAACATATATGAATAAGTGTTAAGTGTGGTGATCTATATATGATATGCATTTTCCTTCAACATTATGATATTAAAAAAAAATGTAATGTTTCTAATTTCAATGAAATCGAGAATTGAGTTTGGTCTATTGTGAGTTTTGGAAATTTATAGGTACTTACGCTAGGTTTTTCATAAAGCAAGGGTAACCGTTTTGAACTAAATGGAAGAAAACTAAAATTATCAGATTTACGGTTTGGATAATGAACCATGACCACACCGTAATCATCACAACCTCTAGGACCTTAGCCTTTCTGTCAGAACTTGTTTTGAGTAGAATATACGGTTTGGAATTTGATTTTCAGTTTAGGAAAAAACAAGTTGCGGCAGATTATTCTGGCTGTTAACTGTGATTTCCAGAATTACGTTTATCTTACCTAGCCGTATTTCTGACTTGTGTTGCAACGAGTTATTCATCAAACTTTTCAATTTTATTCATCAATTCATAATGTTACCATTAAATAATTAAGCCGTATTACATCTCATTATACCTAAATGGAAAAAAAAAAAACTTAGAATATCGCTTAAATAGTTAAGCTTTGTTGAAATGCTCAAGAAACTCTTTCGTGATCCAATAGCATTTCTCATGCTCAAATTCTTTGCGACAAATAGCTTGATATCGGGAAAGAGCCAGCGCTTCGAAAAATAACATTTCGGGACTCTTCGCCTTCGCCCATTCCAATTGCACCCTTAAAACTTCCATTTCTAGGTAGATCTCCTCAAACCATTTATTTATTTGGTTCATTGATCTTCCATTTTCATTACCATCTACGGCCACAAAGACCATAAATGCATGATTCTATTAAGAATCATTACTTTTATCCACGTTAATGCCTTGATCTTCTTCATGCTTTCCAATCGTGAATATCGCTATAACAATTGCAACATCCTCCTTGGTAGTGTAGAGAGTAACCATGTTTCTTCTTTTTGTTGAAGGAATTGGAGAGTTTGATGAAATTTGAGAGTTAGAAGAAATTTAAGAGTTTTTGCACAATTTCTTTGTTGGAGAAGTGTCTTTTTATAGGAAAACATGACCCAACAACTAGTTTTTAAAAATATTAGCCGTTTCTCGAATTACTCAATGCGATCTCGGATTTCTGGTGGGATTTATAGAAGACACCTAGCGAAAGTAATATAAACACGGGTACCATACAGATAAACCTACATCCAGGACGTTTATTAACCTACCGGGAAAGTTCATATTTTTGGCTCTCGTACAACAAAACCCAGACATAGATTCTTATACGGACTAGTCTCCTCTTTAGATCTTGGCCGTATATCTGGATTGCATTTGAATTGACTTGGAAAGTTGATTCACGGCTTAATAAGGGTTATAACCCATTTGTTTTGCGCTTACACTGGTCTCCTTTATAAATCCCAGTCGTAAATGCGAGAGAATTAAGTAATTGCATTGAGTTTTCAGGAACCGTTTTTTTTTTTTTTTTTTCTTCAAAAGCTAGCCGTTGGGCCAATTTTTCATATAAAAGAGACTTCTCCAACAAAGAAATTGTGCAAAAACTCTTAAATTTCTTCAAACTCTTAAATTTCTTTAAACTCTCCGATTTCTCCAATAAAAAATAAGAAACATGGTTACTCGTTTGCACTACTCGAGGAGGAGGTTGCGATTGTTAGATCGTGGTTGACGGTAGTAAAGTATCACGAAGAGGTAAACATTTACATAGATGAAACCTCCGATTTTGTTTGGAACCGTAATGCGTTTTTTTTTTTTTTTTTTTTTTTTGGTGGCGTTAGACGAAATCATAATGAAAGATCGATGAAACTCATTAAGAAAAATTAGAAGCTCTTTCCAAAATTTGTAGCTTTTAAAGAGGAAATGAAAGTGGTAAAGGAAAAATCCCAATATGCACTACACCAAATAGGGGTTTTAGCAACTCGCATTCGCAATGAAAAGTAGTCATTGCAAATTTTGATTGCAATTTACATTGCTAAATATTGCACAATAAGCGTGTTAGTTGTTGGGAATTTCTCGGCTATCGCTCAGATTGCTATTTGCAACTGTTTTGCTTTCATGCATGCGATTCTGGCGTGTGGCGGCAAACACACCTGCAAACACTTTTTTTTTTCGAGCATGCGAATTTCCGTGTGTGCGACGCGTTTTATCCTTAGAAAAAATCTCTCTCGATCATTACAACCACTCATACTCTCTCTCACTCTCTCGGACAGATCTGAAGAAAAAAAAATATCACGCCATTGAAACTCTCCAATTCACTCCACACATTACTACAATCTTGAGCACAACCACATGTCACTATACCACCCTACCTTCTTCTTCTCCTTCTCATTCATCTTCTTAGATCGGTTCTTCAGTAAAACTTGGTCTCTTGTTTAATCTCTATAATTGAAAATCTAAATTCGGTATTTTTATTTCTAATCTAGGGTTTCAATCATAAAGATGAGCGGGAGATTACTTTGATTGATTTATGGAAGGATGAAAATTAAAACATATGGTAACGAATCTCTTTCACCATTTCGGGTTTTTCTCCTAAGAGAAATAGAGATAGAGATTTGATTTTGATGTTAGGGTTTTAATATTTTTGTAGGATCGTAATATCGCAACAAACAAGGTTCGCGGGATTAATAAACGACAAAGATCGCGAGAAGGAGTCGCAGAGCTAAAATAAACGACGCAATGAATAACGACAAGCAAAACATAAAGAAGACGTGAAACCTGGCGAGGGTTAAGAAGTGTCGCGAGAACGAATGTTGGTGCATCTGCGACACTTCGCGGGACATTTCCGAAAATAAAGGATAGCTTAGCTGTCATCCACTATGTGTTACCCTATATAAAGGGCTAAATGAATCTGTTGAAGGAGAGATCTCTTGGGAATGGTTAAGCAAGTCAATAGAGAGAGAAAGTTTAAGAGTGTTTTAATTTCTAAGTGTAATTCTATTTTTTAAACATTTCATGGATTCAATCAATAAATATTCTTGATCTTACATCTTTCAATGGATTAATTAAGCAAAATTGAGTAAGGGGTGTAGTGTGGGATTTCGCAACTACATATGCGCTAGAAACAGGGATTGAACAGAGATTGACGTAGAAATTGGAAAGAATTTGGATTAACAGAGAAAAGGTTTGGAGAAGATACTCAAAAATTCATTGAAAAGAAAATGGCTAGAAGAAGAAATGTACAAGGACAACCAACGATTGTAAGAAGAAGTGGGAGACTTCTTTGGAGAAAGGAGGAATGAAACAGGAGAATCGTCAAGGATGAATATGAGAAACGATGGAGAAGATCAAAACCAGCCCACCGATCTCCCGGTAGAGCAAACGCGGCTGTGGATTATGATAGAGTAAGTGTACATACTTGGAGGTCCGATTCTCAAGACGAGAGGGAAGAGGAGCAAAGCGGTGGTGAACAATGGACAAGGAGAGCAAGGAACGAATGGAGAAATGAATCCAGAAACGAAGAAATCGCGGCATTAGAAAGATTGAGACAAACAATACACGAAGAGAGACGACTAGAGGCAGAGGAACGAGCAAACTTGACAAGACAAAATCATGAATTGAGGATGGAAAATATGAGATTGCAAAATAGGAGATCAAGAAGTAGCGTGAGATCAAGTTCAAGATCGAATAGGGAAGAAAGAAGGAGAGTTTTACCAACAGAAAGCACCGAGGAAGAAAACCAACACACAAAATCCAAGCACAGAGAGCATGGCGAGAGAAGAGGGGAAATGGAAGATCGTTATATTCCTCGGCCGAAAATCTTCAAAATGAGCGGAATAGGGAAAATCAAGGAAACATGCAACTCCAAGTGCCGAATGACCCAAATTCTTTGAAGGAAGAATAATCTTGCACGGGAGAGAAGAATTGAGAAGAAACCGAGAGATCGAGGATGACATTGAGAGACACTACATTGAACAAGCGCGGCTAGCTCGCGAGAGAGAAAGAATAAGAGCAGAAATGGAAAATCAAGAGATGGAAGAGGCAATCCGGTGAATAACCATGACAACCGCGAAAGAAGAAGGGAACAAAATCGTACCAATAGAAATATTAATGAAGAATATGAGAGGGTGCGGATGAGAGCCGAGAGACAAGACCAAGAAGAGAGAACAACCGATATAATGGCGTGCGGGTGACGAAAGAAACGAAGAAGAGCGTCGCAGGGAAAGAAGAGGAGAAAATAACGAAAGGGAAGGTCAAAATAGGCACGAGCGAAGAAGGAGAGAAGCAGAGTTAAAAGACCGTAGAATCAAACTCTGAGGCAAATGAACAAATCTTAAGAGAACTGGCTGAAATGAGAGGATTACTGAATAGTAGAAGGGAAGGAGGAAGGAAACAATTGGACGAAGCCATCGCAGAAGCTGCGAAGAATCCCTTCACGCTAGAAGTACAGATGGGAGGAATACCTCCTAAGTGCAATCTACCCGCATTAACCAACATCTTTGATGGAACAACCTGTGCGGTACAACATATTAAGGCTTATATGAGATGTATGTTACAATGGGAGAATCATGATGCTATACTATGCAAATATTTCGCATCAAGCTTAATAGGAGAAGCACTAAAATGGTTTGAAGGTCTGCCAAGGAACACAATCACATCATTTAACCATTTACAAGCCACATTCCTGGGAGCATACATAAGTAACAACTCCTCGCGACTGTGTATTGAAGATGTATTCGGGTTGAAACAAAGGGTTGGCGAGAGCTTAAGGCGATTGACAATAAGATGGAGGACCATGTGTAGCGAAATGGCGGACGGGTTGAGGAAAGATATCTCATACTCTCATTTGTGAATGCTCTCTTCGCGACCAACTTGTTATACATTCAAATTTTTAGAATCAAAAATACAATCACGATGGCGTAAGCTGAGAATTACGGGAAGAATATATTGCCTTAGAAGAAAGACAGAATGAAATGAATTCTTATCCGATCGCGAACACAAGCTCTAATGCTGCGAACGCAAGCTTGTTGCCTCAATTCATAAATACAAAGATGGCGAGCACTTCGCAAGGACAACAAGCAAGGAAAGGCGATGAGGGACAGCAGAAGATAGTAGCCATGGGAAGCCACGATCAAGAAGAGTTTGAGCGAGAAAGGAACTACTACAACCGTAACAGCAATAATAAGATTCAGAGGTTAGATCATGTGCAAGAAACTTATGGTGGACGAAGGCAAAACAACCGTGGAGGGCAGAGAAGTCGCAGAATAGTATGGGAAGAGATTAAGATGCCACCACTGAACGCTAGTGTGGAAAAGATCTGGGAAGCTATACTTGTGATGGAAAATGTACCAGCACCTTGGAACGTGGGAATGGAACCACCGCCAGGCGATAGAAGTCATGAGTTTTGTTCTTACCATCGCTTCCATGGGCATCAAACAAACGATTGTAGAAACATAAAGAGAATTATTCTCGTGGATGATTGATCGGGGGAAGTCGAATCACTTTCTAAAGGGAGAAGAAGCAGGCCAGACATTACCACCACCACCAGAGATGCATAGAACAGTGTCAGCGAAAGGAAAGGAAACATTTGTGATAGAAGTCGGGGCAAAAGCTAAAAATTTGAATTGCAACTCTATCGTCCACTCCTATCGCACAATCGAAGATTTTCATGACAACGTGCTCAGTAGAGTCTTTGCGAGAGATGCTAATGATAAAGAAATAATGAGCCCAAGCGAGAACGACGCAGATTAGAAAAGTGGCAGTTGAAGACTATTTCTTTCTCTCGCAGATGAAGTGCCAAAAGGAAGAGAAACACATGATAGCCCGTTGGTTGTGAAACTAGAGATTAACCCGAAACCAGTTGATGGAGAAGATGATGAGGCGAAGCTTGTGGGCGATCAACCGAATCCTAATCGACACAGGAAGTTCGGTGAATATTCTCTTTTACCATACTTACAAGACGATGGGAGGAAAAGATGAGGATTTGATCCTCGACATACAAGATATATGGCTTTAATGGCACCGCAAACAAGCCAAAGGGAGAGGTTCACATGAGAATACCTCTACAAGGATTATCAATCGATATTTTATTCTCGTGTGGTTGATGTGGAATCCCCGTATAATGCACTTATTGGGAGGCCATGGCTTCATGAAATCTTGGGGGTCGCCTCAACATACCATCAATGGCATTGGTATTATACAGGGAGATTGGAAGGAATCGCAACAATGTCATGAGGTCGATGTAGAAAGCTGTGAAGAAAGAAATGCCAAAAGAAAGGGTTGGAAGCAACATGTGAGAGATGAGCAGAGAAAGGAAAAACTAATGGTGGATGCTATAGAAGTAAGGACTGAACATGCCTTGCGAGGTGAATGCCTAGAGACAGGCGAATATTATGATAAGAAAGGAGCAAAGGATATGAGGAACAAAAGGCATAAGAAGTGAATAATCAACAAAAACAGGAGAAAAAGTAGCAATTGAAGTAATGATGTGCGAGAATCTTGCAGCCAAGAGTATATGGGAATTCAGTTAAGAAATGAAAATGAAAATACAACAAGTGAAACAGAACTATGCGAATACTTCGTAAACAAATATCAGCAAATAATGAAAACATGAATGATTGAATGATTTAACAAATATGAATGAGTAAAAGAATGGGACGAACCTTTATGGCGTACACCCTAGTTCGCGAATAACATTTCGTAAGAGGCAAATGTAAGACCTAAAGTGCGTCATATAAGGGGGTATCTCTCGACATGGCTCGGGGAAGGTTACACCGCTCCCGAAGCCCGAGTCATGAAAAATTTGGGGCCCATGAAAGCCTATCCGGAGAGATACCTTGGATTCCCAACTATATAAGGTTATACCCTCGGTTGGGCGACCGAGGGTCTCTTCCAAGGAGTCGATGTATGCTCAAGGCGCCGAGGTACACGGTTGAGCCAGAGTGCCGGGATGGATGAACCTACCCCGGCCATTCTTGGCAAGTCTTGGCATATGTTGCACTCGCCCGAAGAAAACTCCACTTAGGGTGCGTCTCGTAACCATAAACCATATAGGTATAAGGGATAAGAGGCTGCGAAAACAACTGGTTGTTGTTAAGACCGGATGGGAGGAGCTAGTCTTGTATGGCCGATGTTTCGCCTCCTTGAAGGGGCAACCGGGGGAGATGATAAGGGCGATGCTCTCCATTAGGGGGAGTGTCAAAACAGACGCAAATGTCATAAGGCTATGTTTTCGCAAGAAAATTTAGGCTTGTCATATTTGTGCAATGATCCTGCAGAGGCAATAATACTAACGCGAGGGTAAGGCGAGATCAATGGGTCTTTACACGAAAGTGTACGGACGTCCCCGCGATTTCGCCGCACGACGGCAATGTCATGGGGCTTTATGTTCGCAAGGATATCTAGGCCTGTCATATTGTCGCAACTAAAACATCCCGCAGAGGCAAAAATACTCGGAAAATGATAAGGCAAGATCAATGGGTCTTTACATGCAAGTGTAAAGACGTCCCGCGATTTTGTCGCGATGAAAGGTGGCAGGTGGGAAGACCTCTAATTAGGGAGGTCTAACTCGGAAGACCACACAAAAATGATAAGGAAGGGTCAATGGGCCCTTGCTTGAAAATGTGAGGGCGGCTTGCGACCTTGTCACAATGAGAATAGATAAAATACATTTATGAAGATAAGGCAAGGCAAGTAGAATTCTTGATCTATGAAGATATTTGCGACCTCGTCGCAACAATACATTTCCATAACAATAAAATTATTATCCAACCAAATACATGAAGACAGCTAAAATCTTCCATCTGAAGATAAATAACAGAGGCAAGTATGGGAATGGAAAAGATGGAATATTGTTATTCATCTTCTGACGAAAGAGTTATACATCAATAATGTTAGCCAATTATATTACAAGGAAGAACTACCAAAAAAGGGGAGTGAAGGTTGAATTCAGGGGGGAAAAATCCAAGAAGTACACCATAACAAAGATACAGAAATGTACAGATATTACAGGCAGCGAAAGAAAACAAAAGAGTTATCTCTTTGGTGATTCTTCTCCTTCATCCGATTCTTGCCTCTATTATTCTCATCGCGTAATTTTCTTCTTCGCTAGCCTCACTATCGAAACGTCCGAGACAGCAGGATTCTCGTGAACCTTTTCAAGAAGCCGTGGATATGAATGCAGAGGGATATTGTGGTCCTTACAAACATACTCCATGGCTCCATTGCGAAAACGAATCGCATCATTATTAAAGTTCTCCACTGTCGTTAGAAATTGTTTCTTCAACTTGGAATATTTATTGTCGCGAAGGGAGAGACTCTTTTATGAAATGTTCTTTTTCGAGTTTGAGTTCTTCAATTCTCGCCTGGAAAATTCCCGGCGAGTTGTTCTTTTTCGATTCAAGTTCTCTAATTCTAACCTCGAAGCCTCTTCTCGATTCCGCAAATAAGTAACAACAAGTTAATAATTTACAAGCAATACTACGTAGTAAGAAGCAAGAAGGTATAATAAGTAACCTTCTCTATCGATATCATATCTTTAATCAAGGAAGTATGCTCGGCATGAAGACTAACATCAACACCTAGGTTATTCCCGGCATTATCTAAAACTTTCGCAGCCCGTGCGAATTCATCATCACTATTAATAACAAGAAGAGAACGAACTTGCTCTTCTCGCCGCTTAAGCATGGTATTCTCGATGAAGGAGTTCATCTCGTTCAACTTGCACACCAAGAAGAGATTTGTGGAATTCTCGCTAACGCCCGTGCACCTCTCGTTAGTAATGCGATCGTTCTCATCTATGAGATCACTAATTTTCTTCCTTAAAGTCTTGATTTTCTTCTCGGAATCAAGGTACATTCGTTTAAAGCGATTAGTTAAATTTAAACTAGATCTGTGTTCGATCTCTAAAAGATGATATTTGGATTGAAGATCCTTTAATGAAAGGAGGTTAGTTTTATTTGGGGAACTACTTAGAGATTGATTGAGGTGAGCGAGAAGAAGGTCATTATCCATAGGTTCAGGAAATGTATGGAGAAGAATAGCCTCATCGGAGAGATTATATACATCTGCGAAGGTAATAAGTTAGGTAGCAATATGCGACCGATAAAATAGAAATAATAAAAGGAAGTAAAATCTTATACCATAAAGTTCCGATTAGCGTTCAAGAGTGGACACCCTATCCCTTTGGGAGTCAAGTTCGGTATTTAACTTTTGAATTCTCTCGTCTTTATCGCGAGATGACGCAGCCTTCAATTTCTAATTCTCGAATCTTCTTGTTCAATTGCGAATTCTTCTTTTCAAGATTGTTGCGTCTTCTCTCGAGATCTGAGGCAACTACGAAAGAAGTTCTTCCAACCTATAAAAGAAGATAGAAAAATCATTAATATATATATATATATATATATTTAAAAACTTAAAATTAACAGGGAAATATGACTGCATGCATACCAAAGACCCAAGTGCGTTCAAGAAATCGGAGACACGATTCTAGAGGCTCCATTGAAAGAATCATTGCCCTCTAGTAAAGTAGCATTACACACATTTGCGAGAGTCCCGCAAAGGGAAGCTAGGGGAGCATCTCCCATTCCTTGGAAAGAGTCTGAGAAGATGCTAGATAACCGATCCATAGGAGAACCGGCCAGTGGAGTCTCTTTAGCGAGAGAGAGATTCGAATCATGGTCATCTTCATCAGAAGATTCGGAGTTTGAGTTAAGGCGAGAAGAAGATTGAATCTTTCGCTTCTTAGTTAATGGAGATTGAATATTTCGCTTCTTAGTTAATGGAGCAGAAGATTTATTTTTGGGAACGACGGTTTTGCCCTTACTTTTCATCTTCGCGGCTACAGCTTCTTCAACTCCAACCTTCGCATACGGTTAAAGATAAGAAACAGAGGCAACAATATTGTTTCAAATGACAAAGGAAATGTTTCTTACTTCACCCGTAAGCGATCGAAGTATCGTAAGAGTACTCTCCAACGGATTATCCTTGTAGCTTCTTCTCAATTTGGCGATCTGAAAAATTTCACAAACTTAGCAAATACAAAAAGAAAGTCGCAAAGGCAAGATTTGAAGTGGGAAACATACCTCTTTTGCCTTATCAGGCCATTTGAATTCCCAAGGATGATATCCTGCGAGACTCGCAGGAAGAATATGCGAGCCCGCGATATAAGGGCCATTTAAAATCAAGGGTACAACCCACCACTTCTCATCTTTGGAGTGGCGAGGAGTAGTATTATTGCCCGGTGCCGGTCAATATCTTGCATGAGCAATTTATCCTCAGGGACATTATCCTTCTTTTTGAGCGAATGCCCCAATGAGATTTCGCATTCCTCATCTTTATCATCGAATAATTTTCAAAAAGTTCTCTACAGTGTACTTCTCAAAGAAGCTATTTCAAGTCTCATAAATCGGGTGTCTAATAAAGTAGTAGGGTATAAAGATCCTTTGCCAAAGACCACCACGATTCGCGAACTCAAGCATTAGGCGAATGCAATCGCCACTCAATTGATAAACAGGCCCGAGAGAATTTTTCATGGGCTAAGATTTCATAAAATAAAGGCATCTCGGGATTGTATAAGGGAATGGGAAGTCCCGCGAGAAGTCGACCTAGCGAGACTATAATCTTTTGATCATCACATTGATGATCGAGAAAATAACTTTGCTGTAAAAGAATAGATGAAGATTCTTGATCGGGAATGGTTGATAGAGTGAAACCCTTCTCGAGCAACTTCGTTGAACTTCCTCAAAAGAAGCTTTATATGCACGACTAATGAAAGCCATTATCGTATGGGAATGGATGGGAGGTTGGAGATTAGGATCTGGCGTTAGAAGAGACGAAGAAAAGATTTGCGAGAGCAGAGCGCAAATTGCGGAAGGAGAGAATCAAAGAGAAGTTGCAAGAGAGAAACTAAAGAATGAAAAGGAGAGGAAAAGAAAACTATATATAGGGAAAAAAGATCCTCGAGAAAAACGAGGTCATTTAATGCGAGAAGAGACATGAACGGTCAAGAATAAACGGTTGAAAGAGACGTGTCAAGAAAAGACATTAATAATCAAAAATCCGTGTAAAAGTACAAAATCGAAACAGATAAAGATAAGCAATCGCAGTAAAGAAATCAAAAGAATCACTCTCATGATACTCTTCCCTTCGCAGAGAAATATGAGGAGAGACAGAGACGACACTTCGTATATATATCAAAGAAGCTTCGGAACTTCGCTATCGCTAAAAGAATAGAGGCAAGTACGTACTTTTCAAGGAAAATATTCTTTTGCTCGTTCCTTCATCAACAAAGATCAAAGATTACTACAATAGATTTTTCCTTAAAGATCGCTTGTCAAGCAATATTCAAGGAAAAAGAGGCAAGATGTAGGATCATAATATCGCAACAAACAAGGTTCGCGGGATTAATAAACGACGACAAGATCGCGAAGGAGTCGCAGGAGCTAAAATAAACGACGCAATGAATAACGACAAGCAAAACATAAAGAAGACGTGAAACCCGGCGAGGGTTAAGAAGTGTCGCGAGAATGAATGTTTGTGCATTTGCGACACTTCGCGGGACATTTCCGAAAATAAAGGATAGCTTAGTCGTCATCCACTATGTATTACCCTATATAAAGGGCTAAATGAGTCCGTTGAAGGGAGAGATCTCTTGGGAATGGTTAAGCAAGTCAATAGAGAGAGAAAGTTTAAGAGTGTTTTAATTTCTAAGTGTAATTCTATTTTCTGTGTAAACATTTCATGGATTCAATCAATAAATATTCTTGATCTTACATCTTTCAATGGATTAATTAAGCAAAATTGAGTAAGGGGTGTAGTGTGGGATTTCCGCAACTACAATTTTGTTCACCTTTGATTTTTCAAGCTTCTTCCTTTGAGTATCCAATTCTGACTTAATCATGTCCTGTTATATATTCTTAACTCTCCTAAACACAAAGTAAACACAAGTTATTACTCCCTCCGTTCCTAATTAATAGGCTGGTTTTGTTTTTAGAGAAAATTAAGGAAATTAAGAGAACTAATCATTGAAAGTGGTCCTCATGATACTTGTCAATAAAAGAAGTGAAGTGAAATGGTCCCCATGACACTTGTCAGCAAAAGAAGTAAAGTGAAATGGTCCACATGACACTTGTCATCAAAAGAAGTTAAGAGAAAAGTGGTAGAGAAAACTAAAGTAACATTTGACTTTCCCAATTAGGAAACAGAACCTATTTTTTTTAAAACATTTATTTATAGTAAACCACCCTATTATTTAGGAACAGGGAGTATGAGTTAAGGAATTGATTGGATTTTCAAACTCTACTGTCACCCTTGCCTCTCTTCTGGAAGTTGAAACCCTATGAAGAAATATGCATTCCTTCTTCACCTAATTCAAATCTTCAAGTAAGTAATATACTTATTTTGTGGTTAGACTTCTCATTTGGGTGCTTATTTTTGTTTTCATAAGATTTAAGATTTTTTTTGTTTTCATAAGATTTCTGGAAGTTGAAACCCTATGAAGAAATATGCATTCCTTCTTCACCTAATTCAAATCTTCAAGTAAGTAATATACTTATTTTGTGGTTAGACTTCTCATTTGGGTGCTTATTTTTGTTTTCATAAGATTTAAGATTTTTTTTTGTTTTCATAAGATTTAAGATTTGTATTTGTTTGTAATGCATGTGGTGTGCAACCTCAGGAGAAGGTCTGTATGAGGATTTGGACTACCTTTCCAACAACATCGCTAACAAGGTGATGTATATTTATTTGTGTGATATATTGCATAAGTTTGATGTTACTTGAATAATGACTATTAGTGGCTATTAATGACTATTGGTTTTTGTTTTATTGTTTGGATGTAAGTCTTTAATGATTACTGTTTACAGTTAGACAACTTGGACATTAGTCTTCGGACAAGATACTACATTTTGACATAATAGGCCTTAATTTGTGGACAATACTTTCGGTACTTTCAGTTTGGCTTAGAGAATAGAAAAGTCAGGGTGGTTGATATTGACAAAAATACAATATGAGTTCTCTTTAATTTGCTGTATGACTCATGTTTAGAATATTATACAGCTCAAGCAAGAAAGAAAGTGTTGGAAAAATTGGGTAAATACAGAGGATGATATAACACTAAAAGAAATTATTGTACTCCAAACTTTCAAGGCTCATAAGATTTCTTTTAGACGATTATTTCTACCCTCCCAATATCAATTGGCGATTACAACAGGTATGTGAAATAATGCCTTCAGGATATAATGAAAGCCCTATAACAGAAAATTGGATTCAAGGTTTTCACCCTTGACCCAATCAAGAACACACTAGAAAGTAATTCTGATGATGCTTTTAGAAAGAGAGAAAACAGGTTTTAATTGATTGTTTAAGAATGTGAGAATACCTTCACTACTTATAGGGATATTTATGCCTGTTGGAAATGCCTCTTCTCTTCCAAAAGACACATAAGGTGTCTATTGGGAATGGTTGTCTTTTATGAACCATCACACCTATTAAAGGTGTCTCTTCATCTCCAACTAACATCCATTGTGTTTATCCAACATAGAACACTTCCCCGTCATAGCGGCTAACCAAAACACAAAACCATTTTATTTTCTAAGATATTGAAAATATCCAACAATCTCCCCTATTTTAAATAACCAAAAACATGAAAATAAAAATAAAACAAAACTTTTAAATCAGAGTGGCCGCATCACCGAAGAGATCGCCCACGTGCGAGAGTGGGATCAAGCCAACATAGTTCAAGCACAATTGAGACTAAGCACCATCGTTGAAATCGACACATAAATGATAGGTATCTTTTGGATTTGAACCTTAACTTAGTGTAAGAAAATCAAAGCCTTATCGAGATTCTATGGTGAAACCAGTCTTGAACCAAGTATCCCTTATGATAAAACCGGAGTCTCCACACATATTGATTTCATAAACCATGTGTTCTGTAGCCAAGCACGTTAATGGCCATGTGCTTATATCCTTGATTCATGAGTCTTCTTTAGAGAACGGTCTTCTTCTCTTAGGAAACGGCCTGATTTCCATACTCATATAGGTAAGTCTCGAAGGTGTTTATGAGACACCTTGTGATAAAATTTAGACTTATTAAGGATTTACATCCATCCTGTTTTCTTGCAAAAAACCCAAAGACTAATTAGAAATGGGAAGTTTTATATTAGTGCTCCATAATCTACATCCATAACTTGTTGGTACCACATTGAACCTTGTTTATCTTTTTCAAAACATAGGTTGGGTTTCTGCTATGGGAGATCAACCTTCCTTCACAGACCTTAGTCCCATTTCTTTATACTTCATTGAAAACATTTCCTTTGGGAGACTTTCTATAAATATGTCTCCATAAGTTTTTCTCCGTTTAATGGCTAATCGCAATTACTCCTTTCTTGAGTAATTGAATTACTGAATTCAATGTACAAGACTTGTATGTCTTGACCTTTCATTATAAGTCTTTGTTAGAGACGTTATAGATCATAGCCTGATTCACAATTAATCAAAACCGCTTGAGATGGCTTCTTCCAAAATTGAGATCTCTACAAGTTTGGTTCTAAGCCATTCATCCACATTAATTGCATCTACTCATGCAATCAATTCTGAAAACATTATTAAAAATGTTCCTATTTGATTTTACAAAATGATTGTAACTTCTCTAGTGATCATAATTAACATTTACGGTTAATTCACAAGTAGTCATTATAGACTTGCATACACTTTGGAGGCATAGAAAATATGTAGGCAATTTACTTGCTATTTCAACAAGCACATTATCACAATGAGTAACTCCTCTACTCATGCCCAATCCTCTACAAATTTATTCCCAAGTACATAGACAATGTCTATTTAACATTTTACATTATGTAATGCAAATGTTCATAATTTATGCATCGGTAATGTCGGAACACCTCATCGTTGGATATTTGGTCGGCCGCCCAATCTTCCAATATGTTAACATATTCACCGGTATTCCATTTTTTCGATGTCATTTAAGACACGCCAATTTCCAAAATTTGGAACCTATAATTCTTATCACAAGAATTATGCTTATGTAATGCACTTACGGTTTCAGACTTCAAAATTTATAATTCCTATCGTGAGGATTATATCTGTACTATAAAATTGTTGCATAAACAATCATTGGTGATCTCTATTGGTTCTCTAATTATAGAGCATTCATGACAATACTCCTCTATTGTCACCTGGTAGGCCCGAGAAGATGTTTAAATTTTACGACCTACAGAATATCTGCAAGTGCAGGCGTCTATCGGAGACGCCGGCAATGGTCGAACCACAGAGACTTGTGGTGCTCTAAGGTGATCTATGGCTATGCTAAACTGACTTCAAGTGGTAACAGAGTATAACAAAGATATTTTGTGCCGAAACGGCTGAAGTGAAGATGTGAACCTAAACTAAGGCAACTGAGGTAAACTGTGAAGCACAAGGGTGGTTGATTCCACCACCTGACCTCATGCTCAGGCAATGTGGCTTAACTCTATTCTTGTGTCCTTCATTTGAAGGTCTAAGGTAGATTTTTACTAACTAAATCCACTAACTCCCCCCTAGTATGAGCTGTCTTCTTACAGTACAGCTCATCACAGGTGGTCATTAGCTTCTTCAATTACCTACTAATCTTATCATGTTATACACAAAGAAGATTAAAGCTTAAGCTAAATATGCTTTATCATGAAGAACAAGGGTCCACTCGAACCTATGCTAAGGCATTTCCTAATCAAGTTCTATTCTTGGTTCATTCCAGGAAGAACACCATGTTAATGTTTTGCCTAATCCTATACACTCCCCCTAGTATGGAGTGTCTTCTTACTGATACACTCCATCATGTGGTCATATACTCAACTAGCTTATCCAATCAAACCATGAAGCTTACAAGAACAATACATGACGGTGAACAATCTTAGCATATGAGCAGGGGTTTCAACACACCCTGGAAATTGAAATTAAAACATTGCAAGAAATAAAAATTAAATCTAAGTGACACACTGGCTAATCCAGGCGTACCCAAAATTAACTTCTACATCATCTATTTATACCAAAGACTTCAAAAGTAACCCTAGTTTTTCAAACATAGAAAAATGAGAAGATAATCTCTCACCCACGTCGCTCAATCTGCTCTCCCTTCATCAATCGCCTCGAGCAACTCCATGCGTGGTCATTGTACAAACCCTAACCCTAATTATCTCGACCTAGCTTCTAGGTTAAAGAAGCTATGAGAGAGATGATTCGAGATAGAGAGGAAGAATAAGTGGCTACTGAAGATAGGAGGTAGAGTGGTGGTGGTGGGAGGAGAAGAAGATGGTCAGAACGCGATGAAGCTCTGTGTCGGTATGGGAGGAGAGTGACGGAATGGGTTTTGCAGAGAGGTATGGAGAAGAAAGAGAAATGGAAAAGAGAGAATGAGATGGTCGACTAGGGTATAGGGTGTAGAGAGTTTTGTTGTGAAGCGTAGGCATCGAATGCGATGGGACGTCTTTGAGCGATCGTTGGATTTATTTGGAGAAGATCCGAAGCACCGAGGAGGATTTGGAGTAATCCGGTGTTGAGCGGGGACATCGAGAGAGGATGCGGCGATGGAGCGGCCGTATGATGCATGCAGGTGAGATCTCAACGGCTCGGGATGAGCGGGTTCGGATCCGGGTCGTGGGTAGCTCTAGCCCATGTCTTCCTTGTTGGGTTGCAACCCGATTTGCGCGCGGCTTTGCTATCCGCTCCATAGATGTTTGACTCAATTCTTCACTCTTTAGCTCCTCGTTTCTCGGGACTTTATTTATTACCTAAAAACACAAAATTAATTAATACAAATATTTATTCTTGAAAACAAAGAAAACACGAGGAATGCAGGATAATATCTCGATTTCTAAGCGCAAAAGATGAGTAAAATGCCAATGAAAAGGTGTATAAATATGCACTATTTGGCACTCATCAAATACCCCCAAACACGAATTTTACTTGTCCTCAAGTAAAACAAAACAAAATAAGAAATCCTAACTATACCACTTTATTTGGTCTCTCGAATGCATTTAGCGTATGCACTAAGCCTTTAAACCCTAGGTGTCCCTAGTGGACGAGTTGTAGTCTCGTGAGGGTTTACAAGAGGTGTACCCACAAAACCTTCTCCAACTTGAGTGTAAAAGAGTCTCAAGCATCCTAGAAGCTATGAGGACATAGAGTTTCGCATGCTAGTAACGAGAAGTTAGAACTATCGAAGAACGCATTCTCATCCTTAAGTCTTTGAAGCGAGAAGTAACCATACCATATGAAAAATTCGGATTCGATTGTGATCATAAGCCTCGACTTCGCCTCACCATTAAGGTTTTATGATAATTGCACTCAAAAAGATCGCTTTTAGTCTCTCATGTGTGCAAAAGCGGGAATAAAGAGAGAAATCCCGCACACGTTGTAGGTAAGAAGGATAACCTTCCGAAATAAAAACTGGAGACTCCATGAAGTGTGGACAAAAGAATCTTTTACGATGATCTCTAAGAAAGGAAAATCAACCATTAGTAAGGGTGGGAGTGCTCACTCACTTCTCACCCGATCGGCAATTAATATCAATCTCTCATAAGAACCATAGAAACGTCTTCAATCTTTGGCCTTCTTGGTCTTGATCTTCAACTATTGATGACGAACTTCTCGAACTTCACAAAAACTTGATAATAATTTATTTATTTATTTATTTATTTATTTATTTATTTTTTTTTAACTGTTAACTAGAAAATAAACAATAATAATAATTTTTTTTTTTTTTTTTTTTTTTTTTTTTTTTGGTTACAATAAAACGATAAACTAAATTTTTCACAAACTTCATTAATTCTCATCTTATTTTCTTTTCTTTGTTGCACATAAACCTTGGACTATATCAATTTTTCTTTCAATATTCTCGATTCTCGGTTCTTTGACGATGATGTGTTTCTATGGGTCTTCTTTGATTGAGAGAGAGAGAGATGCTAACTGCAAATCGATATTTAGAAGGAGTTTTCATCTTTAGACGTCACCCTCATGATTGACGGAATTAGCACTCAAGAGATCAAAAGTAGTCTTTGAAAGTGGTGCGAAGTTGGGTAGCTCACCATTCCTACCGGAATTGACGTACGGTGACACACACTCTAAAAGCTTTTCTAGAAAGTCACAAAGAGTGAAGGTCGGTACCTCGCTTGATGTAAAATGGGTAGTCTCACTATGGGTGATCACAATTCTACTACCGAATATCTAAACAAGACCTAATTAGCCCTCAGGTATGGTTAAATCCAACTTTAACGCTCTAATCAACTAAGAAACCCGATTGCGTTTTCCGGTACTTCCAAGTTCTGTTATTTTGGTCAGAATCACTGTAAACATAGCTAAAAGCATGCTAGTGACTCTAAAATCTCTAAAAGTTGGAGGTTTTTATTTGCAAAAAGTTTTGAATTTTTTTTTTTTTTTTTTTTTTTTTTTTTTTTTTTTTTTTTGAAAATAAAAGGTAAAATAAAAGACTAAAAACTCTAAATGCAAATGCACACCCCCAAACCTAAATCAAACATTGTCCTCAATGTGTCTACATATAGAAAAAATTTAAACAAATCACATACCAAGAGAACTATCTTTGATAAGAGAAAAGGGAAGAGATTACCGGTATGTCGGCGGGAGCAAGGTTGAGCTTCGTTAGTCAAGGCTAGAATCCAATATTCTCAACGGAGATCATATCGGATTAGCATAATATATGTGCAAGAAGACTCAACCGAATCAAGAAAAGAAAATTTAACAAGTCCTACTGGATATATACAATGAAAATTCACCATAAACTAACAATCTAAAGAGTTGAGGATCAACCCAATAGACGATATGTACACACATTAACAGCCTTACACAAATATAATATGAGAGTGCACGTAAGACTGCAAATGGGAATGAGTTTCCCCCAAACCTAAACTTGTGAACGGGTGTGTTTGTGAGAACAAAATCTTGCAATTTTAAAGGTACATCATGCAAAAGGTCTAACTCAAAATGAGTTTTGCTAATTACAGTGAACATACATATTCCAACCGTGGCTCCTTAAGAGTGTTATACTTTGATGCAAAATAGTCCAAGAGGACTTGGGAAGCACAAAGTTCTAGGCCTAAGTTAGGCATTTTTGAAAAGTTGGTTTTGCAATTTTGTGACAAACTACACCTAGGTTTGGTGGAGGAGTTTCAATTTGTGACTCAGGAGAGAGGTTAGGTACATCTAAGTTGTTTTCATTTTTAAAATCATTTGCACCGTCACACACTTTCCTAAAGTCGGAAGAGGGTAAATCATGTTCACCGCATAAAGCAGTTCATCAATCTCCAGTCATACTCGTCACCATTCTCATGTATAACATAACCCGGAGAGATATCATGTTGTAGCCTAGGCATGGAGTTAGGCACATGCATTGAATCATCCGTGTCAACAGACAATTCATTTATTCCTAGGTCACAAACAGTGGTAAAGCATGCTCATTTTCACAGGACAATCCCACAGTGTTCTACATCAACATCACATGCATGAATATAAGAAGAAGCATCATTCATAGGGTTCACGAAGAGACGCCTAACGTCTCGAACCTAAAGATTTTACTACATTTTCAAAATACACATGCTCTTCATATTCATCATCATCATCATCATAGCACGATTGCATTTCCCTAACATTCATTTCACCTTGAAATTCCTCACTTTCCTCATTTAGTGCATCAAGAATTTGACTCAATTTGAGTTCTAAACTCTCAAACTTTTGCTCAAGGTTTTGATTCAATTCTAGAGTTTCATTATGTTGTTCAATGAAAGGAGAGTTTTCACTAATGGGTATGCATTCCTCATATGGATATTCATTGTATGGTTGTGCATGAGGTTCACTAGAGAAGGGAAATTCGGACATGTTGCTATATGGATGGTCATGCATTGCATTCATTTCAAGCCTAGCATTTTGCTCCATGAGTGTATCCATTAGTGATTGCAAACTAGGAGTTGGGGAGAATAAAATTGTTCATCTCCCCACTGTGGTGAATGATGCATGTGTGCAGAGTTGATTATGGTCCCAATAGTCACTTCTAGACACTTCGTACATTGGTTTATCATGGTTTTCCCTAGACCTGTCTAAAAGCATGCAAAATATCACAGTACTCAGCGGGGTGGTCTAAGCCACCACATAAGGTGCAAGCATGCATTTCATATTGCCTAGAAAAACTAGATTCGATGCATTGCCTTTCTAAAGCGGCATTGCCTATCTAAGGCAGATAGTCGAGCCTCTAATTGATCTAAAAGTGATGACTGGGTATGAGAAAATTGTTCATTTTCAACTGTGGTGGATGATGTATGTGATCATAATGATTAGGGTATGTGAGATCAGGGCTCCGAGAAGGCCCATAAAATTCCCTAAAGTCACTATGGTATGTGGGGTGTTCATCCCGTGAAAAGTGCCCGTAAGCAAGCTCTCTAAGGGATTTGTTTGAATCCCAGGATGCGGACAAAATCCCGACATGATTTATCACACAAATTGAACTCAAAGCCCAGTTGAAGTGGACTAAGTTTGGTTTTAATGGGATTGGTTTGGTTTATTGGGTTTCATTTGGTTTGTTGGGATTTTGGGCTTTTTGGTTTATTGGGATTGTTGTTGTTTGAAGCCCAGGATTTGTGAAACTGCACAGCCCAGAAGTGTTTGAAACAGTATAGCCCAGAAATGAATAGACTCTGGGCTCAGTTTGGTTGCAGCCCAGGTTGTGTTGAGTTAAGTGGGCTAGCTGTTGTGTGGTTGCAGCCCAAGTGGTTGTGCAAAGCCTAGGTTGAGTTAGCCAAGTGAAAGTGTTCAGCCCAACAGTTAAATGGCCCAGATTGGTTGTATGTTAACCACCCGAGTTTGGGTTTTGTTAAGTGGGCTAAATGTGTGTAAAGCCCAGGTTGTGTTAGCCTGTGTGAATCGGGCTAAAGTTTGTTGCAACCCAGAGTTGGGTTCAATGAGCCCACCGGTGTGGTCGGTCACCCACTATGAGGCTTGATTTTGGGCGGCAAGTTAGCAGCCAAAGAATCTTTGGATTTAGTTTGGACAAGCTTGTGCAGAGCCTGGTTAGGGTTCGGGCTCATGCACAAGACAGCCTAGGTGCTCGAGACACACGAGAGGAATGCACAAGTTTAGGTGCTTCTGACTTATACAATGATTATGCTAGCAGCTAGCATGAGCTCATGCACTGTGGCTAGGTCCGATGGTTTGCAGTGTCACACAAGGCAATCCTGAGGTTGGCTATCCGATTTGGCTACCGGTTCAAGGCAATACAAGCTCAAGGTACACAGTGCACATTCACAGCAGAGCAATCATTCACTTTTAGGATTATCAGGGTGTCATGCTCGGGTGAGACAAGTTATGCTCAAATGATGGTAGCGAGTTTGCAATCCGGCGCAAACTTGCGGCCTGGGGCTAGCAAGGGAGCAGGGCTTCTGGGCCAGTATACACCGATGCTCAGTCTTAGCAAAGTTGATGTCAACAAGCTAGAGCTAGAGCTACCTTGGGCTACCGAGTTAACAAGCTAGCTAGAATGCAGCCTAAACTTAGCAAAAACTACAGGCACCTGCGGCTCAAGGCGGATGGCTCACTAAGATGTGCTATAGCATGTATTCAAGGTAACAACCTTGATTGACTGAGTAGAGTATGCAAGGCTCAGAGCATCTAATTCATCATGCAAAACATGGTTCACAGGGCAATACAATGCTACTCAACAATCATTCAGATGTTATAAGATCATACACAATGCTAAAGCTAATTCACAAATGCAGTAAGGTTGACAGGGCTGATGGCAAGGCATTCAGAGTGGAGATTCTAGGTGGATTCACCAACTTTGTGCAGCCAAGATGGCTGTCTTCTGCTAAAGCAACTATGCTCTCATTGTTGTTCTTTGGACCGATTGCTTTAGCCACAAAGTTTGTGCTCAATTCCTTGTCTTACCCTCGGGGTGGTTTAGTACATTTGCTCCACAAGAGCACGAGGATACAGCAGCCTGTACTGTTACTCAATGAAGATTTTCGAGTTCTCAAAAGTGCAAAGCTACAGCAAGTGGAATGAATATTTGCAATTGCAATCGAAATTTACTTGACCGAAAGGGAAGGGTGGCAAGTGACACTAAGCTTCCACTCAGAGGCTTATAGCTCGAGGTCAAGAAGTAAGATGCAACAAAAGGAACAATGTGCAGAGGATGATGCAGAGAGCTATGAAACTACAACAGGAAGCTATGATGCAAAGGTTAAAACAAGTTATAAACTACAGGGAAAGCAAACTATATGCAGGGTTATGCAATGAAAGGCTAATGATATGCTAAGTTACACTATTAACAGAAGATAACAAAGTGAAACTTTAAAATGAATATATACAGGGATAGAATGTAAATCAGTAAAGCGAGCCAATATCAGCAAGGCACGCGCCAAGTCCCCGGCAACGGCGCCAAAAACTTGGTAGGCCCGAGAAGATGTTTAAATTTTACGGCCTACGGTAATACCGCAAGTGCACGGCGTCTATCGGAGACGCGGCAAGTACGGGTCGAACCACAGAGACTTGTGGTGCTCTAAGGTGATCTATGGCTATGCTAAACTGACTTCAAGTGGTAAGCAGTATAACAAAGATATTTTGTGCCGAAACGGTGAAGTGAAGATGTGAACCTAAACTAAGGCAACCGAGGAGGAAATGTGGAAGCACAAGGGTGGTTGATTCCACCACCCGACCTCATGCTCGAGCAATATGGCTTAACTCTATTCTTGTGTCCTTCATTTGAAGGTCTAAGGTAGATTTTTACTAACTAAATCCACTAACTCCCCTAGTATGAGCTGTCTTCTTACAAGAAAGGCTCATCAGTGGTCATTAGCTTCTTCAATTACCTACTAATCTTATCATGTTATACACAGCAAGATTAAAGCTTAAGCTAAATATGCTTTATCATGAAGAACAAGGGTCCACCTGAACCTATGCTAAGGCATTTCCTAATCAAGTTCTATTCTTGGTTCATTCCAGGGAAGAACACCATGTTAATGTTTTGCCTAATCCTATACACTCCCTCTAGTATGGAGTGTCTTCTTACAAGACACTCCATCACGGGGTCATATACTCAACTAGCTTATCCAATCAAACCATGAAGCTTACAAGAACAATACATGACAGTGAACAATCTTAGCATATGAGCAGGGGTTTCAACACACCCTGGAAATTGAAATTAAAACATTGCAAGAAATAAAAATTAAATCTAAGTGACACATTTGGCTAATCCAGCGTACCCAAAATTAACTTCTACATCATCTATTTATACCAAAGACTTCAAAAGTAACCCTAGTTTTTCAAACATAGAAAAATGAGAAGATAATCTCTCACCCACGTCGCTCAATCAGCTCTCCTTCTCGTCAATCGCCTCGAGCAACTCCATGCGTGGTCGTTGTACAAACCCTAACCCTAATTATCTCTGACCTAGCTTCTAGGTTAAAGAAGCTATGAGAGAGATGATTCGAGATAGAGAGGAAGAATAAGTGGCTACTGAAGATAGGAGGTAGAGTGGTGGTGGTGGCAGGAGAAGAAGATGGGCAGAATGATGAAGCTCTGCAGGTCGGTATGGGAGGAGAGTGACGGAATGGGTTTTGCGAGAGAGGTATGGAGAAGAAAGAGAAATGGAAAAGAGAGAATGAGATGGTCGACTAGGGTATAGGGTGTAGAGAGTTTTGTTGTGAAGCGTAGGCATCGAATGCTGATGGGACGTGCTGAGCGATCGTTGGATTTAGCTGGAGAAGATCTGAACGGCTGAGGAGGATTTGGAGTAATCTGGTGTTGAGCAGGGACATCGAGAGAGGATGCGAGCGATGGAGCGACCGTATGATGCATCTGGGTGAGATCTCAACGGCTCGGGATGAGCGGGTTCGGATCCGGGTCGTGGGTAGCTCTAGCCCATGTCTTCCTTGTTGGGTTGCAACTGATTTGCGCGCGGGCTTTGGCTATCCGCTCCATAGATGTTTGACTCCAATTCTTCACTCTTTAGCTCCTCAGTTTCTCCGGACTTTATTTATTACCTAAAACACAAAAATTAATTAATACAAATATTTATTCTGAAAACAAAGAAAACACAGAACTGGGATAATATCGATTTCTAAGCGCAAAAAAGATGAGTAAAATGCCAATGAAAAGGTGTATAAATATGCACTATTTGGCACTCATCAGTCACGCGACCAAAACTGTGTCATTGAACGACACTTGCTTTATTTGTATCAAGTACCGCATGTGTCAATTTCTGCCAAAAAATGACGCACAACATTTCTAAATAGAAATAAAAACTTCAAATCCAACGCACCGGTATGGGTACCATCCTTTTGGATTTGGGTCACTTTTAATCTGCTAAAAGTGATATATCTCTTATTGTCTTAATCCATCGGGATTCAAAAAGAGATTCAAAGACCTAATCTGCTTGAATAGTCCATGGCTTCATGCCGGTTTCATTTCTTCGAAAAAGTGATGATTTAATGTACAAATCATCAATGCAACCCTCGTGACTCAATGTCATATTAGAACCGGTCAAAATACCTCTTCTCCACATTTCATGATTATCTTTAATAGTCATGACACCATGGAAATAAGATTCCATGAAAGGAAGTATCTTACTACATACTAGGTCTTGAATCCACAAAATGGATTTGATCCAAAGGAGTAATTTAATACAGATCCGGAATCTTAACAAGTAAAACTAAATTAAAATTACTTATCTATTTGGTCAGTTATTTCCCCTAGCAATAAACTATTGCTATCTATCCACCACTCACCATCATCGGAAGCCATTTGAATCCCGTAAAAGGATCTTGATGTAGTTTTACAAGTGGTAAGTAGAGTATCGTTCGCTCGGACTATTTTGAAGATTGGTTTTAGACTTAATAAAATAAAATACTAGAAACAAACTAATTACAATTGATTTTTGTTATCAAGGAGAGATGAGTCTAGGGATTTGGATTTCACTACTTCTAATGATGGTAAACTCAATAAATAAAACTTTGACATAATACTCCGACTTTACTCAAAACAATTTTCGAACTCAATCTCATGCTTTGGAAGATATAACACTACATGCTCTTTTTATGACTTTCGTCGCTATTCTAAGGCCTAATCCTCCTTCGCTTATAAAAAAGAACGGTAGAAACTACCCAAAACAGTTTTCACGAAGCATGTAAAGAAGAGAGAATTTTTAGACAAATTAAAACACAATTTTTGGAGTAAATATGCCAAAGAAATTAATTACTAAATATTACCCATCAAAAATAGTTTCCTCCAAAACCCTAGAAAGAAATTTAGCTACTCATAGAACGAAGATTGGAGAAAATTTCATTAATCATTGTATTGAAAAATAATAATAAAAGTGCTTACAATGATTTTCAGTAATAAACGACCGTCACCGATTGTCCTTGTTTTTCATCGCCCAAGAACGATAGTGGGTTAACACACATCGTTGTTTCGAGGTTTTTCATGACGCTATTGCTGGTTCAATGTTCTTCGTGTTCTTGAGCGCACTGTGCAGAAACGTAATCCTGCAACTTGGGATTTTGCCTCTCTACAACTCTCCAAACTTCCACAAACTCTTCCTACCTCCTTTCCGAGACTCCAAGCACCCTTTATATACTCACAGGCCGATTATAACTCGAGTAAATCCTCTTTTCTTCTCCAACAGGTCACGTGAATATCTCCTTTTTATCTCGTTTTACGCGTCAAAACTCTCACCGAATGCAAACAAATCTCCGGTGAATATTGTCTTCCCATTTTTCCACGTACTTTCCACATATATCCATTGTTCAGGAAATATTATTTCCCGTGAAACCAAGAAACCGAGACGTTTAACTCAAACTCCGACGATCCGGCCCAAGTTTTTCGATTAGAACACCCATTCAATCCTCGTTTAGCCCAAACGAGTTCATCCAAAGCAAAAACAGTGATTGAATCTCAACACAACTGGCCCAAAACTCGAATCCAAACTACACGCCCATGCCTGGTTTTTTTTCCCGCCAATTTACTAAATTTGAATTTAGGAAGATGATCACCCCTTATCCTGTTGTCGGGTGCCTTTAACACCTGGGTGTCTTGGAGTGTAAATAACAATTAGGGTGCCCCTTATCAATGGTGTAACCCTTAGTAATTAAAGCCCCTTATCCAAATAAGGGGTCCGAATAGTAATTTTCTCCCACGAGCGCAAATACCACTTTTCGAGCCAATTTCGCCGCAAAGTTTATTTCTCCAAAAACACCTACAAAGACATAAAATACCAAAATAAGCGCAAAATCGAGTACTAACATTACACAGAATTGAGACTAAAATAGACACATAAATGCGTCCATCAAATACCCCCAAACTTATTATTTGCTAGTCCCGAGCAAATCAAATCTACAAAATAAAATCACAACTCACTGTCTCAGGCATCGTCGATTGCATTTAGCGTATGCAATAAGCCTTTAAACCCTAGGTGGCCCTAGTGGCCGAGTTATAGTCTCGGGAGGGTTTACAAGAGATATACCCACAAAACCTTTACTCAGGACTCTAGTTATTTACGCGTAACCTTGAAGGCACTAAAGAATCTCCTTGGTTGGCATACTTATTGACTAAGGAGGAAGTACCCGATGCGAAATTCCAATTGTCTGTACACGAGTTTGCACTCAAGCATACTAAAATTCATATATAAGTGACAGAGCTCTACTCGATAGTCTCACTATGGACATCAATATCCTGAGTCAAAACTAATCACATGGATAGATCAAGAAGATGGATATAGAGAAAAACATAGATGGTTTTGATGTTTACTAAGTGAAATGTGTTTCCCATATCTCGTCTCAAGGCCTCCGCCAAAATGAACCTATCCTAATGGATTTGAGATACAAGTCGACTAATATCAACACAATCGGCATATACAAGGATATTGGTGGTCGATAATCCTAAGTCTAGGTCAACACAACTGGCATATACAAGGGTTCCGGTGGTCGACTTTATTAGGTTGGTCGATAATCTTTTTTTTTTTTTTTTTTTTTTTTTTTTTTTAACAACATGATTAGATCTTGTGGATCCAAGCGCATGCTTCTTGTCAGCATATTACATGGTAATTCCGGTGGATCCTGCGTTGCCCACGCTTGTTTATTGAGACAGGGAGATCACACACATATTGCTATCCAAGTGTTAATTTTTATTTTTGAACACACATTTTGCTTTTTTTTTTTTTTTTTTTTTTTTTTAGTAACTCAATCACTCTATTTCATCCTAGCAATGGTAACAACTTGAATCGTGAGCCCCACCTAATCACTTAGAAAAACATATTTAAAAAAGAAAAACAAAATAAAAATATAAGTGAAAAGGACTCAACGAGATATGATGAAACTATCATGTTATTTCTAACACCAGAGCTCTGTGCTTTTATGAATAGACTCTTTAGATGTTTCCATCTAATCAGATTGGTTCCTCAACTCCTACAATCAAAATGCTTCCATCCACTTAGGTTGGTTAGTGCCATCCTTAATAAACACAAATTTCTAGGCTCTGGAGTTTATTTATTGCAACTAAAAAGTTTCTCCCACACCCCCAAACTTAAATCTAACATTGTCCTCAATGTTCTAAAGATAAAATTAAAAGCATGAACAAGGAGAAATTGTTACCATTTGAAGCAAAAAAGTTTAAGGAAAGATATTACCGTGTTGCATGAGCATGGGTTACCTCCCAAGAAGTGCTAAGTTTAACGTCTTCAGCCAGACATAAGAAAGAATTAATCACTTCATATCATAAAGCAATAACCGAAACAATCGGTGGGATCATCTGCATCAAAAAGTGTTAACACGAGATAAAAGGAAACGCAACAAACCAAGAATAAACATAGCACACCCTTGCCTAGTTTCTGTTTAAGACAACTACATCTAGTTGTGGTTCGAGTTCGTGTTCTATAAAGGGGTCTAAATAAAATATTTTCTTAGGCTGCACCTCCTCATAAGTAAGATCCGAAATATCAGGTTCTAAGGTCTGGAAAAATTTAGAAGCACATAATAATAACCTGAATAATTGAGGATCCTCTAAGTCAATCAGATTTGACTTACACAGTTGACCATAATGAGAGTGGTGGTCATTCTTAAGCAAATGTGTCAATTCTATTTTCCTAAAATAATTAGGTTTAGTCTCATAACTTAATAATTGACACATCTGAAACATATACGTTCCCACAATTGGTTGAAAAATATTTGGTGGGAAAACAAAATCAATCTTGGTATCATAGCCTTGAGTAAACCACATCAACCAGAGGATGGGTTTCTAACAACCGAACTTCTTCCTGGACATTATTGGGTTCGATGAACTAGTATGAAGGCAATCTGGCACAATATTTGAGGCACATATATTAAGTCCCAAGTGAGGGATCTCTATAAGATCTAAAGGTAAGGCACATGGAGAATGATAGTCACCCCCAAACTTAGAGTTTTGGGTGTCTCTATATAAACTACCTACAATTTCCCTAATTTCTAGATCATCGAATCTGAAAATGGTCAATTGCTTCTTGGAGGTCATATTCAGTGACACATCCTCATACATGTTTAAAAGCTCTACGAGTTCATCTTCTTCGTCTAAGACTTGTTGTTTCTAAATCTGTAGACTCTAAAATATTATTCTTAGAATAAACTCGTTCCTCTAAGCCAATCTCGGCTTCGTAATCAAAAGAAAATACTACATCGTCTAAAACGGGAGTATCTCTAGTCAAATCCTCGTCCTTTTGAATAGGTGAATAATTATTAAAATTATTTGGATTTGAACTAGAAATATTATCATTATAAAGCTCAATTGGAGTAACAAATTCCTAATTACTATGCCTATCGATTCTTGATCAAGACTATCCTCATCGTAATCATCATAACATGAAAATGGTTGAACCTCTTCTAAAAAAATAGTGTTACCAATTCTAACCTCGCCATCTTGATTATGCGAATAACTATTCTCATTTTTAAGGCCAAATTGGTAATCAAGATTATTCCGAGCAATTCTTTCGTTCGTCTTTAACACAACCCTAGTTTTCTCGGCTATTATCTTGAGAGACTCTTCTAGAGGACGAATAGGACCGAAGGAACACCCATCAGTTTGAGAGACTCTTCTATAGGACGAGTAGAACGGAAGGATCATAATAAGGACTAGTTTTCAATGTTTAATTAAGTCGTCCAAAGACGAGGAACTAGTACTGTAATATTCCTTATTTTCTTGCTCGTATGACTGTGCGCGTGCGAATAGTAATTGGGCTCTCCGATGATATGAACCATAACCTTGAAAAGGTTGGTGTTCCCAACCACTATGCACACTCGTGGTCAAATTAGTAGTGTTCATTCGAAAATCGTCGGATATTCATTGTATTGGCTATTGTAATACCAGTTCGACGTTATTTTTGTGCAAATGCAAATGCAAGGTCGACTAAAATGGGTAGGCTCAGGTTACCACATCAAAATATACCCAAAGGTACGAGGATGAGGTTTGTGGACTTTCAGCTGGTAACTCCCATAAGGCCCAAGGCACGGGTTCAGCTTACTAATCCACGAGTTTTCCTAAAATCGGTAGTCTGACGATGCAATTGGTGTGTGCACGTGTTATATTTTTTTAATAAATAAATAATATAATAAAAATAAACAAACAATATATACAAGTCCAAAAGAAATATAGAAAAAACTAACAAAATTAATATCTCCGGTTTTCTCCTCTCTTTTTTTGGCAAGTTCGACTTTCCACTTTCCGTTTCAAGCAAAACCTGCACAACAAAAACAAAAACACCAAAGACGTAAAATAGAACAAAAAATTAAATAAGAATAAAATATATACAAAACCTAAAACCTAAACCTAAATACAAGTCCGTCGTGGCGGCGCCAAAAACTGATGTAGTTTTACAAGTGGTAAGTAGAGTATCGTTCGCTTTCGGACTATTTTGAAGATTGGTTTTAGACTTAATAAAATAAAATACTAGAAACAAACTAATTACAATTGATTTTTGTTATCAAGGAGAGATGAGTCTAGGGATTTGGATTTCACTACTTCTAATGATGGTAAACTCAATAAATAAAACTTTGACATAATACTCCGACTTTACTCAAAACAATTTTCGAACTCAATCTCATGCTTTGGAAGATATAACACTCGCATGCTCTTTTTATGACTTTCGTCGCTATTCTAAGGCCTAATCCTCCTTCGCTTATAAAAGAACGGTAGAAACTACCCAAAATAGTTTTCACGAAGCATGTAAAGAAGAGAGAATTTTTAGACAAATTAAAACACAATTTTGGAGTAAATATGCCAAAGAAATTAATTACTAAATATTACCCATCAAAAATAGTTTCCTCCAAAACCCTAGAAAAGAAATTTAGCTACTCATAGAACGAAGATTGAGAAAATTTCATTAATCATTGTATTGAAAAATAATAATAAAAGTGCTTACAATGATTTTCGTAGTAAACGACCGTCACCGATGGTCCTTGTTTTTCGACTGCCTGAAGAACGATAGTGGGTTAACACCGTCGTTGTTTCGAGGTCGTATCGCGACGGCTATTCTTTGGTTCAATGTTCTTCGTGTTCTTGAGAAGCACCAGCAGAAAATGTAATCCGCAACTTGGGATTTTGCCTCTACAACTCTCCAAACTTCCCCAAACTCTTCCTACCTCCTTTCCGAGACTCCAAGCACCCTTTATATACTCACACAGCCGATTATAACTCGAGTAAATCCTCTTTTCTTTTCCAACATGTCACGTGAATATCTCCTTTTTTATCTCGGTTTTACGTCAAAACTCTCACCGAATGCAAACAAATCTCCGTTGAATATTGTCTTCCCATTTTTCCACGTACTTTCCACATATATCCATTGTTCGGAAATATTATTTCCCGTGAAACCAAGAAACCGAGACTCGTTTAACTCAAACTCCGACGATCCGGCCCAAGTTTTTCGATTAGAACACACATTCAATCCCTGTTTAGCCCAAACGAGTTCATCCAAAGCAAAAATAGCGATTGAATCTCCCTACAACTGGCCCAAAACTCGAATCCAAACTCTGCCCGTGCTGGTTTCTTTTTCCCGCCAATTTACTAAATTTGAATTTAGGAAGATGATCACCCCTTATCCTGTTGTCGGGTGCCTTTAACACATGGGTGTCTTGGAGTGTAAATAACAATTAGGGTGCCCCTTATCAATGGTGTACCCCTTAGTAATTAAAGCGCCCCTTATCCAAATGAGGGGTCCGAATAGTAATTTTCTCCCACGAGCGCAAATACCACTTTTCGAGCCAATTTCGCCGCAAAAGTTTATTTCTCCAAAAACACCTACAAAGACATAAAATACCAAAATAAGCGCAAAATCGAGTACTAACATTACAGAGAATTGAGACTAAAATAGACACATAAATGCGTCCATCAGCTCCATTGATGATATAGGCATCTTTCAGTCCAAAAGCATATCACAAGCATCTCACCGAACCATCTTCATACAAACTTTCCATTCACTTTGAATGGTCGGGTCCTACAAGAGAAAGAAGAAATACCTTTTCCATCCAAAATTATAATCAAGAGACGACCGAACCGGGTCCACAATATAACGGTCAAACATACATGTCTCGATTTGGTTTGAAAATGGTGGGGTTTTGAAATGTTTCGTTTTGAACAATACACGACTGTTCATATTTCATTTCAAAGGTCATATACCTGTAACTAATTAATCCCAAACGGTTAGTAAAGATCAAAGCAAGAACTAAATCCAAATGAGAACAGAAAGTTTAATGGGGAAAGATATAAACCAACATTTCATGCATGTAATTCTAATGTTCAAAATAATTAGTACATGGCAACAAGAGGATATCAACCCAATACTTTTTAAAAGAAATGAATATGCATAACTAATCGCATAATCACATCAAAAGGCGTCTACCACACAATGATTTTAAGAAACTGAAAATACAAATAAATGAATTCACTACAGGAAAAATATACATCTACAATCGGAGATTTACAACGCTTTGCTAAGTATTGTATAAAGTCCTATGTTTTACAACTGGTTTCAAAGGAAGAGTTGTCGTATATCATCACTGCCAACCCTTAGGAAACAAGGGGTTGCGCTAAGAAAACAAACGACAACTCCTTAAGAAAAATAGTTATGACGACATTTAGCTATAACAACGTTGTTCCATATATGTAGTGACTTAGCCTATCACAATACTCACAAGTGTTGTTGAAGAACACAAAAATATGATAATGAAAAATATGTTAGAGGGGAAATTCGAACATGAACCTACTACATGGAAGTCTAGCTCATCAACCACCCTTTCAGTTCACAAGTTTTGATTTTTTTTTTTTTTTTAAATAGAAACCTACAACAACACTTATAAGTGTTGTTGAAGTAAAAATATATAATGTTCCATATATGTAGTGACTTAGCCTATCACAATTCTCACAAGTGTTGTTGAAGAACACAAAAACATGATAATGAAAAATATGTTAGAGGGGAGATTCAAACATGAACCTACTGCTGTTGATGGTGGATTTTCATTCAAGGTTAGATTTGTAAAAAACCAGAAAAATCATGCGCTGACATCTTGTAAAAGATAAAGCCATTTATAAGTGTTGGATATTCCCTCACTTAATTCACCAAGAATGGATCATGTAGCAACAATCCCTTCTTGTGAATTTCATATCAGCCTTGTATTTCCTGTACTCATTATCAGTGTGGCATGACGACCGAGTGTTACTCTTATAGAGTAACATGAACTTCCAAGCACTATAATGAATCATTATCAGTGTGGCATGAGACTGAGTGTTACTCATATATAGAGTAACACGAACCTCCAAGCACTATAATGAAACCATGTACGAAATACCCGTACAGGCTGATGCTCGGTGTGTTATATTAGCCCGAGCCCTCTCGTGTGTTATATTAGCCCGATTGAGCCCTCTCGGTGTGTTATATTAGCCCGATTGAGCATCCGGACTTGATCAGTATCGGTCTCAGGATATGATCTGATCGCAGTCATCCAACTCCACAAGCATGATTGGATGACCACAGATCAATTCCATCACCCCAAGCATGGTACGGAATACCCACGGCCTTAGCTTGCCAGATATGATCTGATCGCAGTCATCCAACTCCACAAGCATGATTGGATGACTGCGATCAATTCCATCACCCTCAAGTGGTATGGAATACACACGGCCGACCGCATGGTCGACCATTGGCCTTCGCTTGCCAAGAAACCGTCCATAACCAAGCATTATGGGCGGAAAACCCTAAATTAGGGTTTGCGGCATATTACATGTGTCGCAAAACGGTCTCAACTGGATCCATCTTCGCAGGTATAGATGGAGGTGTAGATGTAGACTCAAAGGGCCGGAGGAGCATGTCGACACAATCACCATGTGACCGCCTACACACTTGGCCAATCGGTCAAAGCCAAACGTGGTTAGTTACAACAAAACCGTCCGCCCAAAGGAGCATGGTCGCACGGCTTTGAAAGCCAAAAATAGGGTTTGAGCCATCACGCGCGTCCATCTTCTCCGGCACGAATGGAGGGTCACGAGATCAAATCGAGCAGGTCCGGTCATACCAGCATGACCACCGTGGGCCCATATACCTCCTCTTGCGGTCGGCCAAGGCACATCATTCCCGGCCAACCCAAAACGCACGCCCAAACTCGTGCGGTTACACTCCCAAATCCCGAATCGATCTCGACCGCTCAACTTCACCTGGATGATTTGAATGGCTTAGATCACGTTTTCATGGGATAATCAGGTATAGGTGTGAACACCAACCTACCACCTACACGGTGGTATGATCGACCAAGACCGACTAAGATGGGTCGTCTTGGGGCGCGCACCCAAACTTGGGATGACACGCGGTTATCAATTCCTTTGCGGTAAGAGATTTTGCATGGAACCGATCTCAACCACTCCTCTTTGACGGTCAAATTGAGTGGCCTAGATTGCATCTCCATGAGACGGTGAGACATGGACGTATACACCATCATGCCGTCAACACGCATGTATGGTCGGTCCTCCACAAATTCCTTCCCGTGCTTGGTTTCGACCAAGGTCAAGAGTGATGCTTCGCACCTCTTAAAAAAACCTATTTCATCAATCGGTCGCAGATGAGTGTCTCAAACATCATCTCATCCGGTCCGACTTCACCAGCTTGGTTATACAACCCTGGTCAGGAGTTATTTGGTTAGTGAGGAGTCATTACCCATCACTTTACCACACCGTAATGCAGTACCTGCATAAAATACACACGATACTCCACAAGTATCGACTTTCTGAATAACGCAGTTGTTCAATTCAGCATTACATGCTATCTTCCGTGGATCCACGATCCACATTCCAGACATCAATCATGTCACAAACCGGGGATACTTACTGGGGTATTGGTCTGGCGGTTTACAAAGCGTGCGCGGCAACGCGCCATTACAAGAACGTGTTAGGAAGTCATGGACGGTTAGAGATGAACTGGAGAAGTGGGCAAGACCGGTCGTGATGCTACCGACACACAACTCCACCACTCCATCATTCCACTACCTCCACTTCCCACGAGAAACGTGAATGAGGCTCAATGACTTGTATAAATAGGTTCTCCGCCCTATTTCGAACAAGGAATATACAGGGACGAGTAACAACAAGCCGAGACAAGACAGAAAAACCAAGTGTTGATACTGGTCACATTCAACCATTTTCTGTTACAAGTCATAAGCAAGCCAACACCTTCACAATCTCAACACCTTCTTCGCTTCCCTCCCTAAGATCAACCCCATCTCCTTCACTTTGTGACCGAAACAAGTCCTGGAACGGCCATTTCTTGGTTTAGGCAGACTTACACATGATTGATCTCTCGAATCTACAAGCACTCACCGCGCAGTGCATTTGTTGTAGGTTTAAATTCATTCCTCATCACACCCCAAATTACCAAATTCAGCAGGAGTAGTTTTCACCCATCAACAATTGGCGACCACAGTGGGAGATTGATCTATCGGTTGCATAAAATTGAATCCTCAATTTTTCAGTTTCCATCTCGCAATGTATCCTAAACTACGGGCGGTTCGGATATCATGGGAAGCATAATTGGAATCTTGGAGGATGTCTTGGCAAATCAAGCCGTATCACCAGGAGGCAGAGCGAGACATTTCGCCTTTTGAATGACATAGCAGCACAATTACAAGAAGGATGCATCCACTCGCAAGAAACGGTGAATCCTTAGCTGTGGATCACACCTTTACCGGGGGAGAAACAAAAAGAGCGCGTAATCGCAGGGACTCGGAAAGATGAACAGCAGGTCCAGTCGACGATGAGAATCCGAGACGACTCCACGGGAGAAGAGACTTGTCCGGAGCACTACAATGTCTGCGATAAAGAAAGGGAGCCTGCAGCCTATGGAACCGTGTTAGAAGATTTATATCTCAAAACCCTCGCCGAAGCCCTAAGACTGTTCTCACCCGCATCAACCTTTCAACCGAGTGAAGAAATGCTTGAGGAAGGAGAGATCAATCAAGGAATGCGTGAGTACGAGAGGATGGGAACGTTCAATTCGATCACTCCTGCAGGTGACATTACGACACCTTCCACATCACTCGCCTAGGCAAGCGATCCACAGATATGATGACATCCGCAAGTCTTACAACTTCATCTCCTATTCCACATCAAGGCCACGGAGAGACATTGCAACGCCCGCTAACGCAGGAAAAGCTAGACTCAAGGTACTTACATTTCCCCTTCCCAGTGAAGAAGATCCTGGAGCTACTAGAGACGTGGGTGCAAAATGGAGAGTTGAAGCTACCCCGATGACGCGCCCACCTACCGATCAACAAGTAATGGATCCGAGGTACTGTCATTACCATCGGTTCCTTCATCACCCCACCTTTGAATGCAACGCTTTGAAGCGCATTGTTCAGGAGAAGCTCGGTTCAGAGATAGCTTGCGGAGGATTTTCTTAGAGAGGCTACTCCGGTCTGATATGGTGAGGCTTCAAAAGGCAAGTAAGTTTTACTCAACAACTTTACAAGAAAGATAGTTTAGAATTCACTGGGGACTTAGCATCCCGCACGTGGAGAAAGAGGCTCAGTGATCAAACGCCATGTTTGTTTCCATTCGTACCTCCCTTTTACATAACATTTGCAACTTCATATATGTGCAATCATTCATGACCAAGATGCAAACCTCATTTAACATAATCTCTTTCAAAAAGTTTGTTCACAAAACTATCTCAAAATAAGCCAATTCAATTACCTATTCAAGACCTAGGAAGTCGGGAAGAAAATCCTCACTATCACTCAAAAAAAAAAAAAAAAAAATCTAAAAGGAAAAACAAGTCGGTAGCTACAATCTTTCAAGGGAAGTCCTTCAACAGCAACTCATCCTTCGGGCAAGAGAGACTTTCATCCTTTGAAGTACAACTCGCTTCCGGGCTTCAGTTCCTTAGGCAACTTTTCAACCTCTTCTTCCCAAGCGAGTAACACAGTATACGAAGGGGCTCCGTCCTATAATTTCCGGAGCTACCGTGGTCAATACACCTTATGCACCGTCACTTCTACCACGGTGCCAGCGTAGCAGGAGATATTCCAACAAGTGTAACACCTCCCGTCACTGCAGTCGAGCACCCGCAAATCCCAATAACTCCTCAAGCGTAACGCTCCCAGTAGTCACCAGAGCAACAACTTTCACTCCTGCATCAGGACGAGGAGCCGGAGGGACGAGAGGAGGACCACCATCCATTACCATTTCAGACTTGATGGAGAAGCAGGAAGTTCTTGCTAAGACTCAAACGGATATGGCCGCAACTCAGAAAGAGGTATTTCAGCCGCGCGGACCTACGTGGACCTGATCAAATGAGCGACATCAGATTGAACGGTCCTGTCATGGAGATTCCTACACTGGGGACCGATCCTCACAATGATCCTCCCTGTGTCAATGATTTACTACGAACAAACCATGTAAACCACGCTTGGGGACTCGAGGCTCAAGACGAAGTTCCTTCACCTTCGATCAAAGACTTCTTCAACACGAAAGATGGTCAGTCAAGAAGCATGGAATTCGCAAGGGTAAATCGAATCAAGAGCCGCTCCGCTTCAACGCTTCCTCCAAAGAAGATGCTTCAATGGTCTATCCAAGAGCCGCCTCAATGCTCTCTCCGGACCCTGCTCACTTTTAATCCTCGCTTCAACACTCTCTCCAGATCTACCTCAACGTTCGCACCAGAAGCCACTTTAACATCCTCTCGAGTCGTTTCAACACTCAAGCTACACCAATAATCTGCGCTCCGGTCAAGTTGTCTTTGATGTACTCATTGCTCAACGTGCGTCTCATTCATCCTTCATGAGGATCCAGCGGAGCATGAAAAAACCTGAAGTCGATAGGAGGAGGGTTATCCCGTGGAACGAATATTTTCATATAGTAGAGAGAGCGCAGTGAACAACTCATCATCAATGTTCGGCATGTATTTGAAGCTGTCAACACTTCCACCAAAGATTATCTTCAAGATATATCAACGGAGTTCTTTTCTTTCTACCGCAATGAAATAAAAGACAGGAGTTAGAACTTCTATGAAAGCACATGAGAAGTGTAGTCACACACGGCAAGACACAACTCACATCGGAGCACACAATGACCGGTCCAAACATCGTTCAAGTATGTCTGGTATTGATTTCAGTCCAGTATAAGTTTCAAGACCCAGTATTGCTCAAGTCTCAAGTCTGGCGCACACACAAGGCTGGGTTTCAGTCGAAGCACATGGCCGACGTTTGAAGCATGTACACGGTGGACCCACTTTCAACCGAAGCAGACACAACAAGCCCACGTTCGATCAAGCGGCGCAAAGAACCCCACGAACGAAGCATGCGCAATGGATCGGTCGATTAGGCACATCCCCACGATTGAACGAAGCAGCGCAATAGCCCCTCGACAAGAAGTCCATCGCAAGGTCGATCAAGCAGGCAAGACCGACATCATGCTAGGGGAACACTTTCCGGACGTTTCTTGAACGTGACATGCTCGGCGACTCGGACGACCCGCCTCTCCCCGGTAACATCTAACTTTGTCTCATAAGTTTTATCTTTAACCTGTCACCATCTCATGCCTACCACACAATAGTGTAACCATTATGTGCTAGGCAGGGACTTAATGTTGATGGTGGATTTTCATTCAAGGTTAGATTTGTAAAAACCGGAAAAATCATGCGCCGACATCTTGTAAAAGATAAAGCCATTTATAAGTGTTGGATATTCCCTCACTTAATTCACCAAGAATGGATCATGTAGCAACAATCCCTTCTTGTGAATTTCATATCACCTTGTATTTCCTGTACTCATTATCAGTGTGGCATGACGACTGAATGTTACTCTTATAGAGTAACATGAACCTCCAAGCACTATAATGAATCATTATCGATGTGGCATGAGACCGAGTGTTACTCATATATAGAGTAACACGAACCTCCAAGCACTATAATGAAACCATGTACGAAATACCCGTACAGCCGATGCTCTCGGTGTGTTATATTAGCCCGAGCCCCTCTCGGTGTGTTATATTAGCCCGATTGAGCCCCTCTCGGTGTGTTATATTAGCCCGATTGAGCATCCGGACTTGACTGTATCAGTCTCCGGATATGATCTGATCGCAGTCATCCAACTCCACAAGCATGATTAGATGACCACAGATCAATTCCATCACCCCAAGCATGGTACGGAATACCCACGGCCTTAGCTTGCCGGATATGATTCGATCGCAGGTCATCCAACTCCACAAGCATGATTGGATGACCACGGATCAATTCCATCACCCTCAAGCGGTATGGAATACACACTACCGACCGCATGGTCGACCATTGGCCTTCGGCCAAGAAACCGTCCATAACCAAGCATTATGGGCGGAAAACCCTAAATTAGGGTTTGCGGCATATTACATGTGTCGCAAAACGGTCTCAACCGTCCATCTTCGCAGGTATAGATGGAGGGTGTAGATGTAGACTCAAAGGGCCCGAGCATGTCGACACAATCACCATGTGACCGCCTACACACTTGGCCAATCGGTCAAAGCCAAACGTGGTTAGTTACAACAAAACCGTCCGCCCAAAGGAGCATGGTCGCACGGCTTTGAAAGCCAAAAATAGGGTTTGAGCCATCACGCGCGTCCATCTTCTCCGGCACGAATGGAGGGTCACAGATCAAATCGAGCAGTCCGGTCATACCGCATGACCACCGTGGGCCCATCTACCTCCTCTTGCGGTCGGCCAAGGCACATCATTCCCGGCCAACCCAAAACGCACGCCCAAACTCGTGCGGTTACACTCCCAAATCCTGAATCGATCTCGACCGCTCAACTTCACCGGATGATTTGAATGGCTTAGATCACGAGTTTTCATGGGATAATCAGGTATAGGTGTGAACACCAACCTACCACCTACACGGTGGTATGATCGACCAAGACCGACCAAGATGGGTCGTCTTGGGGCGCGCACCCAAACTTGGGATGACACGCGGTTATCAATTCCTTTGCGGTAAGAGATTTCGCCAGAACCGATCTCAACCACTCCTCTTTGACGGTCAAATTGAGTGGCCTAGATTGCATCTCCATGAGACGGTGAGACATGGACGTATACACCGTCATGCTGTCAACACGCATGTATGGTCGGTCCTCCACAAAATCCTTCCCGTGCTTGGTTTCGACCAAGTCAAGAGTGATGCTTGCGCACTCTTTAAAAACCTATTTCATCAACGGTCGCAGATGAGTGTCTCAAACATCATCTCATCCGTCCGACTTCACCAGCCTTGGTTATACAACCCTGGTCGAGTTATTTGGTTATTGAGGAGTCATTACCCATCACTTTACCACACCGTAATGCAAGACTGCATAAAAATACACACGATACTCCACAAGTATCGACTTTTCTCGAATAACGCAGATTTGTTCAATTCAAAGATTACATGCTATCTTCCGTGGATCCACGATCCACATTCCAGGACATCAATCATGTCACAAACCGGGGATACTTTACTCGGGGTATTGGTCCGCGGTTTACAACATGGTGCGGCGTGCAACGCGCCATTACAAGAACGTGTTAGGAAGTCATGGACGGTTAGAGATGAACTGGAGAAGTGGGCAAGACCGGTCGTATGCTACCGACACACAACTCCACCACTCCATCATTCCACTACCTCCACTTCCCACGAGAAACGTGAATGAGGCTCGATGACTTGTATAAATAGGTTCTCCGCCCTATTTCGAACAGGGAATATACAGGGACAGAACAACAAGCCGAGACAAGATAGAAAAACCAAGTGTTGATACCGTCACATTCAACCATTTTCTGTTACAAGTCATAAGCAAGCCAACACCTTCACAATCTCAACACCTTCTTCGCTTCCCTCCCTAAGATCAACCCCATCTCCTTCACTTTGTGACCGAAACAAGTCCTGGAACGGCCATTTCTTGGTTTAGGCCAGACTTGCATGCATTGATCTCTCGAATCTACAAGCACTCACCGCGCAGTGCATTTGTTGTAGGTTTAAATTCATTCCTCATCACACCCCAAATTACCAAATTCAGCAGGAGTAGTTTTCACCCATCAACAACTGCATGGAAGTCAAGCTCATCAACCACCCTTTCAGGTTCACAAGTTTTGATTTTTTTCCTTTTTTTAAAATAGAAAGCTACAACAACACTTATAAGTGTTGTTGAAGTAAAAATATATAATGTTCCATTTATGTAGTGACTTAGCCTATCACATCTAACAAGTGTTGTTGAAGAACACAAAAATATGATTGAAGTAAAAATATATAATGTTCCATATATGTAGTGACTTAGCCTATCACAATTCTCACAAGTGTTGTTGAAGAACACAAAAATATGACAATGAAAAATATGTTAGAGGGGAGATTCGAACATGAACCTACTGCATGGAAGGAAGTCTAACTCATCAACCACCCTTTCAGTTCACAAATTTTGATTTTTTTCTTTTTTTAAATAGAAAGCTACAAAAGAACACTTATAAGTGTTGTTGAAGTAAAAATATATAATGTTGGAAAAAATGAGGTTGGGGATTCGATCCCCGAGCCTCAAGCGTGAAGTCTACACCACTAACCATCCTACACTGTCACATGTTCTGTCAAGTTTGTGGTTCTTGAATACACTAACTATACACTAACTTTATGACAACCCTTCATAAGTGTTGTAAAACAAAATATAATGCTCAAAAGTAATGCTCAAGTGATCGAGCCGTAAAACAACAGTGAAACTTCTCTCGTAATGCATCACATACCAGTTAGATGTATTTGACTCTCGAGAATAGAAAACTTGTCGCGCTTGTTTTGCTAAAATGAATGATCGTTACAAAGATTGGTTCTTATGATGTTTTAAATTGACTAATGTAACTCCATCTTCTACCTTCACAACAAAACCGGTGTGAGCCCAATCACATTTGAATATTGGAATTTGAAACATATGATTGTAGTCCAACAATAGAATTTCTTCTAAAACACCGTAGAACCCAAATAGAGCCGTTAATCGTTTATTTTACAAGAAAAACACTAGTGTTAGTAAAGGAAATACAACAAGAGTGACAATGACAAGTAAAAATTCAATATCGTAAAAACAATACACTATACTGAATTAGACTAGTCCACTCACGGCCAGGTTTCGATCTCAGAGCCTGGTATACAATGTGCAGAAATAGGGTTTGTTTAAGGTTTCGTAGAATATTCCTAAGGAAGAAGGAATCTTACCAGTAAATGGATGCATTCATCGTTCTTACCAATTTTCTGACTTAGACTAGTCCACTCGCGGCAAGGTTTCGATCTCAGAGCCTGGTATGCGTACAATGTGCAGAAATAGGGTTTGTTTAAGGTTTAATAGAATATTTTGGAGGAATCTTACCTGTAAATGGATGGATTCGCGTTGCTCTTACCAAGTTTCGACTTATAGTAGTCAACTCACGGTCAGGTTTCGTTCTCGGAGCCAGGTATGCGTACATTATGTAGAAATAGGGTTTGTTTGAGGTTTCGTAGAATATTCCGAAGGAATCTTACCCGTAAATGGATGGATTCATCGTTCTTACCATGTATATGACTTATATTAGTCCACTCACGGCCAAGTTTCGATCTCGGAGCCTGGTTTGCATATAGTATGCGTAAATATGGTCTGCTTAAGGTTTCGTAGAATATTCTGAAGGAATCTTACATGTAAATGAATGGATTCGTCGTTCTTACAAGGTTTCTAAATTAGGCTACTCCACTCACGGCCAGGATTCGATCTCGAAGCCTGGTATGCGTAGAATATGTAGAAATAGGGTTTGTTTAAGGTTTAGTAGAATATTTCGGATAAATCTTACCTGTAAATAGATGGATTCATCGTTCTTACCAAATTTCGACTTAGAGAAGTCAACTCATGGCCAAGTTTCGATTTAAGAGCGTGGTATGCATACATTTATGCGTAAATAGGGTTTGTTTAAGGTTTCGTAGAATATCTAGAAGAAATCTTACCTCGTAAATAGATGGATTCGTCGTTCTTACCGAATTTCGAATTAGAGTAGTCAACTCGCGACCGTGTTTCGATCTTGGATCCTAGTACGCATACAATATGCGTAAATAAGGTTTTTTTAAGGTTTCGTAGAATATCTCGAAGGAATCTTACCCGTAAATGGATGAATTCGTCGTTCTTACCAAGTTTGACTTAAAGTAGTCAACTCACGCCAAGTTTGATCTTGGATCCTTGTATGCATACAATATACGTAAATAGGGTTTTTTTAAGGTTTCGTAGAATATATGAAGAAATCTTACATGTAAATGGATGGATTTGTCGTTCTTACCAAGTTTCGACTTAGAGTAGTCAACTCATGGCCGTGTTTCGATCTCGGATCCTAGTACGCATACAATATGCAAAAATATGGTTTTTTTAAGGTTTCGTAGAATATCTCAAGGAATCTTACCCGTAAATGGATGGATTTGTCATTCTTACCAAGTCAAGTCAACACGGCCGTGTTTCGATCTCGGATCCCGTACGCATACAAATATGCGAAATATGGTTTTTTTAAGGTTTCGTAGAATATCTCGAAGGAATCTTACTCGTAAATGGATGGATTCGCTGTTCTTACAAGTTTTCGACTTAGAGTAGTCAACTCAAGGCTCGTAAATGGATGGTGTTTCGATCTCTGGATCCTAGTACGCATACAATATGAAGAAATATGGTTTTTTTAAGGTTTCGTAGAATATCTCGAAGGAATATTACTCGTAAATGGATGGATTCGTCATTCTTACCAAGTTTCGACTTAGAGTAGTCAACTCACGGTCGTGTTTCGATCTCGGATCCTGGTACGCATACAAATATGCAGAAATAAGGTTTTTTAATGTTTCGTAGAATATCTTGAAGGAATCTTACCTGTAAATGGATGGATTCGTCGTTCTTACCAAGTTTCTGACTTAGAGTAGTCAACTCGCGGCCAGGTTTCGATCTCTGATCATGGTACGCATACAATATGCAAAAATAAGGTTTTTTTAATGTTTCGTAGAATATCTCGAAGGAATCTTACCCGTAAATGGATGGATTCGCTGTTCTTACCAAGTTTTGACTTAGAGTAGTCAACTCACGGCCGTGTTTCGATCTCGGATCCTAGTACGCATACAATATGCGAAATAGGATTTTTTTAAGGTTTCGTAGAATATCTCGAAGGAATCTTACCTCAGTAAATGGATGTATTTGGCTGCGTTCTTACCAAGTTTCGACTTAGAGTAGTCAACTCACGGCTGTGTTTCGATCTCGGATCATGGTATACATACAATATGCAAAAATAGGGTTTGTTTAATGTTTCGTAGAATATTCAAGGAATCTTACCTTTAAATGGATGGATTCGTCATTCTTACCAAGTTTTTGACTTAGAGTAGTCAACTCACGGCTGTGTTTCGATCTCGGATCCTAGTACGCATACAATATGCGAAATAGGGTTTTTTTAAGGTTTCGTAGAATATCTCGAAGGAATCTTACTCGTAAATGGATGGATTCGTCATTCTTACCAAGTTCGTTTTTACCAAGTTTCCGACTTAAAGTAGTCAACTCACGGCAAGGTTTCGATCTCGGATCCTCGAGGTACGCATACAATATGCAAATAGGGTTTGTTTAATGTTTCGTAGAATATCTTGATGGAATCTTACCTGTAAATGGATGGATTAAGTCTGCTTACCAAGTTTTCGACTTAGAGTAGTCAACTCACGGCGGTTTCGATCTCGGATTCTGGTACGCATAGAATATGCAAAAATAAGGTTTGTTTAATGTTTCGTAGAATATCTTGAAGGAATCTTACCCGTAAATGGATGGATTCGCTGCGTTCTTACCAAGTTTTTGACTTAGAGTAGTTAACTTACGGCCTGTAAATGGATGGTTTCGATCTCGGATCCCGGGACGCATACAATATGAAGAAATAGGATTTTTTTAAGGTTTCATAGAATATCTCGAAGGGATCTTACCCGTAAATGGATGAATTCGTCGTTCTTACCAAGTTTCCGACTTAGAGTAGTCAACTCATGGCTGTGTTTCGATCTCGGATCCCGGTACGCATATAATATGCGAAATAGGGTTTTTTTAAGGTTTCGTAAAATATCTCAAGGAATCTTACCTGTAAATGGATGGATTCGTCATTCTTACCAAGTTTCGACTTAGAGTAGTCAACTCGCGGCTGTGTTTCGATCTCAGATCATTGTACGCATATAATATGCAGAAATAGTTTTTTTTTTTTTAAGGTTTCGTAGAATATCTCAAGGAATATTACTCTGTAAATGGATGAATTCGTCGTTCTTACTAAGTTTCGACTTAGAGTAGTCAACTCACTGCAAGGTTTCGATCTCGGATCCTGGTACGCATACAATATGCAGAAATAGTATTTTTTTAAGGTTTCGTAGAATATCTCAAGGAATCTTACTTGTAAATGGATGAATTCATCGTTCTTACCAAGTTTCTGACTTAGAGTAGTCAACTCACGTTCAGGTTTCGATCTCGGAGCATGGTATGCATAGAATATGCAAAAATAAGGTTTGTTTAATGTTTCGTAGAATATACCGAAGGAATCTTACATGTAAATGGATGGATTCGTCGTTCTTACCAAGTTTTTGACTTAGAGTAGTCAACTCGCCGCCAGGTTTCGATCTTGGAGCCCGCTATGCATACAATATACAGAAATAAGGTTTGTTTAAGGTTTCGTAGAATATTTCGAAGGAATCTTACATGTAAATGGATGGTTTCTTCGTTCTTACCAAGTTTCTGACTTAGAGTATTCAACTCGCGGCCAAGTTTCGAATAGACGTTCGAATAGACGCTTACCTGACTTATCGTAATACCGAATTTGAAGTTCGAATAGACGCTAAGCTTCATTTTTATCAATTTCTATGATGTATCATGCTAAGTTTGAAGTCGAACCTCCCAAAGCTTCTTGGTTCATAGTTTCTATGCCGTTATACCATATTTGAAGTTCTAAGCGAGTCTGAGCTTCATATTTATCGATTTCAATGATATGTCATGCTACGTTGAAGTCGAACCTCCCAAAGCTTCTTGGTTCATAGTTTTTATGTCGTTATACCATATTTGAAGTTCGAATCGACTATGAGCTTCATATTTATCGATTTCGATGATGTATCATGCCAAGTTTGAAGTCGAACCCCTTGAAGCTTCATGATTCATTGTTTGTTTGTCGTTATACCGAATTTGAAGTTCGAATCGATACTGAAGCACAAAGAAAAAGTACAAAAGCACAAAGAGAAAGCACAAAGAAACACACCAATTATCGAATTAATTTTTCATTTTCCCTATTCATTCTTATACATTTTTTGAATTTTTTATATCCGAATGTCGATAACAATGTCCTAAATTTATTAATATTTTTTTGGATTTTTTCGTGTCGAAAGTTGATAATAAAACCGAATTTAGTTTAGCAAAGAAGCACAATGTAGCAAAGAAACACATACTGAGATTGATCCGTATGACATTCCCTAATTAAGTCTCTACCGTTCAAAGACATCCAAGAACTTCTGCAATCCGTATGACCTTCCTAATCTACGGTCCACAGTTACTTTGACGTATACCCTAGCAGCCGAAACCTCATTGATTCATCTCTCATCTTCTAATCTCTTTCTCTCATCTTCCCTCTTCCGCCTCCTTTAGAGAAGAAAACCTAACAAAAAAAAAAAAACTACCACCATCGAATCTCTTTCACAATCAAAACCCCATTTTGTTAAATCTTCATAACAACCATATTCTTTGCTTGTACATCTCTCAGTCATGTCTTCTTGATGTTCCAACACAAACCCATTTCGAACCCTAGATTTCAAAACAAAAATAATAACCCGCAAATCTCAATGTTGTTCTTTCTAAGAATTCAGAGAAGAGAGAAGCAAGTGATGGCGGCTGGCGATTCTGGTTCGACTGGTGCTACTAATGTAGGATTAAGCTGAGAAGAATCAGGATTTGAGTTCAATTTCCGAGATTATTTTGATTATTGTCGATTTGAAGAAACATGGAAGAAATTGAGTTGTTGTCCAGTTGATGACAAAGATCTAGAAGATGAAGATGCTGCTGCTAACAATCAGCTAGAGGTTGAATCGAGATTTGGATTTCTGAAATCATCAAGAACAGGCAACAAATGGGTTGAGACGATGATTCTGCTTCTGTGTTCGATTGTGATTAAGCTTGGGTTATTCTGAGATTGAGATATGGAGTTGTATGGAGGAGTTTCCGATCTGATTTGTACCATGTTCTGTGTAGTTTTTCAATTTCGAAGTTAGGGTACAAGTTGGGGAGAGAGTAATAAGAAGAGGAAGAGGAAGAACTAAGAAGAAGAAAAAGGAAGTGGCGCTTCTAGAAAATATGATGAATAAGGTCAGCTTTTTGAATTGATTCTCTCTTTTTATTTGGTTGATTTTGATTATAGAAATTTAATTTTGGATTCTTAATTTTTGTATGTTGATTCTGTAATTGTTGGTGTTAACAAGTGAACCAAGTGGAGGAGGATATAGAGAAGGGGATTGAGAAGCAGAAGGTGGAAAAGAGGGAACAAGAAAATGGAGGAGGTAATAAAGTGTAGGATTCCATACTTCAAATACTTCAGTTGCAGGTAATAAAGTGTTTTCCATTCTATATATTTCCCATTTTCTTTCAATTCTAATATCTCCCGTGAAATCTTTGTTTTCAACGCATTACAATAGATTGTTTTTCATGTTTTTGATAAAGTTGGGAGAAAACCATGGACTGCTATAGTCCTGGTCAAGGGCTCATGCCTGCTAGCTTCAAGGTTAAAAAAGTTCAACTCCATGGTGATGAATTGGCCACTTAAGAAGTTTTGGATCCCGACTTTGAGAGGCGGCAATTGGGCCGGTTGCACCAGCCTGATTCACCTCCCAAGGTATGAGTTGCTTGTCCCTATTTCTTGCATGATTCATTGTTCTCGACTAATGTATGGTCTACTAGCACTTCCATACAATTAGGAATCCAGATGTAGTAAAGAGTTAACTTAAGTATCAGTATAAGGTCAAATTTCAAATGCATTTGCTGTTACGGATGCTGAAACACCTTTTGTTTTTGGGTTTACGCTTTCATTTTTATTATACAATGTTGACAAGATATCACACAATAATGCTATAGAATTATAAGCACTGAAAGTGTTATGGATCATCATATTTGACACGTTGCTTAAGCCGGGTTTTTGTATATTATCTTTAACTGTGAATACTTGCATTATTCTTTATAATAGTTTTTTTACCAAATCATCTGCGTAGTGGTTAATTTCCTAGTCGTTATTTTTCAGGTACTAACACCTGGGATTGTTTTGAACTCCGTGTACAAAAGGGAGTTATCGATCTTGTCAATTCATCCTAGGTTGTTAAGCAATCCACAAGAGAGTTATAGATCTTGTCAATTCATCTCGAGGTTGTGGTGATCGCTTCAATTACTATTGAAGCATCTAGTAAATGGTTATTTGCAAGAATCTCCCTTTTATGCTTGTTTCTCTAAGTTTTTCAAAGTATCATAGGTCTTTACTTTGAATTTCAACTTAAGTCAACTTGGATGAATGTAAATGTGTTACACTGGCGATTTTAATGTGAATGTGAAATACTTTTCGGCAATTGGTTTCGCCTATAATTTTTTTTTTTTTTCAAAATAGTTTTATGCACATAACTTCTAATAAGAGTTGTGTTCCATATTCCAACTACACAAACCAATGGTTGTGAAAGAATGTCTTTACGACATAATTAGGTGTTGTCTAACATAGTTCTACAACACTAACAAGTGTCGTGCAAATCTTATTCATCATAGTAATAAGAGGTGTTACATATTTCTACAATACACATCACGGGTTGTCTAAGATAGTCCTTCAACTTATACAAGTGTTGTGTTAGATATTTCTACGATACACATCCTATGTTATCTAAGATAGTCCTTCAACTTATACAAGTGTTGTGTTACATATTTCTACGATACACATCCTAGGCTGTCTAAGATAGACCTTCAACTTATACAAGTGTTGTGTTACATATTTTTACGATACACTACTTGTGTTGTCCAAGATACTCCTACAACAACAAGCAAGGGTTGTGTTAGGCTTTCAAAAAAAATCGAAAAGAGAATCACAACTTTGGCAAAATATTGTCGAACCATGAATCACATCACCCTTAACAACACTTAGTCAAGTATTGTAGAAATGACTTGGACTTTCTACAATACCCCACCTACACAATACACAAAAAGCGTTGTAGTAGGGGTACTACAACCCTAATACAGTGTTGTAAATGATGATTTTTCCCGTAGTGATAATAGGTGATTATAACTCCCGTGGGCACTGGCACCGGTAAATTTTTATTTTTTTCAAAGTATGCATACACTTGGGAATTACGTGGGATCGTATTAAGCTATAAATTGTCGAATATTCATTTATATTAGCTTTTGAAATAATGAATGATGGTGGTTGTGAATCCCGACCTCTGCAGAGGAATATCGACATATGTGATTGGTTGGCAAATAATCCAATTAGGTTGGATTAATTTCTCAATCGACGCAATTTTGGATCCAAAACTTAACACCTTAAACATGCCAAGCCTATTAATTACAGGTTGGTGTAGACATTATGCGTCGTTATACGAGAAATTTGTTCATTTGTAAATACGATTTTAGGGTCTTATTTATTTTATTCCATCTTTCAGACCCTAGGATTGATTTATTAATTGTTCTCTTTATACAATGCACTTGGCGTGGTAACCTCATGTTGCACTCACACAAGAAATGTGGTCGAAGAACATATTGTATTTGTAATCTTTAGAGGATTCAAATATATTCAGGCAGCCACCTTATTTGCTTACATAATTAAGGTTTAACAATCCTTTATGTGTTTTTTCTTAGAGATTTGGTACAAAACCAAAAATCCGGATTAATTAGTTGATGATTTCAACATTATAAGTCTCTTGAGGAGATCTTAAAAACACCAAAATCCACCCCTTAGCAACATAAATTCTATTTTCTTCCTTTTTAAATCAGAGTTGGAATTATGCTAGCATAAACTCGTCTTTAAGATAGACTAGAGTTATTCTTTTGATGCTTATTTATATTTTTTAGAAACTCATATAATTGGGTTAGCATCAATAAAAATGTCAAAATTTGTACTCTTTTCCCTTCGTTTGTGTTTCGTCCCATGTGGTTTTCCTGACAAGGTTTTAACGAGGCAATATCTCTGACGTTTAAATTTCTTTTAATGTTGATATTTATGCTCATTTTCTTTCCTTTGTCCATATTTTTTCCCATTGGGTTTTAATGGTAAGGTTTTAGTGAGGCAAATCAATTCAACATGGTGGTCATCCAAGAGGGGGTTGTATCAATTGTGATTATTCGGTGGATTCCCACCGTTGAATAGGTCATTTTGTTAGACCAAATCAACATAACAATCTCCTAGAAATTTGGATGTTCATCTAAACCACATAAGGTATGCACACAAATACCGTTTTGTTCACTTACAATAATGTATCTACATCTTGGCTCTTTTGTCGAAGAAACTCCATCAACGACTTCATCAAATCATCACGAGAAGTTAGCATTAAATAATCACACAAATTTTCAATGTTGAATAAGAACGTAGACTCTACAAAAGTATTAACCGAAGACAATACTGCTTGTGCAACACAAAAGAAGATTTCATCAACCAATAGACATCTTCATGGAAGCACAAATTATCTTTTGCATTCAAGAAAATTGTTCAGCGAAATTGGGATGTCTCGACTCAAAGATTTGCAAGCCAAGAATTTACTAAAGTACTCATCAGGGGGAGCACCATCATACAAGGTGCATTCTACTGGACTTATCATGTTGTACTCTTTTTCCTATGTCGAGGTTTTTTCCCACTGGGTTTTTTCATGTCAAGGTTTTAACAAGGCAACGTTTGTGTGTCCAACACTGTTTCAAGTCTTTCGTGTATATGCAATTTCAGGTTTTTCTCTTTTGAGTTTTCCTGGTATATTTGTAATGACTTAGCCACAGTGGTCATCAATGGGAGTGTTATAAACCTAAAATTTAATTACTAAGATGCCCTTTGTGTCTAAAATTAGGATTTACATATCTTGCGCACCAAGTCCTCTATCTATATAAATAGAGACTCGAACTCTGTATTCTACACACATCTAATGGAAATTCTCTCTCTTTCTCTCTCTATTTTATGCCTTCGTTTAGATTCACAAGAATGGGTATATTAATCATATATTCATAGTTTTGACACCCAACAAATACTATATCTTTATACAACAATATAAATAAATATATCCATATTTTTTAATAACTCTACCCGTTTAAAATTAGATTATCTTAATATTCTCACCCATATAATATTATTATTTATTTCAAAATGGAACAAACTCCTTCCTATAATACTTTACCCGCACCGCCACCACCATTCCACCATCATTAGCACCACCACCACCACCAACTTTCAACAACCATTCCACAACTATCGTACCACCTACGAACCGCCACCACCACTCCCGTCACCACCAGTCCGCCACCACCACTAGTCCGCTGCCGCCACCACCACCAATAGTCCATCGCCTTTGCCACCAATCCGCCGTCGTCGCTGCCACCACCTCCACCACCGCCGGTTCAGAAATTTTTTATAAACAACGGTATCCAAATAAAAATAGAATCGACAGTAGAAGTTGATCCCACAATATGGAAGTTTATCCTAGTAAATTGAGTCAACAACCAAAGTTGACACAAAAAAGTGACATATGCGAATGAGTGAACTTGGCGTGAGTCGAACGCATCATCTGACTTGGAGTCAGTCATGCTACCATTGCACCACAAATTCAACATTTGAAGATATTTATAGCTATAAAATCCAACGACACCGCCACTACCATGAGTTTAACAATTATACATAAACACAAACCAACAAAAATCATTGAATTCCAATATTAACACCAATCCAACGCCACCATTACTAACATCACCACACAAACACTACCACACCTATCAACTAACAATTTCAAAACCCATAAAATACGAAATCCATAAGCACACTAGTCTTTATAATGCTTGATGTAAAAGAGGCAATACGAAATATGAAGTTAGCATTTTAGGTACTCGTACAAAGTAGCAAGAAATTAAGTTATTTTTTTTTAACAAACATGATTTAAACTACAAAGCTTGATTATACCAATGCTGTCAACAATAGGCGTTAATCCCATAAATGGATCAACAATAGTAGTTGATCCATAAAAAAATGGCGTCAACAAAAATAGTTGATCCTATAAAAATGATGTCAACAGTACGAATTGATCCCATTATGGGATCAACAACAGTAGTTGATCCCATAAAAAATACACCACCACCCTCACTATTACAATAAAAGCCACCGCCATCACCTGCAGTGCAACAAACATCCACCACCACCGATGTAACAACACCTTCCACCACCACCACCACCACAACAAAAACAACAACAATACCAAAATGCTGCTATCACCACCCATACCAACACCACCACCACACTAGTACAACAAAATCCATTTGCTTGTTTCAGACATAAATCACATCAAGAGCTCAATTAAAAATCGAAATAAACAAAGAAATCATGTTGAATCAACACCAATAAATCAAAACCAAGATCGAATTTAGGCTGCTACTTAGAATAACAGTAAGCAATCAAACTAATCTTTTAATTTGTTTTGATGATTGAATCTTCATATCCACTTATTGATGAAGATTTTCATCGTCTCTTCCTAACTGATACACACAGTTACCATCGATTTCAGGTTCTTCAAGCTTAAATCAACTGAAATCGGAATGAACCTGATGTTTCTAATGAAGATTAGGATTTGAAAATAAGGTTCTCTCTGTAATTTTAAATTTGAGATTGACTTCCGAAGAAATTCAGATTTCTGAATCTGAAATTGATTTCCGACGAAGAAAATATTTCTCTTTGTAATTTTAAATGTTGTTGATAGTGGAGATGGTTGTGGTGGTGGGGATAGAGATGGTGGTGGTGGTAGAAGCGATAAGGATGGTGGCGATGACGGCGGCAAGGTGACGGTAATGGAGAGGGTTGGTGGTGATGGCAGAAAAAGGGAAGAAAAGAGAGACCGTTTCTCTCCAGATCTGAAAAATAAAAGTGCACTAAAGTCTCATAGGTTATTAAATGAAAGTATAATTTATTAAATTTCATTGTTTTTGGATTAAGGATATTAATATAGTGGATAATGATATTTGTGAAGGCACATTAGAAGTAGGGATATTTATTCAATTTCCACAATTTTGATCCAAAATCTTCTTGCAATAAAATTATATCCGGTGAATTTTAACTTGTGCCCACAATTTTTTCTGGTAGTGCGATAAATATTTTTCCTTGTGGAGTCTTATCAGCGCGCCGTGAGATAAAATCATTATCACACAAAATTTACACGATCATCGGATTGCTCAACAATATGGGTCGTAAGCCAATATCTACACATGTGACACAAATATCTTTATATGCCCTAAAATTTTCACCATGATCAGAAACTTTTCCTTGTAACCTAATACCCAAGGTCCTAAACCCAAGAATGGGTTACTAAGATCCGATATCGATCTGTTTTAGGATCCATGACCAATTTTTTTTTTAGCGAGCCGAATTCCACATGATGGTCAAGGATACATTGTTAAATGATCTGATAGTTAGAAAAACAAGGTGATAGCTGAGATGGCCAACACTGGTGTTAGAACTAAAAGTACTCTCCCTATGGAACAAATTTTAGCTCATGAGGTATTTCTGAAAAAAAAAGACTATACTTTTTTAGATTTTTTAGTTGTAAACATATCTTTTTCTTTAACTTTAAACTATACTCTTTTAAATGAAAATACAATAGTTCAAAAACTTGTTTTGCTGTTATCATTCTGATGCTTTTTAAGTTCTTTAAATTTAAGCTTGATAATCATAATCTTGTTTGCTTTAGATATCTTATTAAATTTATTTCCCTTCGTATCTATTTATTCATAAAATGCATCGTCGATAGCTACTTGCCTTTTTATAAAAAACTGTTTTTCTCTTATGTGATCATGGATGATAGAAACTATGGGAATGACTTCAAGGTCTTATCCTGGAATCTCCAGGTCTTTAGGCTAATTTGAAACAAGATCACTTAAATCACCTGAGTAAAACACATAAACCAGATATGATATTTTTATCTGAAGCAAAAGTTAAAATGCATCTCGTAGAGAAGGTTTTTAACAAAATGCAGGTTAAAGATTGGTTTATCATTCCCTCAATTAGCAAATCGGGAGGGTTTGCTATTGCGTGGTATCAGGGAGTATTATATGCAAAACTCATCTCTTTTATGCACAATGTTTTGAGCTTTCATGTTATAAAAGATAATTTGAGTGTCAATATATTTCTTTTCTGTATGGAGCTTTAGATAAAAATTTAAGGGTTAAACAATGGGCGTTCATTTCAGAATTTAGTGAACTGGATAGTCCTTGGCTGTTGATAGGAGATATGAATTTTATCCTACAAAGTGATGAAAAAGAAGGTGGAAATGATACTAATTCAAGTAGTCTAGCCTATGTTAATAGTTGTATCTGAGAAACTTGGTTTAGTTGATTTAAATGTACATGACCGCCTTTTACCCGGACAAATAAGAGAATAGGAAATGATAACATACAAGAAAGAATTGATATGCCTTTAGTTAACCATAAATGACTGGAACTATTTCCTAGACTATTACAAGACATCTTACCAGAGTACTGTCTGATCATGCTCCTATCATGCTTGAAACATTACCAAATATGGAAAAGACAATAGGCCTTACAGATATATGCGATGTTGGCAAGAGCATAAAACTTATAATGATCCAGTTGAAAACTCTCTAGAGAATAGTAGGAGAAGAAATTCTGATATAGGTGGCATTTAAAAAAAAAAAAAAAAAACTAGAATATGATTTTAGAGTTTGGAATAAGAAGGAATTTGGAATAATTTTTTTTAAAATATTACAAATGTCTTAAAAGAGATAAAAGAAGAAAATAAGAAACCTTATAACTATAATACTAAAAATAGGTTGGGATACCTACATAATGAACTTAATTCTTGGTATACTATAAAAAAATAGATTGGGGAAAACTGGTTGCAGAAAAGTAAATAAAGGAAAACGACCATAATACAAAAAAAAAAAAAAAAATCAGAAAGGAAAAGAATAAATAGCATTTATGCTCTCAACCTGAATAAACTAACAAGAAAATCCGAATAAACTAACAACGAAACACTTTAAGAACATATATCAGACTAGTGATAAGGAAATTGACCCGATTTTTACAGAGTTATAGAACAAAAAATATATCAAAATGATAATGATAGTCTTTGTAAAATCCTTGAAGATGATGAAGTAAAGGAAGTTTTGTTCAGTATGAAATCTTAGGGGGCTCCAGGGCCTGATGACTTCCCCCTGGATTGTATCAAAATCACCGGAATGAGTTAAAATACGACATAGTCACTTGGGTTCAACAAGGTTTTTAAGGAAAAAAGCTTCAAACAAAAAAATAAATCATACTTTTATATCCTTAATCCCTAAAAATAAAACTCATAAAACTCCTAATGAATTTAGACCTATTAGTTTAAGTAATGCCTTATATACAATAATTTCAAAGATTATAGCTAACAGAGTTAAGCCCCATTTGGACAAACTCATTTCTCAAAACCAATCAGCCTTTATCCCTAAAAAAATCATGAATAATATCATAGTCCCTCATGAAATCCTTCATACTATGAAAACTAGCAAAAGGAAAATGGTTATATAGTATTAAAGTTAATAAACAATGTCCTTCAGTCTCTCACCTGTTCTTTGCCGACGACTCCTTCATATTCTCTAATGCTAATATTAAACAAGCGCATATTCTGCTAGATAACCTAAAAAAATTCAGTGATTCTTCTGGGCAACTCATTAACTATAAAAAAATTTGGCATTTGTTTTAGTAAAAAAGTTCAAAACAAGGACTGTAAGTTGTTAGCTAGCATTTTAAAAGCCAGTAGAATTACCAAAACAAATACCTATCTAGGATCTTAATAGCCTTCTTAACAACAGCTTTGCTTCAAATTCTATGAAAACAATTAACCAACTTATTGTGCAGGGAACTAACGAATGGAATGTAGATGCTATGAATTGCCTTTTTGATAGTAATACTGTCAATGAAATTCGTAAAATCATAGTTTCTTCCACTGGAAAGGACATTCTCAGGTGGGCTCCATCTCACAATGGTAAATTTAGTGTTAAATCAACATATAAGTGCATTATGCAGGAGGTTCATGGCTCTGTAAGTGTATCCTTCCCTTGGAAAGCTTTGTGGAGTCTTAATCTTCCTCAACAGATTAAGCATCATCTATGGAAATGCTTGAATGGTTGTGTTTCAGTAAGAAGTAAACTTACTAGGTTTGTTACAACTATAAATAGTGAGTGTCCTCTTTGCAATCATGAAATTGAAACCCTCAATCACCTGTTTATTGACTGTGAAGTTACTAAAAGAATTTGGTTTTCCCTTGGTACTAACATTTCAGGGACTATTACTAATACAAATATGTAGAATTGGATAGCTAATTGGTTTCAGTCCAGTAATGTATCCAGGGAAGAACATGAGAAATATGTCTAGTTTGTTAGTTTTGCTATATGGAAAATATGGAAGTTGAGATGTTCTGTAGTGTTTGATAATGGAACAATTCAAATAGCTAGTTTTGTGAGACAAGTAAATAAGGACATAAATGAGTGGATGAAAACTCTAGAAAATGTAGATCAGCTAAAGTGGGAATCGACATATGGGATGTAATACCTTGGAAAATGCCAGAAAATGGGTTTGATAAAATCAATTTTGATGCTGCATTTTTGAAAGAAAACAATTATATCAGTTTAGGACTAATGTTTTTTTTATGTTGTAGGGAAATTTGGAGGAGCTTAATCAGTTACTAGGATAACTCAGGATGAAGGCAAAAGTGGTGAAGCTCTTTGCAAGACGCGGCTATAAAGTGGGCAAAAGATTCAACACAAAGACTACATTTGGAGGGAGACTGCCAGAATGTAGTGAAAACAATACATGGAGAAATAGATTGTGTTAAATGGCCTAATAATAATGTAATTCAAGACTGTCGAAGTCTTTTAGTGAGTTTTAGGGATTGGAAATGCACTTTTGTGCATTGAGAATCGAATGAAGTTGATAATAGTCTAGCTAAGAGGGCTAGAATTGATAGAGTAGATCAATGTTGGATCTCAGATTCCCCGTTTTGGTTAAAATGTCTAATCAGAGAAGAACCGAATGTAGTCCTACATTAATTGCTTTTCAATGAAATTTCTTTCTTATTTAAAAAAAGGTACCCCTTTGTTTTTTAATAGGACTAATAGCGCGTTTGGATACACTTCTGCTTCTGACTTCTGAATCTGGAGAAACAGAAGTCAGAAGCCAGGATATTTTGCTTCACAAAAAGTTAACTTTTATGCTTCTAGAAGTCGTTTTATAATTCTACACCCAAACTGACTTCTTGCTTTTTGACTTCTAGAGGTCAAAAAGTTACTTCTGGACGTGTATCCAAACATTTTATAAGTCTTTTAACTACCAAAACTTGTTGGACAGACTGTATAGCAGAGTGCAAGGATGGAAAGAAAATTTTATTTCACAGGATGGTAGAACAACTCTCATTAAGTCTTTAACTAGTGTTATGCCTATGTTTCAGATGATAGAGTAGATGCTCTCCAAAGAGATTTTTGATGGAAAAAAACTAGGAATAATAAAGGTTTATATATTAAGGCCTAAGATACTATGTGTAGTCCTGTCAATATCTGTTTGATATCCGGAATCCATTTCCGATTATTCGAGATCCTATAGGATTTTATTCGTTTTATCGGATATTGGATATAATATGTTATCGGATATTTATTCCTTGACATATCGGATTCGGATTAGGCTATATCCGTTTGTTTAGATATCCGATATGTTAAGGACATACTTGTAATTTTCCCATACCCTTATTTGACTCCACTAGTCGGGGACTCGAGAAGTCATTTTGTTTTTTCATTTTTTCTTCTCTTCTCAGTTCTCACCGCCTCTCCACTGAATCTCTGCAACGATCTTTATCTTCTCTTTTTCGTTTTACAGCAGGAGTTAGTCATCTTCGATTCTTCTCGCACGTCAATTTGTTAAACTTGGCGTGAAAGATTGAGGTGTAATGGATTAAGCTATACCCTAAATTATCTGGGTACCAATATTTCTCTTCTCTGTAGAAAGTTATCTAGTATTAAGTTTGCTGTTTGTTTGTTGATAGAATTTGATGATATAGAGTGATGAATTTGTATGAGTTTCTATGAAATTAGAATTTATTAGGTTTTGAAATCGAAATTGCAAATTAGGGTTTTTGTTGTTTCAAAATTTGGGTTTTCTTCTCAATCATAGGATAAAGTTGTTGAGTTTCTTTGGTTATTATTGATTGAATTGAATCATTAAGATGATGATTGAATATAGGTTGTTGAACATTAATCATGTTGATTACCCATGGAGTTATAATTGATGTCAACTTGCACAAATAAAGTAGCCTAATACTCTAGGAGTATATATAAAATATAATTTTTTTATCCCGATCTCACCAAGGGAATATATTGTAGGGTCATTTTCTTATGCAATTTAGTAGTAACTCTTCTTAGCTTAATTTGCAGTACTCTTTTCAGAGATTACATATTTGCCTGACATAATCAAAGAATTACTTTTCTTGGGTCCTAACTACTTTAGTAGTATCTTCCTGATTTTTGGATGCATTTATTTCAGTTATGTTTTGTTGTCTTTGGTCATGCTCTTGTTTGTATACGCTTTCAGTTGTGATTTGCTTTCTTTAGGATCCTCGCTAAATTTGTCATCCAATCTTAAGGTTTCAATTTTGTTACATTCAGTTATTAGCTAGATGCTGGACATGGACATTCCCTTGCAGTGCTGCCACAACAGTAAAAGTGTGTGCGTGTGTTATTATTGTTGTTGGTTCAAATCGAGTATAGTGGAGGGACTGGGGATTCAATCGTTGTTGTACAACCATTTGCTAATCTGCTAGTGTATCAATTTGATAATCTTCTAGTGTATTAATTTGATATTGGACCGATTCATATGTTTATCTTGGTCATCATAGTCTTGATAGTATGTATATCAATGAATTTGCTTAAACTCATTGCATAGTTTCATCTCATTATTCTTCTTAGTTCCTATTATTACTACTTATGTAGTTGTGTATCTTCTCTGAATATTGACTTGTTATAATGCATATATGGAAAATTTGGAAATCGAAGACGAATGAAGATAAGAGAGTCAGAGGTTGAAGAGGAGAGTGACAGATACTTATCATACTTCATGTTTCGAAGTTTCTTACTTTTTATAGCATTTGCTTGTGTTTCTTTTCATGTATGTGTGTGAGTAAGAGACTTACTTAGAGACATCTACTTAATAGTAATGTTTTCAGACTGTTTTTGAAGACAATTTGGATGGTATGTATGAGAAATAGAACTTAAATTTCACCTCTGCATATGTTTTACAGATTATAGAATTTTATTTGTCAGAATCGGATATTATCGGATAAATATCCGATATCCGATAGATTAACCTGTCGGAATCGATATCCGATTTTGATATCCTATAGGATATTATCGGATATCGAATATCCGGTAGTGCTTAACCTGTCGGATATCAGATTTCTAAATATCCGACGGATATTCTTCCATTGACAGGCCTAACTATGTGTCCCATTAAAAAAATGGAGGTTTGGGTGTTAGAAATCCTCATAAGTTCAATATAGCTCTCTCCTAACTATGATAGCCTGGAGACTGATAAAAAATCCTGAAAAACTGTGGTCTGTAATCCTTAAATGTAAGTATTTCCCTAAAACCGATCCTTTAAAATACAAAAAAAAAAAGAAGGAAAAATCTTGGGTTTGAACCAGTATATGTAAAGGTTTAAATATTATAAAAAGAAATCATAACTGGGATATAGGTAATGGAGAAAGAATTAATATGTGGATTGATAAATAGCTTCCAGATGGTGAACTTCCAAGACCTAAAAGTAGTATTATTCCTAATATTCACCAAAAGGTCTCTGAATAGATAAACTTTTAAGGAAACTGGAATGTTAGCATGTTAAAGAACATGTTTAATGATAATACTGTTCAAAAAGTTAAAATAATTGAACCAAATAATGTTGATAACAAAAGACTGTGTTAATTAAATGGATTGGTACTAGAGATGGGGAAGTTTCAGTTAAGTCTAGGTATATAACTACTTGTGTAATAAAAAACATCCACATGTTAAGGTTGAATGGATTGATATATTGAAACTTAAGGTTATTCCTAGAGTCCAGATGTTCTTATGGGAAGCTTGTAGTGATTGTCTGCATGTTAAGGATAAATTAAGAAGACATATTCCTATAGACATTCAATGTGTTTTATGTAATAATGTAGTAAGTGAAACTACTAATCATCCGTTCCTAGAATCTGCATTTTCTGAAGCTATTTGGAGAGGAATGTCTCTTACTACTGTGTTTTTCGAAAGGAATTCCTTAGATTTCAAGAAATGGTGTGGTCAATGGATAAAGGAAAACAGGGATTTGTATATCTACATCCTCTGGTTTATATGGAAATACATGTGTAAAGTGGCTTTTGATGGTATAAAACCAAACCCAACGAATCCGATAAATAACATAAGGAAAGATATTAATTAGTTTCTTAGCACTAGTCCTAGTGATAGTGTCAAACAAGTCTCTAAAGTTAAAACTAAATGTGATTGCTCTCACCGTAGTTGTAAGTTTGGAAATGCAGGGAGTAGTTGTAATAGTTCTCATTATGTCATGTTTGATGCTGCCTTTAATAAAGTTACTATGAACTTTACTTATGCAATTGTCTTGATAGATAACACTGGTGCTATTTATGACTTTGCATGAGGAACATGGAGATGCTCAGGTTTAGATGAAGCAGATCTAGAGCTTGCAGGGAGGCCACTAAACGGGCAAGAGACTCAGGCCTAGATAGTATTATCTTTCTGAATGACAATCTTATGTTATCAACAGTATGAGGAGAAGAGATTTTGTTGTCAATCGGAGGTGTAAAGCTTTAGAAATCACCAATTCTTTTGCTTCTTCTTCTTATTTCCTTATCAAAAGAGATTGTAATTAGGTAGCGTCTAGCAAAATGTCTTAATAAGTGTGTGAATCATAAAGTTGACTCTAGATCCTGGGAAAAAATAGGATGGAAGACTTTTTTAAGAATGTTTGTAATCTAAACAATATAATATTTCTTGCTTAACTTTAATATAATTTCCTTCTATATAAAAAAATAGTCTGATAGTGTTGTACACATCAAGATTCGGGTTCATTCTT